>CM042160.1:16347900-16372900 GCA_023376005.1 Doryteuthis pealeii | reverse complement strand
AATTAGAAATGAAAAAAAATATTTTATATCTGTCTGGAAAAATATACAATTTCAGGAACAGGATTTGTGTTATCGTCTGCTGAATTCCAACAACAGGACATTGGGTAGAAATAAAAAATAAAAAAGGAAACAATTTGTGTGTCTCTATGTGTGTAATTAAATTATGTATATATATATATATATATATATATACAATAAGACACAGATATATGTACATATGTATAAGTAAATGCACAGATGAAAAAAATTGCCCACAAACAAATTCATATTCAAATACTTTTATACATTATAGAAAAAATATAGACAAACATAATATTATATGTGTGCGTGTGCATACAATTATACCTTTCTTTTGCTATTTACCTATAAATCTACAGACATATAGTGCTATATATATATATATATATATATATATATATATATATACATATATACATATACAGAGGATGGCTCAGAAAAATTTATATAATTTTGTAATCTAATAACTTGACCAATTCTAATTCAAATGATCTCAAATTTAAATGCATGTGTAGAAACACAAAATTCAATGTTTAACATTTTATCTTATTTTCTTAGCATGTATAGAAATGTCATTAACTGGAAAAGAAAAAGGAATTTAAATATTAAACATAGAATTTTGGGTTGCTTCAACACATTCAGCTGAAATTTGAGATCATTTGAAAGAGAATTGGTCAAGTTATTAGATTACAATTTTTTTTTCTGAAACACCCTGTACATCTCAAATGATACCAAATTGTTTTCAACACCATATATATCTATATATATATATATATATATGCACACACACACACACATAAATGACTAGTTATATCATATCATCATCACCTTTGTATTTGAACAATACCACCTGATTGATTCCATTGGCCAAGGCAAACTAATTGCTCTACACAAACCCAATAAACCATCAGGTCCACCAGCTAACCTGTGATATATCATGTTTTTTAAATAGCACCCAGAAAATCTTGTCCACAGTCACAATGCACCAAATCCATAGCAAAATTGACCACATCACGGAACTATACCAGAGCGGTCTCAATAGGAGACATATCTGTGCCAACATTATGTGGACTCAGCACATAATTACTTTCAAATTGAAATGATTACCCGTGAACCCTATCCTACATTAAACAATACATATGGATGTTTGCTCCTCTGAAGATAATTATCCACAAACACCACGGATTTACCAACACCACAAACTTTCTGGAACCTTACATCTTTTTCAGTTGTGCTGTGGACTTATTGGTTACTTATTTAATAGTTGGAGTGTATTATGAACAATTTTGATACTTAATATACACTTTTTATTCAATTATACACTTTTTTAAACAATTTTACATCAGGTTCTTTTGAGTCTTATTATAAACTGTAATGCTTCTGATTTTTAAATATTAAAAATAAAATTCATCAAAATACACATAGACATGTCCCAGCCCTTTGATACCATTAAGATATCAAAGATCTTGGATGTACTACAGCAAGCTGGTTGTAATGAGATGTAACTGGTAAGATTTCTGCTGGCAGACACCAAACAAAGGGTTTGAGTCAAGATAGTCTATTCAGCTTAATTTAGGACAACAATTGGCTCTCCACAGGAAGACTGTCTTTCTCCTGTGCTTTTCCCATGCTATCTCGCTGATGCCCTCTCATCTGTATGATGCTCTACACAACCCGATATCCCTATCTCATCATTAGGCATGAAATAGATGCTGTGATCTTCATAGATGATGATTAAAATGTACTTAAAAGAATGCTCTCCATAGCCAAAAAAACACTGAAAGACCTGAATCTATTCATGAATGACGATAAAACAGAGTTCAGCCGGACATACCCAACCTGGGTAAAATGAGAAAACTCTTTGGCAAGTTGAACTGTTAAACTCTGCTTAAGAAATTGACCTTATGTAATGTCCTAATCATGCAGAGGGATAAGAATAAAAAAGACAGACAGACTGAATTAGAGGAGACTGAGTGGTGACCAAAACATCCCAGGCCATATCTGGATGCCATTGTGGTCTTTCTTCACCCAAACAACAAGGAAAACAGACACAACAAAATCAGATCATTATAATACATATTTATCTATAAACTTGCAATTCTCACAGCAAGGATTTGTGAATGTTATTTTTATATGCTGGTTTCATATGACAATGTTCTTAGAATTATCACTTTTAGTTCTTCAGCTCTGTGTCCTGTTTTCCAAAAATCTTTGGAATTGGTTTCATGATTGGACTAGAGTAGTATTATCTTTGTTTAAGCACAAGACAAAACAAATCTATAGAAATTATACTCATGATGTATCAAGTATTATTTAAAAATTCAATTTTAACTAATCTTAGGAAAATACAATTCAATGAAAAGTGAAAGAAATATTATTTCATAACTTGAAAAACAAATCAAGATGGTGGCTAAATGAATTATTATTGTAAAACAAAATTTTTGATCATTATATTCACTTGAGATTTAAAACTAATCAAACTGGTTGATACAGCAGACAACCAATTTTGTCATTTGGTTAAACAAAAAAAGAGAGAAATAAAACAATGGAAAAGAGTAAAATCTTTTGTTATTTCTTGATGTAAGTGTGTGAAATTTATATTCTTTCTTTAATCAATATTTTAAGTTTTATTGGAAAAGATGGAAAATTATGAAGAAAATTTTCTATTCTATCACACAAAGATGGCTTGTTGATGGCTTTTTTAACCAATGAGATCCAAGCACTGCAACACCAATGGAAGAAGTGTATGGACTGCAAGGGGAACAGTGTTGGAAATTCAAAACTTATATTATTACGAACTATCTTTCACCAAACTCTACAGAATTAAGGCTATAACTAAAATTAAAATTGTAGCACTGTGATCAAGAATAAGTTGTGTACTTATTTTTAGACTATTATGTATTCATATTTTTGTGTTATAGGGTTTCAATCCTGCAGTTTTTGGTAAGAAATAATACCTAATATCTATTTTGATTGAATACTATTCTACTAGACAGCATAAAATTCTATTTTATCAAAATTTCTTAGAGGTGAGCTTATTTATGGAGAATACTTTAAAATGCTTCATCAGTTGCTGATTGTTGATAGTTGACACTGTTGTGGGAACAAATCTTTCATTTTATCAAAGAAACCTCAAAGTAACTGAATATTGTTATAATGATAAGGCAAATTGATGTTAAACTGACATAATTTCCTGAAATATATTTTATCAGCCATAAATAAATTTCTTTGTTTGCCCAGTTTGTTGGGTTTTTTTTTTAATTCTGTAGTAAACCTGTACACAAGCCATAATATGCATTAAATATTTTCTTTGTTAAAATCTAAAAGGCAAACATAAGATTGATTTATTGTGATAAAATCATATATGTGAATCATCTTATTCAAATTCTCAGTGCTTTTATAACCTGTGATGATCTGTTTTTAGAAATTAATTTTTCTCAGATCATGTTTATATTTTGTTATATCATTAATAACAAAATAACTATTTACCAAATTATTAGTAGACAATAAAATGGATCGTTTCATTTAGGAGGATTCTAAAAAAAAAGTTTTTTCTGACTCCAGTTCATCATTCTTTTTTTATTTATGTTTTGTTTTTTCTTAATTAAGTAAGTCAGTAGTTTAGTTTTAAATGTTTAAACTATAATTTCATAGCTCCAAATTGTGTACTGAACTTAATTGCTTGGGTGTTTTATTCTGGTATCTTGTTTCTTATAGTTTGTTTTCTGGGGGAGTTGGACAGAAGAGTACATTTTAAGGTAAAATCATGCTCCCTTTAAACTATTCAAATTTTGTATTTCATTTATAGTAAATAATGATGTTTTCTTTCTTTTTATTTTCCTGATAATTTACACCTGAGTAATACAAGGTTTGTATCTTCAAAAGTAGATAATTAAAGCAGTATACCAATGAGATATTTTGGCTTATTCACAAGAATACTACCCAACAATCTATTAATGATTTTACTAGGGTTGAAAAATTCCATCTCTGCAATTCACCAATGATAGATCAGATCAATGTTAAACATACCTGTTGTAGACAATATTATGATCCTTTTCAAAGGGCCAGCATAGAGTTTTGAGTTATTAGAAAATGATAATACAAAAGACAAGTGATATTTTATGGGGAACTTTCCTTTTTTAGTGTACCAAGGTTTTATAAGAGTGAAAATAGTGTTAAGAAATTAATGGCAACAAAAAAAGGTAAATAATATTACCAATATTTAGCCACAGACAATATTATCATTTTTTCAATGGAGAGTTGAACAGTTCACAGTATTTGTAAAAGATAAGTGTTAAGCAGTGTTAAGTAAGAGAAAAATGGCAGCACAAAAGATAAGTTTTTGCAAAGTATTTTTATCACTATTTCCATTTATAGACTCATAATCGAGGTCTTAGTAAAATGGAAAATAAAATATATGATGGACTCTCTTGTCAATCTTATCATTAGTTCAGTTAAGGATGGGAATTGTTGGACTACCTAAACAAGGATTTTTTATTATGGTAAAGGGCGGTGTAGAACCTTTTTGGATGAGTTGTTGATAGAAGAGTGATGCACCAGTGAGCCAAAGATTCTTCTGAATAACACTTTTTGAGGATTAGAATAATTTTTCCATCCTTCTGGACTAGTTGCCCTACCAAGGCCTGTTGCAAGTTTTTGGTATATAAGGCATGGGGCAAATGGTCACTCCTAAATATAGACTCATCAACTACAACGTGACCCGAGAAAGATTTCTATTGTCCAATCACTGGCACTGCTGCTGCTGCTTCTGCTGTATTAATAGACCCCATTCTGAGCTTATGTCATTGACACTTGGATTCTCTTGGACGACGGACTTACAAAGAATACTCTAACACCGGATTCTTATTGGCTTGCTTACTTACTTATTACATCTGGAACTAAGGATGCCGACCAGATACTTAACAAGGCCCAGTCCAACTTATTATTTTACCCATAGCTGAGATGAGAAGAGAAGGATTCAGGCTTTTTGTAAAGGCATTTTTGTCACGTCTTATCTAGGATCTGAATTTGATTTGTCAAGTTCATTTCCTTATGATAATAACTGTTATGCCATGTGCATATATATATATATATATATATATATATATTGATATTGATATTGATGTTAGTAAAGTCTGTTTCCTTAAGATGAAAACCATTACACCAAGTGCATACATATGTATTACATTATGAAATTATATAATTTTTTTTTAAACACATGTATACACACATATACACTTTAGTATCTATATTTTCAAAAATTGAGAAGTCCTGTCTCAGAGGACCTACCCTCTTATCCAAAACAGTAAGAACAAGTTACCCGATACCTTAGGTGCCCCCTTTAAAGCAGGAATGCTGATGGTATTGCTCAATTATTGATACTGCTCAAATGGTAGGGTAATATTGAAGATTCTCCACATTAAAATGACTTTGTCGCCATGGATAGGGTGGGAGGGAATACAGGTAAGAGTAAATAGTGTGGAATACTAGAAGAATAGTAGCACAAAAGATATGGAAAAGGCATTTTTACCAGTATTTAGCAACAGACTTTATGTTCTTTTTTAAAAGCCAAGGTATTTGTAAAAAGTTAAGTCTTAAGTAGTGTTGAGTAATAGAAGAATGACCACCAAAAAGATAAAGAATAGTTTTACAGAGAATCTTGTCAGGTTATATATAATGATTACATACAGGCTGTGTTGCATCTTACACCAACAAATAGAGGCATTTAACTCTATTATGTACCAGGTACACACCTGTCAAATTCAACCCTGCAAGGTGCAAAGCAGAATCCACATCTGGGTTAGTCAAAGTAGTCCATATAGACCCCTGGGTGTAAATCAAATTTTGAATAAAATCCTAGAGATCTACAGTGGTGGATTTATTAGTTTACATTCATAAATCCTTTTAGGATAGAACAAAAATCATTGGATCTATGCATTTGCCCAACTCCACCACGATGAGCAGAGGAAAACTGTAATTTCTAAATAAATTTAGAATTTTCCTGGTGTCTGCACAGGTTAAATAGCCAGTCTGCCCAACTATTTTCTTGTAGAATTGCTGGATTCAAACCTTTACTGAGGACATTAATACTAAATGAAATTCAAACATCTTAGGATTTGAACTCAGGTCACCAGATCCATTTCCTCTTACATCCATAACTATTACATGCCAAGTGCCTACTAGTATAGATATTGCACATCTAACAGAATGCCTGATTGGATGTGATGATTACTAAGTGATGTGTCATTTGCATACAACTTGTTGAAAACAAACAGGTTATTTAAATAATAACAGAAACGATAACATTGCATATAATCATATGTTCACAAAATAAAACATTTAAAAACAATTATATTCTAACCCAATTATTTTACAAAAATACCTAATTCTAAAATATTCTTTTTTTATAATAGGCAATGATTTGTCTTTAGAAAAAAAGAAGATTATTTAATAAGAATAAAAATACAGACTTATTAATAAAAAAGGAAAATTAACATACAATACCTGAATTTTAATTCTAAGATATTTCAGGAATAAAAGAATAAAAATTAGATCATTATTAAGAAAAATTCCACTTTGACTAAAGAGGTCTAATTATTCAGTTGTTAAGTCAGTTTCAGTAATACCAGGTATTGATTGGAGGGTGTTATTATAGGAGTCAATATTCCATTCGTAATAACCTTTCTGTATTTTGTAAAAAATTTAAATCTTGGAACTGAAAACATTTAAGATATCAACACCTGGCATCCAGTGAGACTAAAAAAAGATGTTGGCTATATTCAGTTAATTTATTTGGGGGTGAATGGAAATTAGATTTGGCTACAAAATGTGCATCAAGTAAACATTTTTACTCTACATTCTTTACAAAAATACTATGATACTTTAAATTATGATACCTGCATAGGAAAAAAATCCAAATAGTTTGGGTTTTAGGTTACCCTTACTGCAATTTTAACCTGGACAAACAATTCAGTTTGTAACTATTAAGTGTAAATTCAAACTTATATTATTACGAACTATCTTTCACCAAACTCTACAGAATTAAGGCTATAACTAAAATTAAAATTGTAGCACTGTGATCAAGAATAAGTTGTGTACTTATTTTTAGACTATTATGTATTCATATTTTTGTGTTATAGGTTTCAATCCTGCAGTTTTTGGTAAGAAATAATACCTAATATCTATTTTGATTGAATACTATTCTACTAGACAGCATAAAATTCTATTTTATCAAAATTTTTAGAGGTGAGCTTATTTATGGAGAATACTTTAAAATGCTTCATCAGTTGCTGATTGTTGATAGTTGACACTGTTGTGGGAACAAATCTTTCATTTTATCAAAGAAACCTCAAAGTAACTGAATATTGTTATAATGATAAGGCAAATTGATGTTAAACTGACATAATTTCCTGAAATATATTTTATCAGCCATAAAATAAATTTCTTTGTTTGCCCAGTTTGTTGTTTTTTTTTAATTCTGTAGTAAACCTGTACACAAGCCATAATATGCATTAATATTTCTTTGTTAAAAATCTAAAAGGCAAACATAAGATTGATTTATTGGTGATAAAATCATATATGTGAATCATCTTTTCAAATTCTCAGTGCTTTTATAACCTGTGATGATCTGTTTTTAGAAATTAATTTTTCTCAGATCATGTTTATATTTTTGTTATATCATTAATAACAAAATACTATTACACAAATTATTAGTAGACAATAAAATGGATCGTTTCATTTAGGAGGATTCTAAAAAAAAAAGTTTTTTCTGACTCCAGTTATCATTCTTTTTTTATTTATGTTTTGTTTTTCTTAATTAAGTAAGTCAGTAGTTTAGTTTTAAATGTTTAAACTATAATTTCATAGCTCCAAATTGTGTACTGAACTTAATTGCTTGGGTGTTTTATTCTGGTATCTTGTTTCTTATAGTTTGTTTTCTGGGGAGTTGGACAGAAGAGTACATTTTAAGGTAAAATCATGCTCCCTTTAAACTATTCAAATTTGTATTTCATTTATAGTAAATAATGATGTTTTCTTTCTTTTTATTTTCCTGATAATTTACACCTGAGTAATACAAGGTTTGTATCTTCAAGTAGATAATTAAAGCAGTATACCAATGAGATATTTGGCTTATTCACAAGAATACTACCCAACAATCTATTAATGATTTTACTAGGGTTGAAAAATTCCATCTCTGCAATTCACCATGATAGATAGATCAATGTTAAACATACCTGTTGTAGACAATATTATGATCCTTTTCAAAGGGCCAGCATAGAGTTTTGAGTTATTAGAAAATGATAATACAAAGACAAGTGATATTTTATGGGGAACTTTCCTTTTTTAGTGTACCAAGGTTTTATAAGAGTGAAAATAAGTGTTAAGAAATTAATGGCAACAAAAAAAGGTAAATAATATTACCAATATTTAGCCACAGACAATATTATCATTTTTTCAATGGGAGTTTAACAGTTCACAGTATTTGTAAAAGATAAGTGTTAAGCAGTGTTAAGTAAGAGAAAAATGGCAGCACAAAAGATAAGTTTTTGCAAAGTATTTTTATCACTATTTCCATTTATAGACTCATAATCGAGGTCTTAGTAAAATGGAAAATAAAATATATGATGGACTCTCTTGTCAATCTTATCATTAGTTCATTAAGGATGGAATTGTTGGACTACCTAAACAAGGATTTAATACATTATAGAAAAAATATAAACAAACATAATATTATATGTGTGCGTGTGCATACAATTATACCTTTCTTTTGCTATTTACCTATAAATCTACAGACATATAGTGCTACATATTTTATATATATATATAAATATATATATATACAGAGGATGGCTCAGAAAAATTTATATAATTTTGTAATCTAATAACTTGACCAATTCTTATTCAAATGATCTCAAATTTAAATGCATGTGTAGAAACACAAAATTCAATGTTTAACATTTTATCTTATTTTCTTAGCATGTATAGAAATGTCATTAACTGGAAAAGAAAAGGCATTTAAATATTAAACATAGAATTTTGGGTTGCTTCAACACATTCAGCTGAAATTTGAGATCATTTGAAAGAGAATTGGTCAAGTTATTAGATTACAATTTTTTTTTCTGAAACACCCTGTACATCTCAAATGATACCAAATTTTTTTCAACACCAATATATATATATATATATATATATGCACACACACACACACACACACACACACACAAATGACTAGTTATATCATATCACCTTTGTATTTGAACAATACCACCTGATTGATTCCATTGGCCAAGGCAACCTAATTGCTCTACACAAACCCAATAAACCATCAGGTCCACCAGCTAACCTGTGATATATCATGTTTTTTAAATAGCACCCAGAAAATCTTGTCCACAGTCACAATGCACCAAATCCATAGCAAAATTGACCACATCACGGAACTATACCAGAGCGGTCTCAATAGGAGACATATCTGTGCCAACATTGTGTGGACTCAGCACATGATTACTTTCAAATTGAAATGATTACTCATGAACCCTATCCTACATTAAACAATACATATGGATGTTTGCTCCTCTGAAGATAATTATCCACAAACAACACGGATTTACCAACACCACAAACTTTCTGGAACCTTACATCTTTTTCAGTTGTGCTGTGGACTTATTGGTTACTTATTTAATAGTTGGAGTGTATTATGAACAATTTTGATACTTAATATACACTTTTTATACAATTATACACTTTTTTAAACAATTTTACATCAGGTTCTTTTGAGTCTTATTATAAACTGTAATGCTTCTGATTTTTAAATATTAAAAATAAAATTCATCAAAATACACATAGACATGTCCCAGCCCTTTGATACCATTAAGATATCAAAGATCTTGGATGTGCTACGGCAAGCTGGTTGTAATGAGATGTAACTGGTCAGATTTCTGCTGGCAGACACCAAACAAAGGGTTTGAGTCAAGATAGTCTATTCAGCTTAATTTAGGACAACAATTGGCTCTCCACAGAAAGACTGTCTTTCTCCTGTGCTTTTCCCATGCTATCTCGCTGATGTCCTCTCATCTGTATGATGTTCTACACAACCCGATATCCCTATCTCATCATTAGGCATGAAATAGATGATGTGATCTTCATAGATGATGATTAAAATGTACTTAAAAGAATGCTCTCCATAGCCAAAAAAACACTGAAAGACCTGAATCTATTCATGAATGAGGATAAAACAGAGTTCAGCCGGACATACACAACTTGGGTAAAATGAGAAATCCCTTTGGCAAGTTGAACTGTTAAACTTTGCTTAAAAAATTGACCTTGTGTAATGTCCTAATCATGCAGAGGGATAAGAATAAAAAAAATACAGACAGACTGAATTAGAGGAGACTGAGTGGTGACCAAAACATCCCAGGCCATATCTGGATGCCATTGTGGTCTTTCTTCACCCAAACAACAAGGAAAACAGACAACAAAATCAGATCATTATAATACATATTTATCTATAAACTTGCAATTCTCACAGCAAGGATTTGTGAACGTTATTTTTATATGCTAGTTTCATATGACAATGTTCTTAGAATTATCACTTTTAGTTCTTCAACTCTGTGTCCTGTTTTCCAAAAATCTTTGGAATTGGTTTCATGATTGGACTAGAGTAGTATTATCTTTGTTTAAGCACAAGACAAAACAAATCTATAGAAATTATACTCATGATGTTTCAAGTATTATTTAAAAATTCAATTTTAACTAATCTTAGGAAAATACAATTCAATGAAAAGTGAAAGAAATATTATTTCATAACTTGAAAAACAAATCAAGATGGTGGCTAAATGAATTATTATTGTAAAACAAAATTTTTGATCATTATATTCACTTGAGATTTAAAACTAATCAAACTGGTTGATACAGCAGACAACCAATTTTGTCATTTGGTTAAACAAAAAAAGAGAGAAATAAAACAATGGAAAAGAGTAAAATCTTTTGTTATTTCTTGATGTAAGTGTGTGAAATTTATATTCTTTCTTTAATCAATATTTTAAGTTTTATTGGAAAAGATGGAAAATTATGAAGAAAATTTTCTATTCTATCACACAAAGATGGCTTGTTGATGGCTTTTTTTAACCAATGAGATCCAAGCACTGCAACACCAATAGAAGAAGTGTATGGACTGCAAGGGGAACAGTGTTGGAAATTCAAAACTTATATTATTACGAACTATCTTTCACCAAACTCTACAGAATTAAGGCTATAACTAAAATTAAAATTGTAGCATTGTGATCAAGAATAAGTTGTGTACTTATTTTTAGACTATTATGTATTCATATTTTTGTGTTATAGGTTTTCAATCCTGCAGTTTTTGGTAAGAAATAATACCTAATATCTATTTTGATTGAATACTATTCTACTAGACAGCATAAAATTCTATTTTATCAAAATTTTTTAGAGGTGAGCTTATTTATGGAGAATACTTTAAAATGCTTCACAAGTTGTTGATTATTGATAGTTGACACTGTTGTGGGAACAAATCTTTGCCTTTTATCAAAGAAACCTCAAAGTAACTGAATATTGTTATAATGATAAGGCAAATTGATGTTAAACTGACATAATTTCCTGAAATATATTTTATCAGCCATAAAATAAATTTCTTTGTTTGCCCAGTTTGTTGTTTTTTTTTAATTCTGTAGTAAACCTGTACACAAGCCATAATATGCATTAATATTTTCTTTGTTAAAAATCTAAAAGGCAAACATAAGATTGATTTATTGGTGATAAAATCATATATGTGAATCATCTTATTCAAATTCTCAGTGCTTTTATAACCTGTGATGATCTGTTTTTAGAAATTAATTTTTCTCAGATCATGTTTATATTTTGTTATATCATTAATAACAAAATAACTATTTACCAAATTATTAGTAGACAATAAAATGGATCGTTTCATTTAGGAGGATTCTAAAGAAAAAGTTTTTTCTGACTCCAGTTAATCATTCTTTTTTTATTTATGTTTTGTTTTTTCTTAATTAAGTAAGTCAGTAGTTTAGTTTTAAATGTTTAAACTATAATTTCATAGCTCCAAATTGTGTACTGAACTTAATTGCTTGGGTGTTTTATTCTGGTATCTTGTTTCTTATAGTTTGTTTTCTGGGGGAGTTGGACAGAAGAGTACCTTTTAAGGTAAAATCATGCTCCCTTTAAACTATTCAAATTTTGTATTTCATTTATAGTAAATAATGATGTTATCTTTCTTTTTATTTTCTTGATAATTTTCACCTGAGTAATACAAGGTTTGTATCTTCAAAAGTAAATAATTAAAGCAGTATACCAATGAGATATTTTAGCTTATTCACAAGAATACTACCCCACAATCTATTAATGATTTTACTAGGGTTGAAAAATTCCATCTCTGCAATTTACCAATGATAGATGAGATCAATGTTAAACATACCTGTTGTAGACAATATTATGATCCTTTTCAAAGGGCCAGCATAGAGTTTTGAGTTATTAGAAAATGATAATACAAAAGACAAGTGATATTTTATGGGGAACTTTCCTTTTTTAGTGTACCAAGGTTTTATAAGAGTGAACATAGAGTTAAGAAATTAATGGCAACAAAAAAAGGTAAATAATATTATCAATATTTAGCCACAGACAATATTATCATTTTTTCAATGGGGAGTTTAACAGTTCACAGTATTTGTAAAAGATAAGTGTTAAGCAGTGTTAAGTAAGAGAAAAATGGCAGCACAAAAGATAAGTTTTTGCAAAGTATTTTTATCACTATTTCCATTCATAGACTAATAATCGAGGTCTTAGTAAAATGGAAAATAAAATATATGATGGACTCTCTTGTCAATCTCATCATTAGTTCAATTAAGGATGGAAACTGTTGGACTACCTAAACAAGGAGTTTTTATAATTGTGAATGGCAGTGTAGAACCTTTTTGGATGAGTTGTTGATAGAAGAGTGATGCACCAGTGAGCCAAAGATTCTTCTGAATAACACTTTTTGAGGATTAGAATAATTTTTCCATCCTTCTGGACTAGTTGCCCTACCAAGGCCTGTTGCAAGTTTTTGGTATATAAGGCATGGGGCAAATGGTCACTCCTAAATATAGACTCATCAACTACAACGTGACCCGAGAAAGATTTCTATTGTCCAATCACTGGCACTGCTTCTGCTGTATTAATAGACCCCATTCTGAGCTTATGTCATTGACACTTGGATTCTCTTGGACGACGGACTTACAAAGAATACTCTAACACCGGATTCTTATTGGCTTGCTTACTTACTTATTATATCTGGAACTAAGGATGCCGACCAGATACTTAACAAGGCCCAGTCCAACTTATTATTTTACCCATAGCTGAGATGAGAAGAGAAGGATTCAGGCTTTTTGTAAAGGCATTTTTGTCACGTCTTATCTAGGATCTGAATTTGATTTGTCAAGTTCATTTCCTTATGATAATAACTGTTATGCCATGTGCATATATATATATATATTGATATTGATGTTAGTAAAGTCTGTTTCCTTAAGATGAAAACCATTACACCAAGTGCATACATATGTATTACATTATGAAATTATATAATTTTTTTTTTAAACACATGTATACACACATATACACTTTAGTATCTATATTTTCAAAAATTGAGAAGTCCTGTCTCAGAGGACCTACCCTCTTATCCAAAACAGTAAGAACAAGTTACCCGATACCTTAGGTGCCCCCTTTAAAGCGGGAATGCTGATGGTATTGCTCAATTATTGATACTGCTCAAATGGTAGGGTAATATTGAAGATTCTCCACATTAAAATGACTTTTGTCGCCATGGATAGGGTGGGAGGGAATATAGGTAAGAGTAAATAGTGTGGAATACTAGAAGAATAGTAGCACAAAAGATATGGAAAAGGCATTTTTACCAGTATTTAGCCACAGACTTTATGTTCTTTTTTAAAAGCCAAGGTATTTGTAAAAAGTTAAGTCTTAAGTAGTGTTGAGTAATAGAAGAATGACCACCAAAAAGATAAAGAATAGTTTTACAGAGAATCTTGTCAGGTTAAGAATTACATACAGGCTGTGTTGCATCTTACACCAACAAATAGAGGCATTTAACTCTATTATGTACCAGGTACACACCTGTCAAATTCAACCCTGCAAGGTGCAAAGCAGAATCCACATCAGGGTTAGTCAAAGTAGTCCATATAGACCCCTGGGTGTAAATCAAATTTTGAATAAAATCCTAGAGATCTACAGGGGTGGATTTATTAGTTTACATTCATAAATCCTTTTATGATAGAACAAAAACCATTGGATCTATGCATTTACCCAACTCCACCACAATGAGCAGAGGAAAACTGTAATTTCTAAATAAATTTAGAATTTTCCTGGTGTCTGCACAGGTTAAATAGCCAGTCTGCCCAACTATTTTCTTGTAGAATTGCTGGATTCAAACCTTTACTGAGGACATTAATACTAAATGAAATTCAGACATCTTAGGATTTGAACTCAGGTCACCAGATCCATTTCCTCTTACATCCATAACTATTACACGCCAAGTGCCTACTAGTATAGATATTGTACATCTAACAGAATGCCTGATTGGATGTGATGATTACTAAGTGATGTGTCATTTGCATACAACTTGTTGAAAACAAACAGGTTATTTAAATAATAACAGAAAAGATAACAATGCATATAATCATATGTTCACAAAATAAAACATTTAAAAACAATTATATTCTAACCCAATTATTTTACAAAAATACCTAATTCTAAAATATTCTTTTTTTATAATAGGCAATGATGTGTCTTTAGAAAAAAAGAAGATTATTTAATAAGAATAAAAATACAGACTTATTAATAAAAAAGGAAAATTAACATACAATACCTGAAATTTTAATTCTAAGATATTTCAGGAATAAAAGAATAAAAATTAGATCATTATTAAGAAAAATTCCCACTTTGACTAAAGAGGTCTAATTATTCAGTTGTTAAGTCAGTTTCAGTAATACCAGGTATTGATTGGTGAGGGTGTTATTATAGGAGTCAATATTCCATTCGTAATAACCTTTCTGTATTTTGTAAAAAATTTAAATCTTGGAACTGAAAACATTTAAGATATCAACACCTGGCATCCAGTGAGACTAAAAAAAGATGTTGGCTATATTCAGTTAATTTATTTGGGGGTGAATGGAAATTAGATTTGGCTACAAAATGTGCATCAAGTAAACATTTTACTCTACATTCTTTACAAAAATACTATGATACTTTAAATTATGATACCTGCATAGGAAAAAAATCCAAATAGTTTGGTTTTAGATTACCCTTACTGCAATTTTAACCTGGACAAACAATTCAGTTTGTAACTATTAAGTGTAAAATTTGAATTGTAAAATATTTCATCTTTTTATGAACAATGTCTAAAAAGAAGAGATTTTTGTCAGCTGAGTGTCAGTCTCAACTTGTGATTGAAATCTTCAACTCTTTTCCATTTTGGACAAATATTTCAGCTATTTGTTTGCATTTCATTTGTGGATCTCCAAATTAATAAGTTACTTATCAGCTTTAATCTAATGCTAATTCCTTCAACTTAATTTGACATTAAAGATTTTTTTTTGGGGGGGGGGGCAATCAAGATAATCATTGATAACCAGAGTCAGTTTGAACCGGGGCACCTGTTGAAGATTCAATTGAAAATTTAAAAGAGCAGAATCTATCAAAAGTTTGATTGTTAAAGAATAGAAAAAATATTGTGCAGTTATTAAAATGTTAGCAAAGGTTTCCCTAATTCATAAACCCATTTTAATTGAAAAAAGATACAACTGACATTTTTGCTACAAATTTTTAATGAATGTGTTAAAGTTGACTTTGATTTGATAGAAAATAGTTTAAGAACAACAAAATAAAAAGGAATGTGATATATGTAGAGAAATACCTAAAAAGTGGACAATTGGGAATGAGCAAATCAGAATCAATTAGGGGATGGAGCAGGTTAGTTGTCCTTCAAACAGACCATGAATGATGAGAACTATAAATCATTACTCATAAATGATAGGACCCATAAACAATACTTCAAAACATTTTAGGGATAAAAGTGATATAAATTACATATTTCCTTCTGTTTTGTTTGGTGCTAGTAAATCTTCAATATACTAATGTTAATATTGATATACCTATAAGTTGTATGAAAAAGAAAGTATGCACAAATGTGTCTCAACAGTTAAAAATTTACACATTGTTCCAGGAACAAGCAGTATGTGGAAGTGGTACAAAACAGGAAAGGGCTCACTCAATTGGGGTAAGTAAAAGATCTGGCAGGGTCAGAGACAATGTCTCTATGATTCAAAAACCAGAGAAAAAAAAAGGATGGGTTTCTGGAACTGACATATTACCTTCTATGGAACTTCCTACTAGGCAATGAATTATCTAAGGGAGATAATTATTTATTGTATCCTTACACAGATACAGAATTTAAATTGGTCAAGTTTCAATTCATCACCAAAATGACTTGTTTTCTCTTGAGTGGAATGGCCAGAAAGCTTTTAAAGTAGATCCACAATGTGAATCTCAGTTCATTCATCCACCCATTCAATTACTAATATAACTTTTTTGTGGTTTGTTTAGTCTTACTAAAAGATTATGAAAAATCATCTCCTTAACAAAGTTTGTACTTACCATTATTGTGCTGCTCAAATACCGATTTGTATAAGCTTCGGAATGATGCACTCAGGTTTTCAGGAGCAGAGTTTTCTTCCATATATGGTAATGACTGTAAAATATGAGGGTGAAAAAAAAGAATGCATAAGAGTATTATGTAATGTTAAAAGAGAAAAACATGAAAACTCAACAAATCTGAATATTAGATTATGGTTAAATAAAGCAAGACATTAAAAAAAAGGAATGTAACTTATAAAATTAAGTTTGCTAAGATCTTAAAATGCAACAAGAACATCATCATAATTCAAACAGCTGAAAAGCAATGCAGGGCTTTTTGATCAGTTTTCTTATTGCAAATAATGTTGAATGAAACAAGATGGCTTCCTGATCCTAATCCAAATCTGATTCTCGCTTGGAGTGTGTCTCTTCTCAGGAAAATGGAGAATTGCAAATTCAAAGTAGATTAAATATAAATAAAATACCTTAAGGTACTGATATATAAAAAAAGAAAAGAGAAATCACTTTTTATCAAATCTTTAGGAAATGAAAGGAGCAGAAGAAATTTCAAAAAAGTAAAGCATCATGGGAAATATCTATCAAGTGGATAACAAATTCCATACACTTAAGTTCATAATTCTTCCAAATGTAAACCATTTAAATTTTTTTTAATCATCTGTAAAGACCACCACTGTTTTTGTTTTTTTAGGAAAATGCTCGAAAATATCTGCAGAAAATTTGTAGTTGAGAACATTCTTTTAAGTTGGTGATATTCACTTTCTTTTGTGGTAAGAATAAATGCAAAAATAATTAGATAAAATACAGGGGTTTTCAGAAACATTGAAACAGATAATATAATTGCATTGAAAAGTTAATAATAGGTGTAAAACTTTGAAGGGGAACAGTTAAATGAGAAGACCCCATCATCATGAGAAACAGTTTTTTGTTTTTTAATACTGAATCCTTTCTCTGGGTTAAATAGGTATGCATACCGGATTTGATTTTGGTTATATATAAATAAACTCTTCATAATCATTGATATAACATTTTTTTAAAGTCAGCATCAGCTGAACAGTGAGGGAGTCTATCCCCTTTTCACTAGTGCTATACTGAAGAGATTCTCTTTGCTGAGTAGAGTACATACCATCAGCTCCAAGATGCTGCTTTTATCCAAGCTCTGCTACTCATGCACTGAGTTGGTGAGGGCCAGTATCAAACCAAGAATCTTGCAATTCCTTGGCAGATGCACCTCAATATTGCTATACATTTTAACACTAAGGCATTGAATGGCAATAAAAATAAAAGCCATAATATGCATTAATAGTTTCTTTGTCAAAATCTAAAAGGCAAGGATTGATTTATAGGTGATAATATAAAATATATATATGAGGCATCTCATTTAGTTTTCCAATGCTTTTATAATCTGTAATCATCTGTTTTCAAAATTATTTTGCCGCATTATGTCGATATTTTGTTAAACCATTAACAACTAAATAACTATTTACTAAATATATTTTATAAACCACAACATAACCAGGAAAAAAGTTTGGTTGGAAAATACATTTACTACATAAATTTTGCATAGGAATATACTTTTCTTTGTAATGATTATATCTATATTTTTGGTTATTGAATTTTAATTCTGTACAGGCATTTTTACCAGAATTTAGCTACAACTTTGTATTCTTTTTCCTGAGCCAAGATATTAGAAAAGATTGGAACTAAACAGTATTGAGTCATGAAAGGATAGTAACACAATAGTTAAGGAATATTATCACCAATATTGATTCTCTAACAATAGTATAATCTTCTCAATATTTAGTCAAATAGTATTATTATCTTTTAAACAACCAATGTTTTTGTAAAAGCAACATGTTAAACAGTTTCAACAAACAAGAATAGCAATACAAGTTTTTACAAAATATTTTTCAATGCAATCAAAATATATATTGTTATTTAGTACTGAACTCTATAGCATTAAATCTGTAATAAAAAATAAAATTGTATAAATACATTTTTGATGACAGTTTTAATGTTGTAGAGTTTGGTAATAAATAATACCTAACAATATCTATTTTGATTGCATAACATTCCAGTAGAAATAATAAAATCCTGAATCTTTGGTTTAGAAAACTATTTTTAAGTACATTTCAACTGGACTAAAATGCTCAGAGCATTGGCTCTGACATATTCAATTTCTTCAAATACAGCAATGTTTATAAGGATTGAAAATTTATTGAATCGTATACTGGATATTAATCAAACAACATTCTTTACCCCTAAAGACATCTTATTTAAAGTCGCATCACATTTGGTCTATTTTCTTTTAAAATATTGTCTTTTAAATTGAAATAAATATATAAAAGTCCATGGGAATTTCTATTACACTTTAAATTTATGTTGACAAATTAATATATATATATAAAATATAATATATATATATGAAAGTAAGTAAACAAACAATGTGTTTATTTTTTTATATGGCCTTTTTAGCCGACAATTTTTGGAGGATATGTGCTTAATTGAAGTCATACCTAATTTTGAAAATTAATTAGTTAATAATTAATCAATTTAGGCGGGCATATATGTTCAAATGTAAGGCTAAACAAATCGAGAAAATGTCAATCCCTGAATGTACATTTCGACCTATTCAGAGATTGACAATTATATTTGAACATATATGCCCTGCCTAAATTCATTAATTATTAACTAATTAATTTTCAAAATTAGGTATGACTTCAATTAAGCACGTATCCTCCAAAATATATATATATATATATATATCAAAGAAAATTACACTTCAAGTTTAATAGAAACTAAGTAAAACACATGAATAAATTTTAAAAATTAAAAGGTAAATTTTGATGAAATTTCTAAATTAATGCAAACTACAAGAAACAGAAAAAAATGAATAAATTTAAATAATGTTGACAAGTAGAATTTTATTTAAAAACTCCCATTAAGCAGGGCAATGTTTATAATCAGGATAATACAATGGATGAAGTGAATTTGGAAATTATATATGCAACAGATAAACAATTTACATATATACATATTTCACAGCTTTTGGTTTAGTTCAGTCAATAGAGTATCTGCCTAGGAATCACAAGGTTCAGGTTTGATACCAGTCTCTGCCAACAGCACATGTAGCATAGCTTGGGTAATCTGATCCATGCAGTAAAATACTGGGAACTGATGGTAGGTGGGCACTCCACTTTGACACAATCTCCTTGATCTAGCACTAGGGAAAAGGGGATAGACTCCCTTGCTGTTCAGCTGATATCAACAATAGGCCATTCTGCCAACTTTACTTTTAATTTATAGATTTATGTTTATACACGCAAAACTGTTCATATAATTAACATATATTCAATTGACATACCCAACATTTTATTTTTGTGAACTGAATTGTTTCTTTCTTTTTACAGAACTAATAATTGATAAATTGTCTTGTCTTCAAAATAACTAAAATATTTTGCCATCATATCAATCTTTTTCTAAGTCCATCTTAATGCTTAGTAGATCATTTGCCAATGTCTTTAATACATAGGAAGTAATAGGATCTATGCTTCTATGCTAACCCCTTCATGTATTGTCAAGGAGGTTTCAATACAGATAGATTCTTCTCTTAGTCTTGTTGTGACACAAAAGTGATGAGACTGTTCTATTATTTTGAGAAGAGAGTGATTCATGCCTTTTCTAAGAGCATCAGTATAATTTGAATGTACACATAGCTTGATGGGAAGAGATTGATCATGCATTAATAAAAACCTCTTTTCTAATTTTTAAACATTGTCAACACATCTTAGATTTCTTTGTACGCATTTACCCAACCCCTCCACATGAGCAGGAACGGGTAAAAGTTCAATTCAGAATTTTCCTTACCCTAGACTGGTTGCCAACCAAGTTTAAAGAGCCCGGTTGCCTTTATTTTTACCCATAGCTGAAGGGAGAATAGTTGGATTCATACCTTTCTTAAGAGTATTAACACTATGTGAAATGCAACCAGCCTCATGAAGAATTTTAACTCATCACCATGTCCTTTTCTTATGATGATAACCATTACACCATGGTACCTCCAAAAAATGTTTTTGTATTGGTCGTGTATTCTTCAATACCTCCCCATTTGTCACATGTCATGTACCTCCAAAAAATTTTGTATTGGTCGTGTATTCTTCAATACCTCCCCATTTGTCACATATTGACACTACTTGATGTTCATTATCATGCACCAATGTGTCATGATGAAGACATATCCCTTTTTTCATTTGAGTTTTACAGAGTTTTGTACTTTTAACCATATGATTATCTCATCAGTTCCTTGCTAATAAGATAACCACTCTTAACATTTCCCTATTGGCCAAAGCAATAAAACAATAGACAGGCCATACAAACTGAATCAGTAAGTAACGAATACTTCAGACATATAAGCTGTATAATAGAAAAACTAAAGAATTGTGAACCTTTTTGTTATTTATTATGTGTAAATGAATATCTCATAACAAACCCTTTTTTGCTGGTCATTCTAAGCGATTACAGCCATTGAATCGACAATGATGTCCACACCAAATAATGTGGTAAATGTCATAAAGCTCCAATAATCTTTGAATTATTTGTCCCAGAAGAACTGACCTCAGGGCAGTGATAATATTGTTGGTTGTCCTGGGATGCATAATGGCTTTAAAGATTCTTTGATGGCATTTTAGTGTCTTCTCAGAACAAGAAATGTTTGCTCCACATTTCTTTTTGTTTGGATGCTCAAGAAACTTTGGAAAAAGAGTCACGGTTTGAATTATTCTTCCATTATTAAAGAGTGCTAAAACACTTGCTTAACAAATAGAAAAGATGAGAATTGGATCAAATATAATAACGTATTAGATATAAATATTTGAAAAGCCACCCAATGTGTGTGATCTTAAGTAATAGAAGTTGTTGAATTTTAGCTAGCAGGGTGGCCTATTGTCAGTATCAACCAGACAGCAAGGAAGTCTATCCCCTTTTTGCTAGGACTAGACCAGGGAGACTTTTTGCTGAGGTGGAGCACCACATTTACCGTTAGCTCCCCATTTTACTGCACAGATCAAATTACGCGAGCTGTGCTACTCATGCACTGAGTTGATGAGGACAGTTGTGACATCCCACTTTTTTATGCAGCAATAAATACAGGTATAAAATTACATTATGTTTTTGTGATGACTTCAAAGTTGATAATTGTTCTTGAGAGGTTAAGGTTTATAGCTATTGCATATACTATGAATGTAAGTATATTATTTATTTATTTTTGTTGTCTTGATTTTTTTTACATTAAAGGGAAAAAGAACAGGATTTTCACTTTAGATGGTTAAACAAAAAGGTAAAGATTCTGATTAGCCAACCTGATGGACACAAAGTGAGGGTTCACTTAAGCTCCCTCTGTTAATTGACTCCATCTCTAGAAACTTAAAAAGTTTTGGATTTTTCAATAACTAAATACTAAAATTATGCTTGAGTATCCTGTTATAAACCACAGAAAATCTAATGGTCTTAAGTTAGGCTGTCTTTGAGGTGGTAGAGATGATTTAGTTTATTTGTTTAATGGCATATCAACTCCTTATGATTATTAAATTAAAAAACTTGATTCATTTCTAAATGTTTGATAACAATCATAGCTATATTTTAATAGTTTCATTGCATTTTTTTAAATTGCACTTTTTTTGTTGTCTATAATCTTTTATTTGCACACATTTATATGACTGATTGATTCTAAAAAGCATTTCAACCCATCAAGAGTTATTTTATGCCTAAATTCCTTAGATTGTATTTTTATATTTTGTAAATAACAGTTTTTTGCTCACAATTACATGAAATCAAGTATTATCTTATAAAATAATTTGCTCACCATTGTATGGCTTCAAGCACTCATATCTAATGCTAATAATTCAGACACAATTATATAGTTTCAATTAACACATCTATTTATTAATAATCATTTGATATAAGTTTTCAAGTAACTAGTAATACAAATCCTTATTAAACAATTATAACTTCAAGTAATTATTCTTGATACAGATAATTTGCATACAGTTATATGGTATCGGGTATTCTTATCTAATATTTTCAAACAGACCTATTTGATCCATATATAGGATCTTAACAAGTACTACTGTTCTGGATCAGAATGGATCTGGGAGTATGTATTTACCCAACCCCTCCACAATGGACAGGATGTGACACTAGGTCAATTTTAAGTGGAGTAAAGGTAATTTGAATACTGAATTAATTTGCCTAACCAGGTGAAATGACCCAGTCTGCCCAACTATGTCCCCCTAAATTGGGGGAATAACAGATGAATTCATGCCTTTCCCAATGGTGTTAACATGAAGTGAAATGCAAACAGCTTCATTTAGGATTTGAACTTGGGTTGCCAATTCCATTTCCTGTTACACTGAGTGGATCTGAAAATAATGGCAATGAAGGGGTACTCCATACTACCAATAGCTATAGAACTGAAGCTTCATCCTAAGATGCAGTTTAGTGTCATATCACAGACACCTACTTTTTGGGGAGAGGAGGTCTTACAGTCAGTCAGCAATATACAGTCAGTGTATTCTGCACCCTGCTGACATGGTGAAGGGAGGAAACGGTTACAGTAGACAGGTAGAATCTTTTTGTTTGCGAGGGCTGTTGAATGGTTGGTAGTTTTATGATGGTGGTGATGGTCATAGAATTGCAGCAGCAGATTAATCAAAGTGGAAAGGGTCTAAACGGTTTAGAGTCAGGGAAGTGGGTTGTGATGAATACAACGACCAGAGAAAGGGAGAATTGATTGTGTCCAAATTTTGATAATGATGAACAAACTTACTGATTATCAGAATTGAAAGGTCTTGTTCAGAATACTGGAAAATAATAGAGAGGCAGAGAAAAGATTTTGTATTTCCCCGGCTCTAGGTTGTGGGGAGAGGGAGGGGCAGGAAGATGGTGAATGTGAGCTTGTTAGAAGTAAAACAAATTACCACTTTGGAAAGTCTGCATCGTCTTTCATTCTTTCTGAAACTCTCTCAAAGAGAAAGAAAGAAACTAGGAGAGTGGAAAAAGAAAGAAACAGGGAGAACAAAAGCCGACCATTTATTTGTTTGGCAACACAAGTTCCAATGTCAGCAGATTTTCTTCACTGACTTTTGGATTGTCTGTGACAATCCATAGCCATCAGCATTGTGACTGGCTTTGCCTGGAACATTTATTCTGACAGACAAACTTATTCAGACCATTTAAAATACCATACACAAGACATTAATGTCATAGTTGAATAGGAAAGCCAGAAACTGAGTGATCATCACTATTGTCACTCTCATCATTGTCTTCATAATTGTTACAACTGTTCTTGCTATTATTATTAATAATGATAATAATAATAATAATAATGATAATAATTGTAGCAGTAGTAGTAATAGTTGAGGGAGATAAAAGAAGAAAAAGAACAAGTTGTAGTAATAGTGTGGTAGGCATATAACCACCATAACTATTATTCTTTTCCTTCTATTATTATCATTATTATTTTTTCCCTCTTTTTATAACAATTTTATTTTTTACTTCATTGTTCTTTTCCTTCTAAATATCTATTTATTTATTTATCAATTTTTTTCTTTCACTGTAGGTGGTGAATTAGGTTATCATCTTTATTTCTTGATTTCTCTTATGTTTTGGTCTTTTTTGCAAAACGTCTTTAGCAATATTTTTTTTTTCGAACTTTAGATAATTTTTTTCCCCAAATCATCCCCCCTCCCAATTTTTCCTTGTTTTTTGAGTTTTCATTTTATATTCCTTTTTGTTTATTTCTTCTCCCCTACCCTTTCCTCTACTTTTCTGTTCTTCCTTTTTTTCTTTCGTTTCATTTTTTTACTTCTTTTTGACTCTTTTTTTTTTAAACTCATTTTTGCAATTACTATCATGATGACAGCCGCTAGGATGAATTTCAGTTTTCTTGGTCTAAAGTCGAAATTTCTTAAAAGTTTCCAAATTGTCAAATTTTTAGTTAGTTACTTCCTGCAAGCAATCTCAGACAATCTGTCAAGAATTTTGATGAAAGCACAAAAACAGGTGGTTGTTCTTGTTTTCAAAAACAAACTTGAAATACAAGGTGTGTTCAAAAAGTATTGACACTACCAAGTTAGAAATGAACAATGAAAAGTTAATTTTCTTTAAAATATTCCCCTTGGAATTCAACACTCTGATTCTGATGAGTTTTCTACTGGTTCAAGCAGTTAGGAAACTACACTTACTTTTCAAATTAATAACCATTTTTCTTCTGCATATTTTGTTTTGGATGACTTTTAAATTAAACATGGAA
>CM042160.1:16292900-16342900 GCA_023376005.1 Doryteuthis pealeii | reverse complement strand
TAAAATGTATATATACATATGTCCAGTACAAACATGCATAAATGTATATATTTTAAAATGTTATACAGATATACATATGTAAATATATATGTACACATACACATATATATATATATATTAAAAATATCTGTATTTGGGCAGCATTCTTTCATTTATACATGTGGAATTAAACAAAAGGCAGGTCTCCTGTTTAACGTTTTTATTGGTGATGATGGCACTTCGAAGTGCCGAAAGTACTCGGGATATGAACTTCGGTGGACTAATCCACAAATTGCATCCAAATATAAAAAAGTTGGACAGAAAGCTTGAAAAGATCACCAATAAAATTGTTAAACAAGAGACTTGATTGTTTAATTCCACATGTATATATATATATTAGATGTATATATACACATGTAAAATATATACATAAACACATTTTAATGAGTGTATATATATGTGTGTGTAAAGCATATATACATACACAAATATGATATACATAATCATATATATATATATATATATATATATGCCATACATATAGATAGATGAGCATACTTAATTGAAAAAAGGTGGTATTATTTATGTATAGATCAATGCTTTGGCCTAGGATTCTTGTGCTTGGTCTTGGCAATTATTCCAAGACTGTGATGAAAATTCCATGTTTAATTTAAAAGCCATCCAAAACAAAATATGCAGAAGAAAATGGTTATTAATTTGAAGAGTAAAAACGTCAATGCTTCCTCAAAACAATAAATAAAAAAAAAGAAATACCAGATGTATATATATATATTCATTATTATCTTAATTTTTCAATTTTGAATAAATTTTGTTTTCTAATATGTTTACTTTTATATCAAAGAGTACAGATAATGTACTCTGTGCCTTTGCAGGCTGCGCAGATACTACAATTCTATCCCAGTTAGATATTATAGAAAGATATACAAGAAAAAACCCAAAGAAACTGAAAAACATCATAGTGTTCAGTAAATAAACAGATATCAATAATCCCTTTCACATCACCTGCTAAATGCAGGTAAAAATTTAGTTGAACTAAATCTATTCAGAGTTCTAATATCTTTATCATTCACAATATCATCGAACTACTCATGGCAAAAAATATGGAATGAACACATTAAAAGTATGTTTTTTTTATTAAGTACTAAATAAACTAGAAACAGATAAGATGCAGAATATTCTTTATTTAATAGCTGAACATTCTGGCTTCATAAAATATGCCTTTACCAAACTAGATTATATTACTTAAATTAATGGTGTAATTTTCCCCCAAGCCATGCAATTGAAAATATTATTGAATAACCCAATATTGAGGAAAAGATTATGGTATTCATTTACAAAAATAATAGACCTGATACCTAATTGCCCCTCAAGCTTTTATGACAGCCTTAATTCTTTCAGCCATAGATTTCACTAATTTAAAGCAATAATTTTATCAAAGTAGTTTGATATCCTTGAATAGCAGTTAATAGATCTATGGTAGATTGAACCTTCTCATGGACCATTTCTTTAAATTTCAACCATAGATTTTCAATAGGATTTAGATCTAGACTGTTCTCTGGACATTGATTTTTTCATTGAGGTTTTTCTGTAGAGAAACCACTTGGTTCTGGGTTTGATACCTGCACTCACCAACTCCTTGCTTGAGTAGCACAGCTTGAATCTGTGTGATAAAGTAGGGAACTGGTGGTAGGTGTGGTATACAACCTCAGATGCAAAAACAATCTCCTTGGTCGTGAAAAGAGAATAGGCTCCTCCCACTGTCCAGCTGATACCAACAATAGTCCACACAGCCGACTTTACCATTTTACCATTGAAGAAAAGCTTTAATGTACTTATCCTTAAGAAGATAAATTATCATCCTGAAAAATGACTTTGTTACCTCCAAACCAATTTTCTATCAATGGAATAAGAAAATTATCAATATATACATATGCTTTTATTGTTGAGATTATGATTGTCATATCTCGTTATCATGAATGACTTTGGAAATTTACTTGTTTTATTCAGGCAGTCATCTTTATATGTTTCTGTTTTTACTAATGATTTAGCCAAAATTTAATAAAAAGAAATTTAAAACTTTGATGACATTTTTGAGGACTGCTTTTTTCAAGAAAGTATTGTGATATCAGATTCTGAAGTGAAAGTGTGTGATTTTAATTGATCTTTCATCAAGACTGTGTAAAGCTGCACTTGATGATATATATATATATATATATATATATATATATATATATATATATAACCCCTATGTTGAAATGCTGGTAATGAATATGGAGATATACAGTGAATTCAAATATAAATATGGATATATATATATATATATAAATATATATATATATATATATATTATATATATATATATGCCTAGCATTGAGAATTTGATTCTTGGATCTCGTCTTCACTTGTCTGGTCATCTAGTTCCCACCAATGTTTGCCAAATCCCAAAACAACTCTTTTACGGGAAAATCTCAACTGGCAACTGTCATCAGTGCAAACCCAAATTGAGGTTTAAGGACTGCCTCAAGGACACTCTGAAGAATGCTGCTAGTGCAGTGGAGGACTGGGAGAAGCTAGATTGTAATAGACCTGGCTGGAAAGCTACCATTTATTGGCCTGTGAAAGAATTTGACTCCAACCAAATTAAACACCAAAAATTGAAGGGTGATTTTTAGTGCAGCAACTTTCAAATTGGAAAACATATATATATATATATATATATATATATAAAGATAAATCTAATGAGTCAGATGAACCTACTATTAGTTTTGCTTAATGCTCTTCAGGGCTAAGATCTTAGCCCTGAAGAGCATTAAGCGAAACTAATTGTAGGTTTGTCTGACTCATTAGATTTATCTTTATTATTAGCTCTACTTAGGTATTGAGCACTTTTTAGCTTATTTTCCTAGTGGTAGTATGAATATATATATATATCTTATATACATATATATACATATAAATTGTTTTGTCTTTTGGCCAAATACTGTACCAATTACTTTTTGTTGGTACGATTATCTTGGTCTTTTCTTTTTTCCAAAAAATTTTTTCTCCCCAATTGATGTTTGGTAGTATATTTTTACAATCAAACTATTTGCTGGGTTTTTTCTCACCGCAAGGATTTACCAACACGCTTGGTATATATATATATATATATATATATAGATAGATGATATGAAAAATAGGAATAGTGACCTTAAATTTGCTGGTTTCTTACTCCTGAAATTAATACTCAAAAAGTATCAGTTTCCCATTAAAATAATTATTTGATTACCCTGCCCCTTTTTGGTTAAACGCTAGAAATTGTTGGATCAAATTAAATTTTGAATTATTAATTCCTAAATCATTTTCATTATAATTAACATCTTCCTCTTACAAGAATTTAAGATGCACTAATATAATTGAATCCTGTGTTGGCCAATGTCAGTTCTTACTTAAACAATCAGCAAATCATCTCAGAATTATTAAAATCTAAATCCAGGCAATACAAGGTCACCATGATTATTAACAACACTCATTGTTTTTTGGTTGAGTTTAGTATCAAGAGAAATGTGACCTTTGACTCTGTCGTATGTTTATTTTTCCTTCCTCCTTAAAAGATCTTACATCTGACATATTGTTTGTTCGCCAGGAACTGAAAATTGGAAATGACAAGAGATCATTATGAAAAAAAACCAGAAAAAAACAAACAAAAAAACAACAAAAAACAAAGAAGCAAAGAAAAGAAAAAAAATCAGGAAACTCTTTCGGTTGATCTGTCAGTTCTGAAATTATCTGGCATGACAAGAGCGGGTAATTAGTGAAGGAATCGAATCATGTCCAAGACAGCTTCTAAGATCACTTCCAATTCTATTTGAAAGTGACATTGACACTGACATCTTCAGTTTTTATAGTCTGTTAAAAGCAGGATGGTTTTTGCCATTTTTTTTAAGGCATACATTGGGTGTTTTTTTTGTTTTTTCTGGGTCATTATTGAGAAAAAAACAATTGAATTGTTTCAGACTGTATTACTTCATTAATACCTATATGAATATGTAATACATTGACACTTTGGATTTATGTCTTTCATGGAGCAATCAAGATACTAATTAATTAATTAATGATTAAATAATATTAATCAAGAGGTTAACTTTGGGCAAAGAAAGAAAGTATTGATAAGGAAAAATACAATAAGAAAGAAAAAAGGTAATTATGAAGGAAGAAGAATCAAAAAGAAAAAAAGAAAGAAAGAAAGAATGGAAGCAATTAACTGTGAATGAAGTTAAGAGAAAGGAAAATAGGAAAGAAGCAATTAGTACAAAAAACTAATTTTGAAGGTGAAAAATTTTTAAATGATGCAATGAACTAACAAAGAAAAAAAAGAGACAATGAAGAAAAAGGGAGAATTAAAAAAGAAGAAGCATCAATTAATCGTGAAGGAAGAATAATCAAAAAAGAAAGAAAGAAAGAATGAAAGCAATTAACTGCAAATGAAGTTAGGAGAAAGGAAAATACAATAATACAGGGATACAGGCAGCATATTCAAAGACCCACCAACAAGGTGGCCACAAAATTGAGGAACTCAAGAACAATTTAGAAACTTTAGTCAGTAGGACACATGACGTAACAGATATAAGGGTTGAGTTAATATAGTTCTAAGTGACAATCATCTGGAGGTTCCAGGTTCAATCCTGACTACTGGTGAAAATAACATGAAATACTATGGATAGCTTAACATTTGTACCTAGTCATGGTTAATGGAATGAGAACTATTTAGCCAAATGGATTAACTAAATAGTAAGGTCAAAGTTTTGTGAAGGATCAACAGGAAACACCTGAAGAAGGCTGGAAGGCACATCAGCCGAAACATGTATATAACAACAAAGATGAGGATAACAGTCCAAAAATCTAAATAATATAAAAACTTTATTCTATTGTTCCCTTTCTGCTGACTTAGACCAGAATTTTTTGGATTTTAGTATGAGAGAAATAATTCCTCTTCATTTATAAGAAGCAGGACCATAAAGCAAATTACCGTATTTCTGGGCAGTGGTAGAGTTTGATAGTAAGATAGCCTGCCTCCCAGAAAACTAAATATTGAAGTGCAAACCCACCCTGCCTTATGGAGTAGATAATTACAGACCGGATAGTAGTTTTGGTTGGTAATTCTTTTGCTGAATACAGTCCAATGTTATCCAAGGTATTTTTGGCCAGCAGCCACCCCTGACAATTCTTATTGCACCTCCCTTGTCGAATCTGACAATCATTGATGTGTGAGAGAACTTGTTAGAGAGTAAATGATGGGAAAATAAAGATAGTTTGGTAGGGGTCAGAAATGGTAAGAGTCTAGGTATGGCTGAGGGGTAAGAACTGGACTCTTCACCATGTAAGGGCATGGGTGGGGGAGAATGCATCCTTTTTCTTCATTTTTCTTAATACAAAAATTTGATAAACTATTAACCCTTAGAACACAGCCCCAACCCGAATGCCTGTGGACAGGGTATCCACTTTGGGCTCCTGATGGTAAAATAGTTGAAGATTAAAAATATTGTAATCTGTTATTTAGCAGGTTTCAAGTACAATATTTTATGGGCAATAGCGATGTAGAAATAGGGATTCTCCAGCTAGTATTCAAGCCATCTGAATATATGTACATCTAGGTAGCAAGAAAAATATCAGCTGAAAGCCCTGAATCATGGCTCAGATATAAGGGCATATCTGATTAGCTGTATTATTTCTTGTCAATTGTAATGTAAGAATGAGGCAAAATTTAACTTATTTATTGAATGAATTTCATCCATTTCATTCCAGATGGCAGCTAAAAGATAGACAGTTCTAGTTCTAAATGTTAAAAAAAACATGGGTCTTCAAAGGATTTTAAGTTTAGTAAATAAAGTCTGCAAAATGGCCTAATTTTGGTATCAGGTGAACAGTGAGGGAGCCTATCCACTTTTCACTAGCACTAGAACAGGCAGATTGCTTTACTTAAGTGGAGGCAAACGCCACACAGATCAGATTACCCAATTTGTGATACTCATGAGTTGGCAGGGACCAGTATTGAACCTGGAACCTTGCAATTTTTAGCCAAATGCTCTACCAACTAAGCTAAACCAGTCTCTTTTGGGTGTACAATAAGATTTTGCAGGGGAAAATGCAGTCTGTCTGTGGAGATATTTTAAAAGCATGATAAATGAGAAAGAATTGAAGTTGGAAATGATAAAGTCAAAAAATGGCTGTGGGTAAAGTTTTAGTTATTGAAATGTTTTTCTATTTTCTCATTACCTGTTTATGTTAGTTAATTTCATTCTTTTTGTTTAGCTTGATACAATGTTTAGTTTAACCCAAACCAAATTTTGGAAATGATGTATCTTCTCATCTGTATATTTTAATTAGCATTCACAGTGAAAACAAGATGTAAACTATCAAATTAATGAGCCTCATAGCAATGTAACACGGAGTATAAATGAAATGCTTCAAACAGTTTTTCTCAATGTTCAAGTTACTCGTGTAACCAATTACTACTGAAGTAATGATAACAGGAAAAAAGTAAGAAAGGAATTAAAATAAAAGAAAAAGTAAAAGATAACTAAAAGAAAAGCATCATGATGATGATGATGATGATGATATAGATATCTATATACTAAGCAAACGAGTCAAAAGTTTTGCAATATTTTAAAAAAAATGTTTTTGCAATATTTTATTTTACAATATTTTTGTAACTTGAGGCAGCTCTAGATGTTTTTGAAGGTTTTGAAGGTGATGAGCCACACTGAACTGTGAAATGCCCAACTTAAGTCCTACTCATCAAATTTGCCTCAATGGCTTGGAGCATGCCTTTGGAATCCACGGATTGAGGCCTACCTGATTTTGCCTCATCATTGAGGTTCTTGCAATCTTCATCTTTTGCACAACCATAATTTTAGGTTGCGTCTGCATTATTTTAGCACAGTTTGTACTTGTAAAGCATAAGTTCCTGCATTAGACTCGACTGCATATAGTAAGATGAATCAAATCAAAATTGACTTAGAATAGCTCAATTTTGGCTCAAGGTTTTTATTATGTAGTTCTCGGTGAGGATCAAACTCATTATTCAATAATAATGTTCACTAAAACCAGCTTTCTAACCAATATACTGTGAGGAGAAAATTTCTGCTAATATCTTTTATATCACTGTATCAGTAAATTCCATTTTGGATCATAGAGTCTGGAAAAGATGTGAACAGCCAGAAAGTGCAAGCCTGATTGACATGTAATAAGATGAACCAAAGCTAGCATTCCAGTCCACCTTGCAAAATTAAGATAAGATTAATTTAAACAAACATCCAGTCAATTGTTTTGTTGGGAATATGAACACTTTCATCATAACAACAAAGACATCAGCTCAATGGAACTTCCACTTCTTCACTTTATTGGGCTCAAAATAAAAGCTGGTGGTTATATAAAACCTTAAGAGAGATCTACAAGGGCCAAAAGCCATTGTTAGGGATTCTGTTATTGAATTCCAGGACTTGTTTACCATAATGAATAATAGATCAACTTGGAAATTCGTTGGTTACTCTATCTTGGTTAAGGTTTCATAATGATGATAAAATCAAAATAGATATTATATATATTAGCAAATTCTACTGCATTGAACTACAGTAATGAAAAAATATAAAACTGTCCTAAAATAAGTACACACCTAACATATGTATAGAATTTTATTTTTTGGTTTCAGAGGTGCCACACTTTAATTTGTGGTTACAGTTTCAGTCCTCTAGAGTATGGTAATGAATAATACCTAATGATATCTGTTTTGATTGTATCATTTTCACTGTAAATTATAAGGCCACAGAATAATGATGACACTGATGATGAAAGTCTTCATAGCATTTGGATTTTTATAAGCCAGGGACAATATAATACCCTAAAGGGAGATAAACAAGGGCCTGCGATGCTGGTCATTGTCAATGAACCAATAAAGTCATTTTCCCTTAGTCCTCTGAAAATCATAATCTCTAACCAGGGATTCAAAATTTTGAAGTCTGAGACTTGGTTGCCACAATGAGTGATAAACCCATTTGGAAATCCATTAGGTCTTAGGCCACTCGATAATAATACAATTAAAACGGATATTATTAGGTATTATTTATTATCAAATTCTACATCATTGAACTTCTGTAAGAAAAATCATCCCAAAATAAGTACTCCTGAAATATATTATACAATATTTGGTTACAGAAGTGTCACAAGGTATGAATCCATCTCTTCTCCCTCCAGCTATGGTTAAATAGTAGGAAAGACTGAGCTCTTTAGTCTTGGTATGATAAGTGATATAGGAGAAGGAAAACTGAATTCAAACTAGCACTCTTCTGTTGAAAGATTAACCTTGTATTATATCCTGCCCATGGCAGAAGGAGGGAGTTACTGATGAGTCACAATTCTATTTGTAGTTACAGAGTTTCAATGCTGTAGAATTCTATGATAAATAATATCTAAAGATAACTGTTTTGGTTTGTTTGTTTCTTTGTTTAATGGCATATCAAACTTCATGGGTTATTTAATGCCAAAGCCGTCTTTGTAGAAGAACGGTAGTGATACTATTTGATCCATGTCTGGGAATATGAAGGGCATTAGCTCAAAGTGAGAGACAAACAGTCTTGTCCAGGATTTGAGCTTGACTCATTGGGTTCATATCCTATGATTTATATATATATGTATATGAATTATATAATTGTTATGCCACAAGCGTCTCACATTTTATGTAAGTGCGTGTATGTACATTTATCATTGAACATTTTTTTTTTCATTTAATAATATCCCTGATATTTGTATTAAAAAAACAACAACCTGATGATAATATTTGTAAAAAAATATATATTCATAAATAAAAATACGATTTGGTGGATTTATAATAAACATCTGTTTAGAATGGAGGAAGCCGACAAAAATTGGATAGTTGGATTTTTTTTCTTTTTTGTTTACTTTTCAATTTTCATTTTGCTTTAATGCACAAGGAGAAAATAAAATGAATAAAAAAAAACAAATAAAAAAAAACAGGCTGATCTTCATAAAACTAACAGAACATACATACGCTCATATATATAAACTTATTTCATATCTGCTTGCTTTTTGGAAGTTTTATTCATAGTTACTATAGAAAGAAGTAATACAGCTAAATTAATGTAAGTGTTAACATAAAAATGATATATATGTATGTGTGTGTGTGTGTCTGTGTATATAGTATTGCCCATAACTAAGTGTACCCCTACCAATCTTTATAAAAATGATAATTTTTCTTCTAAACCTAAGATTTTAGGATTTCATCATTTTAAGTAAAGTATAAAACAATCAAAAGGTATATCATTAGGTATTATTATAAAAATGGAATCAGTGACCAGATTTAAAGGCATTAGGTGCCCCATATTTTTCCCAAGCACTTTCAACCATATTGATGATCATCTTCAGGGGGATTATTTGATGTGTGTGTGTGTGTGTGTGTACATACTCATACATATATACATATACATATGAATCCATCTGTTCTTCCCACAGCAATGTTTACATAGTTGGGAAGACTGGGTTCTTTGGCCTTAGTAAAATAACCAAACTAGGAGAAGGAAAATTCTGATTTCAAACCAGCTGTACTCTTCTTTAAAAAAATTGACATTGCGTCACATCCTACACATTTGTAAATACATTGAGTGTAATGATTTAAATCTAACTCCAAGTAATTAATAGAAAATATCTTTAGACAAAATGTAGGAGAATAAAAGACAGTTTGTAGATCTTGTAGAGATATCTTCTCACAAAGTTTTATTTAGATTAGTTCTTTTAATAGCCCAATAAAAAGGGAAATTAAATTAAAAAAGATTTTTAAAAAACACAAAATTTGTAGCTGTGAACACAAATTTTGTTGCAAAAATTGCTTACAACTAAGTCTATGTGTTGCTTATATCAGGGCAGGCAGAGGATAACTTATGGATTACACATCCTTGTTTGCTAAAGAATTTATGTGAATGACCACTAGATGGCATTGTGAAAGAAGTATTTTAGAAGAGAGTATGAAAGTCACAACTCTTTTAATTGTGGCATGTGGAGATATATGGCATAACAGTTATCACTTCACTTTCCTGATATGCTTAAATAGTAGGACAGAATGTTTTTTTTTTCAATTTTAAACCTTAGTAAGGAAACTGGTCTAGGAGAAGGCAAAACTCTGAATTCAAACCAGCACTATTCCACTGAAAAATTTTACATTGTGTCCCATCTTGCCTATGAAGGAGGGGTTGGGTAAATACATACTTACAGTATTTGAAACAACCCAGATTCTCATACCCAGAACAGGAGATATTTTGGACTCCGGGAAACCTTGTATTACATGAAACCAATACCATTGTAGGTTTCAAAGTTATAACAATGTTATAACTTGTTGAAACTAAACAAACTCTGATAAGGGTGTTAAACATATAACAAGATGGACTGTATTACAGGCACATGGAACAATATATAACAAGATACAAATGAGATAGAAATACATGATACATAGTAGAGAATACATAAAATAGAAATAATAAAAGGACACATTCATGAATGGAAATACAATATTTAGGTATAAAAGAGATACCTAAATGTACATATAAAATATAGGAGTTAATGGATAGTCCATGCAGTATAATTTACTTACTAGTGATGGGGGTGGGGCAGATGCCCCCACCAAGAAAGGGAAAGACAGTGCCTAGCCCATGAGAGTTCGTTCGTGACCAAGCACCAAAGAGGCAGAAGAGTTTGGACCTCGCGCTTAAATACCAGACCTCCTTGTGGTCGACACGGAAACCCCAGCGGGAAGATAACTCTTCCAAGCAAAGGGAAGATAATCCCAACACCATAAAAATCAACCTGTTTTCACTATGTATAAACACTTATTAAAAAATAAAAATTTGTGTAGAAACACGTAAAGCTAGAAAAATAACATTCCAACTGTTGTTTATATAGTGTTGCACTATAACTGATAAATGTTATGGTCAAAACCTCTGGGAAAATATTTAAAAATGGTGTATTCTACAATTTGAGAAGTGCAATGTCCAATGCCAAACTTTTTGCTATGCATTTGTGCTTATTAAAATACACAAAAAACTTGTCTAAAAACATTTAAAACAAGTAAAATAATATTGGAAATGTTGTTTTTAGCAAGCCTGTATAGATTCATCTTAGTTGATTATAAAGTAAAAAGTAAAGTCATCGGGGTGGCCTAAAGTCGGTATCAGCCATGCAGCGAGGGAGTCTATCCCCTTTTCACTAGCGCTAGACCAAGGAGATTATTTTAGCATCTAAGATGGAGCGCTACACCTACCATCAGCTCCTTACTTTACTGCACAGATCCCTGTGCTACTCATATGCTGAGTTGGCGAAGGTGGGTATCAAACTAGGAACCTTGTGGTTTCTAGCCGAACGCTCTACCGACTGAGCTAACCCGACGCATATTTCATACTAAACAATCTTCTTAAAAATGTAAGTCTTTCCCAAAAATTTAAATTTCTCTTAGAATTCACACTCATACATACAATAAGGACATTTCTATATACACCCCTTAATGTTCTCTTTTTGCTGTTCATTTTATAGGGGTGGGAGAAATACCTCCCACATTTTAAACTGTCACCTCTGTGATGCAAGTGAACTTGGACATGTGATAATGAGAGCACCATCTAACTAATGTCTATCGCCTTGTTTTTTTTTTTTTTCAGGTATGATTAGTTACGATCATGACTTCAATCAATGCACACTGTTCATTTACTGATGAAATGATCTTTAAGACTGGTGAATCTGTAATTGCTACACAGAGAGTCTTTTATACTCATTTCATGTTACTTCAGAATGATGGTGTTCTGTGTTGAAATTCACTTTAGCCAATACAAATTAACACTAACAGACTCTAATAATAATAAGGGTCAAAAGTTATCTGCCCTAATCCATTTATTGTACGGGTGAGTTACTTGCCCTTTTTACCTATTAATTTCAGTCATTGTTTTTAAAATAAATAAAACACCTCATGTTATGAAAAGCAGTCGTAATGTGTTGCCTTGTTAATACAATGGAAGGTATCTCAATTGGAATATGTCTCAATGAATAACTGCGCTTGCTAAAGACAAAAAGGTATGTCTCTTTTTTTCTGTGGGATTAAGTTATTAAATTCCCAACATTCTGGATAGCAGTATTGATTTTCTCTCCAGAACAGCATTATGTCTTGTTCATCTTATTTGGATGGTTTGTGAGATGTGAGGTAAGTGGTTGTACAGCTGCTGTTTTGTAGGATGATGCACTTGGTTTTTATTCAGCACAGTACACAGCATCCTGGTGTAGTTTCCATTTAGCTTTTTCACCAGCCATTTTGTCAAGTCCAAATGGTGCAACCATACAGCAGTACTGACATGAAACAGTTTAAGTCTCAGAGATCAAATATTTCAAAAATCTGTAATCCTCTTGTGGTACAAATATAACCTGCTTTCATACAGGCAGTTGAACTTGTCAGAGCAGATATATATGTATAACACAACACAGGTGCTTTTCATTTGCATAGAGGATTTGGGGGGGGGGGTTGCAATAAAAGAATGCTGTTGGGAAGAGGGTATCAAAATGGGTGGAGTAAAGGTTTCTTTGAGAAGCAAGTGATGCAAGTTTTTTTTTTATTTAAAAAAAAAGAAATTTGAAATCAAATGGTTTATTTTTCCAAGTTCTTTGTATAAACAAATGTGCAGGGACGAAGCTAAAAAGATGTTTCTTAGATCTTTAATTGCCTAGTCATCATGAAAGAAAAAAAAAGCCATCTACATCATTCTTTATTCCCTAATTCAAATTCATGGAAGCAATTTTGAAAACTTGAAGGGTTATAAGAATTTTAATGGAAATAAATAAAAGATCTGTAGAAAATCCTGGGAAGCCTATATCTTCTGGTTTGTCTTTTGGAAAATATGTAACTTTTCCTAATTAAAAAGAGAAATGATTCATATTCATATATATGCTCAAACACACACACACACACATATATATGCTCACACACACACACACATATACACACACACACACATATATGCTCAAACACACACACACACACACATATATGCTCAAACACACACACACACACATATATGCTCAAACACACACACACACACATATATGCTCAACACACACACACACACACACATATATATATATATATATATATATATATATATATATATATATACACACACACATACACACAAACTCTCAAAACGAATACATATATATATATGCATACACATGAACATGTATATATTTAAACAGGTTTAATTGACTGACATAGAATATTTTTTCTTAATGATTTTCAATTGCCTATGTTCAACTAATTGTGTATTATTTCGTATATCAGGGTCCAAGTGGTAGTGAAGATGCCCCATATCTTTCCAAGCACTTTCAACCACATTGATGATCGTCTTCCGGGGGATTATTTGTTGTAGTTGTTTTATATGAAGCAACCTAGGTTACCTAGTTCCAATGATGAGCCAGTAAATCATGAAAAAGGACTGTATGTGGATGACTATATACATACATACATACATTATAATATATATATATATATATATATATATATATATATATATATATATAACACACTCATACATATAACATATAGACCAATTCAGACATACACATGTCTGAATACATACACACAAAAACACATATACATATACATATACATATACACCCATACACATACATAAATATTTAATAACTAAATATTAAGCCACAAACCAATTAGTTTCAATCCTCACTCAGTGCCCCATGTTTTTGACTAAGTGTCAACCGAAGTTATACATGATATTTTAAGGTACCTCATGGTTAGCAAGCTGGTCTAGCAATCCATTGTTAGTGAGCTATTTTAAGGGTACCATTTGTGATGTTATGGTTAGCAAGCTGGTCTAGCAATCCATTGTTAGTGAGCTATTTTAAGGGTACCATTTGTGGTGTTATGGTTAGCAAGCTGGTCTAGCAATCCATTGTTAGTGAGCTATTTTAAGGGTACCATTTGTGGTATTATGGTTAGCAAGCTGGTCTAGCAATCCATTGTTACTGAGTTCAATTGTCACTGGCTGCAAAATACTTCTGATCATGTGACAAATTCAGTAAAAAAGCTTTAAAATTATCCAACCCATTAACCACAGAATCTGATGTAAGGTTACAAGTATGAGGCATAATGTGACAATTGAATTCACTTTTCAGTAACAATGTATCTGCAGATCTAGTTTAATAACCGTTACACCATGATAGGATGCAAAAAAAAACTTCATAAATGATAACATTCTAAAAGGAGATAATGAAAGAAAAGTCAATGGCATTTTTATTATTTTTTTACAAATCTCTTTAAATTTGGTTTAATGGTAAACAGCTGGATTCTCATTTTCAGTATTTCATCTATTAAGATTATTAGTTGTTATTGTTGTGTATACAGAAAAACCTGTTTAATTGCAAAGGAGAGAATTATGTTAATCGGTTTTTTTTTCTCATAATAGTGGATATTTTTCTTTCATAGAATTTGAAAAGTGTCAGTCTTTTATGAGTTTCATGCAAAGTGGAATCTTAAGTGAAGACAATAAATTTTCCTTATTCAGCTGCATTTAAATCTGATTGTCTTTCTAACTCACAGAATGGATCTCTAATCCAGACTCTATTTACAATAATAATGCAAAGAAAATAATTTACTTCAACAAAATTGACTTTATTTTAATTTAATTTTTCTTTTCCTCTTTAAACTTTTCAAATCATTATCCTTTTGTAGATCCCTGACATGGATCTCTCAGACCACCAACAGAACACATTTTAAGAAATGTCATATTCCACTACATAAAAGTTTGATGGTCTTTACACATTCAACAAATCCCTAATCCAAGAACTATTTACTGCAATGAAAATAATTTCTCTAAAACTGAATTTTGTTTAAATGATTTTTTTCACGTTATCCTTTTTAAAATGATTTTTCTTTCGGACATAGGATTCACTCAGAGTCTGTCATTCACAGTATAAAAAGTGCTTGTTTAATGAATTGAAAGTACAGCATATATATATTTTTTAATTATACAAAAGGGGATAGGCTCCCTCACTTTCTGGCTGATACTAACAATAGGCCAATCCTCTCTCTCTCTCTCTCTCTCTCTCTCTCTCTCTCTCTCTCTCTATATATATATATATATATATATATATATATATATATATATATATATATGGGGGGGGTGAATATATATATATACATATGTGAGAATGGGAAATGAATCCGACAATATGAGGAAAAAATGAGTAAAGAAAAGAAATATCTCCAACTCAAAAAATAAAAATACTACTCTGATGAAGGTCGGCAAAATCTGTGTACGGAACATTTTACGCATTTTTCCTATTATCATTATCATCATCATTTCAACTCCATCTGGTTATTTTAATAATAATAATAACGTAAATCCGTATACATTTTGATAAACTGACCGAAACACATGTGTAAGTGATATCGATTAAAAGTGATATCGATAAAATTCATTTTTATCCATCTACATTTCTTTTCTTTACTCATTTTTATCCATCTATTCTTTACTCATTTTATCCATCTACATTCTTTACTCATTTTTATCCATCTACATTTCTTTTCGGTCTTTCTTTTCTTTACTCATTTTTTCCTCATATATTATATATATATATATAAGGATTAAAAAGTTTTTGAAGACTGATAGTTTCTTGCCTATGTGATTATCAGACCAAGTATTTCCCATACACTGGGTATCTCTTTATATACAGTTTTGTGGGGCATAATGAGAATGGTACATTAGTTTATACTCTGTTGTTATTTTTGAGGCCATATTGTATTTCTTTTGTGATTTGTTAATTTTTTTTTACTCTATTATGTTTAATTATATTGTTTTTCAACGTTCTGGTGTAATTTCCAGAATAACCCACAAAGTAGATCTCTCTCTTCACTCTATGTTATATACTAAATACATAAATCTTTTACCTTAAAATTCTTTAAAATGCTTCAGAAATCATTTCCATTCATATTGTTCAGAAAGTGATTTAAATAAACATTGAAATGTTTACAAAAATCAACCACATTGATTACGTTAATGTATTTTTTCCAGAATTTGTTCTGAAACATTTCAATGAAGAACAGATGCTACAAAGAAACGCTGTATACACAACTGTTCCTTAAAATAAGTGCAGCTGCAGAAAGAAGAAGGTAAAAAAAAAATACAGCTATTTGCATTAAGACTATAAATAGCAGAAATAATCATTTCATCATCTCTAAACATGAGCCTGTCCCCACCCATTAAAAAAGAAAAAAAACTTATCCAGCCAACAAGGTTATTGTAAACAGTAGACTTGTTGTGTGCAGGGAAAAAAAACATGCCCTAACTTGTTTGGAATCCTCAAAGCATGTGTTGTCAAAAAATAGAAAATAAATAAATAGATGAATAAAAAAAAAAGGTAGAAATGGAGAGAAATAGAGAAAGGAAGAGAACTCTGTAGTTGTGAGGATAGTCACTACAAGTCCAGTTTGGTCAACGTTCCAGGGGATTTGTTAGAGAACTTTATAGATAAGAGCTGGTTAGACACATTGGATTAGTTGGTTTCACAAAATGCCAATCCTTGTTGGGTTATTTAATGCCTAAGTCAGACTTTTTACAAGCAAATACATGATTCTAAGTAACTATTTCTATTCAATAATAATCATTTTTTTTTCACACAGTTATATAGTTTCAAGTATTCCTATTCATAATCAGTCATATGGAAATCCGATCTCCCCGACAAGCTTATCAGTCATATGGAAACCCGATCTCCGCGACAAGCTAAAGAGACGATTCTTCCAGGCTGTGGTTGTGTCAGTACTGCTGTATGGCTGTACCACCTGGACCCTAATGAAGCGTCTTGAGAATAAGCTAGATGGGAGCTGTACAAGAATGCTATGGGCAGTCCTGGATAGGTCGTGGAAACAGCACCCCACAAAAGAGCAACTGTATGGCCACCTGCCCCCCACAACCATACGAGTGAGACAGACTAGACATGCAGGTCACTGCTAGAGAAGCAAGGACGAAATCGTAAGCAACGTACTACTGTGGAAGCCAGCGCATGGGCACACTTAATGTGGGCCGCCCAGCAAGGACCTATATTGACCAACTATGTAGGGATACTGGCCGCTGCGCAGAAGAGTTGCCGGAGTCAATGAATGATACGGAAGGCTGGCAAGAGATCATCATGGATATCCATGCAAACTGCGCGGCATGATGATGATGATTCCTATTCAATAATAATAATACTAGTAGTGGTTATATGTGTAGGGAGACAATAATAATTATCTTACTTAGTTTGCTCCATTAGAGATGATTTATTATCTCCCATAGAAATAGCTAGTTTGTACAGCTGCTTTTTTGTGGGGTGCGGTTTCTAAGATTTGTTCAAGAGACAACACAGAATCCTTGAGTAGTTCCCATTTAGCTTTTTCTCTAAGCATTTCATCAGAGTCCAAGTGGTGCAGCTATACAGCAGCACTGACACATTTACAGCTTGGATGAATTCTCACTTTATCTTAAATCAAATATAGCTTTAGAATAACAAAAAAAAGCATATAGAAATTGAAGATTCATTTTTGTAGATAAAAAATATTTATCCTACTTTTTTATAACAATAAGTTAACTTTTTCAGTAGGTGATTCAATTCTCAATAAATCTAATGTTTTCAGTTCATGAGAAGATCAATGTCAATAACAACACTATCGCAACTGAGAATAACTATAAAAACAATCTATAACAAGACAATCCAATATTTAAATAAAAGGAGAAAACAGGGCAAAACTTGCAAATTGGTCGAAAAATTAAAACAAAGTTTTTTGGTGGTCCCCCATGACAGTTAAACTACAGTCTATGAATGAAATTTTTGCGAATTGGGTTTGAGATTATGGTTGTTTTTTTATTATGTATTGCTTAAAAAAACAACAACAAAAAAAAACTAAATTACTATACATTTAATGCTAAAAAATTTTTTTTTTAAACCAATTTTAATTGAAATTATACATTGCTATACTAACACAAACAACTGAGACTAATGTGTCTACCGTTGGGTTCAATAATTAATTTCAATGGTTAATTAAATGTATAGTAATTTTGTTTTTTTTGTTGTTTTTTTAAGCAATACATAATGTAATTAAAATCAACCGTAATCCCCAAACCCCTAATCTGTAACCCAATTCACATAAAGTTCATTCATAGACTGTAGTCAAACTGTCATGGGGGACCACCAAAAAACTTTCCGTTTTAATTTTCCAACCAATTTGCAAGTTTTAGCCGAAAACAGGTTATAAAAAGATAAGTTTGAAAATGAATAATAAAACAGTGTTATTATTCAAAAAATGTTGAAAAATCTTTTTAAAGTTATTCATTTTCAGTCTTCTTTTTTTCAACCAGCTTTTGGTTTTTTAAAGCAAAATATGCAAATTAAGCAACACTAAGGGAAAAAGTCTCTGTGTTTGTCAAGTTATATAATGAGCTACTCTAAAACAGTTGCTTTGGCAACACTATTTTATACAAAATTTGGATCTGGACAAATAAAAAGACCAACAGATAAATACTGCAACTTTATATATAGATAAAGAAAAAGAAAAGTTATAGATGCTTCACTGTGAATTTAGTTGGCATACTATATCAGTGTTTGGTGTCATAAAAGACCAAAAACGAGCTGCAAAATACTACTTTTTTAAAAAGACTCTTTTAACTTTTTTCTTTATTTGATCTGTGAAGCATAACCCATTAATTAAAATTCAGAATGTCTAGCTGTTAATAGTTTTGTGCTATATCTGTAACTTCTTCGTTTACTATGATGTAAAAAAAAAAAAAGAAGTAGATGAATATCCTGTGTTGTTCAATCAATCTATGGGTGGTGATTATATTTTTTTTATAGAGTTTATAGCCGCAAATTAACTTTTTTTTTCTTGAAGCTTAACATTCAATGAAATTTTAAACTTAGTATAAGGCAATGATCTGTTATTTTTTTTATGTTTTAAACATTCATTTTTTCCTTACTGGATTTATTCTTGAATTTAACCAGCTTTAAAATGAAAAAATGAATTTCAAAACAGATTTGAAAGAAATATGAAAAGAAAAAAAAAATGGTTCCATATCGCCTTCTAAGCCAGATGGTATTAGAAGGTTCTTTGTAAACAAATGCAGGTTTTCTGGCTCGTCTGTCTGGAAATGGTTAACCTAGTTTATAATGAATTATAATAAAATTAAAAAATTGTATGAATTTTAAACTACCCCCACAAAAAGAATTAGTTGTTTCTACACAATGGAAGACAAAATGTATACAAGAACGCTTCTTCAGAAATGGAAGAGTGGCATCAATTTTTAAGATTTTAAGTGATTGTTAAATGCCAGTAGTATTTTCTGGGAAAAATATTCTTGTGTGTGTGTGTGTGTGTGTGTGTGTGTGTGTGTGTGTGTATATATATATAAATATATATGTGTGTATATATATATATATGTATATGTATATATGTATATATATATATATATGTATATGTATGTATATATATATATATATTAATTGCTGTGGTTAATCCTAAACTTATATATATATATATATATATATATATATATATATATGTATATATATATATATATATATGCGCTACTAATATGTGCATATACATCTCCACTTTATATCCATTCATGAATACATTTTAATAAAAATATACACACTCTCTCTTAAATGTAAATATATATATATATATATATGCACATATTCAGTAGTGCATACACATCTACCAAATCATTACATAGTCAGCTATATCATTTGCTATTTCAGAAAATATATACATATATATATGTCCAAAAATAAGTAGGTATATATAACTGTGTTTATAGATACAAATTTATTAATAGGATATTTTACTTTCATAAATATTTGTCAAACATATACACACATACACATATAGAACAAATACACAATCATTATATATATGTGAGTGTGTGTGTGATGAAGAGAATTGTAATTCACTTCTTATATTGGTAAGTATTTAAGAAGATATATAGACTGAAGTCTATAATTTAGGAAAAATCTTTGTTTACACTTAAAGATAAAATATTTAGGTGGTTCAAAAAAAAAACTTTGTAAAATACATTGGTCTCATAAAATACTGAGAATTATTTTCCTTGGGCAGTTGAGAAAACAAAAAAAATGTTTAAACAAGTGTTGGTTATGAATATTACAATTTATCAGAAAGATGAAAGTTGTATATAATTTTAAGCTACCCTTACTCTCTATTTATTTCCCATACACACACACACACACACACACACACATATATATATATATATATATATATATATATATGTTCAGCAGTTTCTTACTTTTCTGTTCATAAAACACTCTTCATATAGATGGTTGTTTGAATATGTACACACACACACACATATGTATATATATATATATATATATATTATATGGATTCATATTACAAATGATCTCTTATATTCATTCAACTAAATATATGATACCTTTTATTGATCATTTCTAAATTTCAAAAATTCTTTTTACATAGTCATTGATATTTAAGAGGAACATAATCCATCTTCATGACATTATATAATTTATCATTAGGTTATATATATATATATATATATATATATATATATATATATATATATATCATACATATATATATATATATATCATACACATATATATATATAATTATCAATTATAATCAGCATTTTTATTTAATAGTCCATGACATCTGCTTCATGTTCAATACAATTATTCAAATGTTTGCTTCATCTTCAAACCAATTATTCATATATTTCTTTTAATATGTGTGTGTGTGTGCACACACATAGATATATAAGTTACAATAGTATAGACACAGAGTCAATGGAGCTTAGTGAATTATTTTCACACCTATGCAATAATCAAGCTCTTTCTATGAAACTGACAGTCACCAAATTCCATTGATTCTGTGTCTATGTTATCCTAACATTTACATATGCTCTATTATTGATACTGGGAACTCTTTATTTACAGATACAGTAAATAACATTATATATATATATATATATGCGTATCTATTTATATATATATATGTGTGTGTGTATGTGTGTGTAGTTTATGTAGTATATGTATTTATGTAGTAAATATGTGTATTTATTTATATGTGTGTGTATGTGTATATATGTAGTCGTAGTTGATGGAGTGGCCTATTGTTGGTATCAGCCAGACAGTGAGGGTGTCTATCCCCTTTTCACTAGCACTAGACCAGGGAGATTTTTTTTTGCATCTGAGGTGGAGTGCCACATCTACTATCAGTTCCCCACTTTACCACACACTTCCCTGTGCTACTTGGCGAGGGCCAGTATTGAACCAGGATACTTGTGGTTGAGTTGACAAGGACTGGTATGGACCCAGAATTTTGTGATTTCAAGGCAAATGCTCTATCGACTGAGCTAAACTGGCCTATTTATACTTAGCCCAATATCAATATTTTAAGAGTCAATATATCACAGTAGTTCAAAATCGTTTTAAATAACCCACAATAGTTTGATGTGCCGTTAAACAAATAAACCAAACCATTACACCACACAAAATAACTTATTAAATTATTCACCTTAGCTTATTTTGAGAAAAGTATGGGACACCCAGTGATAATAAGCCTCACTGACAATAGTCAGGTTTCCTAGTTCTCTAACCATTGTGTCACGCGAGGCGGTCCTTTATTTGATAAATAGCCTGGCCATAAAGAATTCATAATGAAAATTGAGATTAGTCTAATAATAATAAATAATAAAATTATTTAAATAATTATTTGAATAAATATTATCATTTTTATTATTATTAGTTATTACTATTATTTATCTATTTATTTATTATTTATTCATTTATTTATTATCTCAAACACATCTATTTGACCCATAGATGGCACCCTAGCAAGTATTAATATTCTGGGTCAGAATAAACAACGTGAGTACTGGCAATGAAGGGTCAACTCCACACTTCCAAGTGCTCCAAAACTGGAGCCTCAGCACATGATGTGATTTAGTCTCCTACCCAGAGAATTGGCATGCTTCCTGGTTGGAATGCTGTTTCCTGCAAATATTTCTCAGTACTCTGAAACACAGGAAAACAAAACATAATAGAAAACATTTTAACATATTTTGATGGGTGGAGAGAGAAAAAGAAAATTTATATCCAAAATGCTTATATTTACTTACCTGTATTTGATTACCCTGGGTTGTAGGAGGGTGCATATTAACTGCATTCAATGTTGGGGAATTTATGTGATGACTGTTCATGGTAGAATCTGGACTATAAGGAGAGGCCTGAAATATAAACAGAAAAGAATTCTTTAAAATTATACTCATATCCAATAAAGAGGTCATAAACTATATATATATATATATATATATATATATATATATAAGCAGAAAGTAGAAAGCGTGTGGTGTAATGGTTAAAGTCATAGGAAATGGACTCGTCGCCCAGAGTTCAAATCCTGGACGTGGTAATTGCATTTCACTTAGCGCTAATACCCTTGGGAAAGGTATGAATTCTACTCTCCCTCCAGCTATGGGTAAATAATAGGGCAGACTGGGCTCTTTAACCTTGGTTAGGCAACCGGTCTAGGAGAAGGAAAACTCTGATTCAAACCTGTTAAACTCCGCTTAAGAAATTGACCTTGTGTCGTATCCTACTTGTGCGGAGGGGTTGGTATATATATATATATATATATATGTGCCAATTTCGAAAGTGCCTCCTGAAAGACAACTTCAAAATTAATACCTATATTGGCTGCACTAAAATGGCACTCTTCCATCGACTTATATACCATCTTTCACACACGAGCACCATAAAACATCTAATTACCAAAATAACAATAATACTTACAAACTCACATGCTATAGAAAATTCTCAATGACATCACTAAAAACCTCTATAAAAATAACAGTAAAAAATGCCTACAGATCCTCAAGGCTATTTGCATAAAAATAAAATTAAAAAAACTATCATAAATAAAATTGCATTTAACACCGGCAACCATATATTAAACATCTTTAATAACTAATGCATCTGGATCTCAATGTACAGAAAACAACAAGAAAACTTGAATGTCTACACTTGAAAATCATAAAGAAGAAATATATTGTAGTCTTCAACCAAACTTGCTTGAATAATAACTTGCTGCCAAAATACACTATATCTGAATCTAAGATGCAAGGATTTTATCATTCATTATCATCATCATCATCATCAGGTCATACTGACAGCATGGATTCTTATGACTCTCACTTGCTACCTGTCCCTATTGGCTATTACCCCTTGCAGGTTTTCCGCACAGCATCAAGAATCCACACATACCTGATTGATGTAGGTATTTGCTGGTCGGCCTATACTGTTGTGTCTATGTGTAGGTGTTCACAGGAGAACATCACTTATGAGTTCATCCTTGCTTCTCCAGCAGTGACATTAGAGTTTTGTTAGTTTCCAAGTAGTGCAGCCATACAGTAGCATTTACACAGCTACAGCATGTAATAAACTTTGCATTATCTTATCAGAGATCAGATTTCCTTATGATTGATAATCTGTCTATAGTGGTTCATGCCTTTCCTATGTGTATATTAACATTGCTTTCTATTGAAGTCAGTCAGTCAGTCTACTATTGGTTTGAACAATATGACTGGCCAAGCACAACCGAACCAGTGTCAAGACAACTGGTACTTATGGGAATTCAGAACAGTCCACTCATGCATTTGGGTGATTCCATTCCCTGAGTCCTGATTGGCTGCTTGGTTGGTATGATCCTCTGAGGCTCCATAAATCCTGCCACTTTGCAGTGGTTTTGCAGCAAACCAGAATCGTATTTAACTTACAACTGCTTGCTGTCTTGTCGTGCCAATTCGACAGTAATTGGACTTAGTATGATTATTCTACACTTTCTATTGTTCAGATATTGAAACCTAGATATGTGAACTGGTCTATTAATTTCCTCCAGTGTGGAGATGTCCCTAAAACACATGAACTCCATCTTATCTGCATTCATATAGATGACAATGCCCCTTGATACCTTCTCTAGGTTATGCCATTGTACTTGTACAGGTAATCTTGTGAGAAATGCTAGATTATCTTTGTAGTCCACAACTGTAATAATTTCTGCAAGATATTGCCGGCTGCTTAACCTTTTGTGTGAGGCCTTTTTCTTTTATAAGATCTAAAATTGATCAACTGAGGTAAAATAGAGAACTGTAATACACAAACATACACTATCAAGTGTAGCCTAATACTAACCAACATGACATGATGCTTAATTTTATCATGCTGTTTTCAAAATGTGGTTTCTTTTTAGATACAGTTTATGCATATTCATATTATTTCTAAGCATTTACATTGATAGTAATCTTTCAATTTAAAAAAAATACACTTTTAAAAAAAATTTTTTTTTAATCTCTCGTTCAAGTTGTGAAATTGTAGCACATGATTTTTTTAATGATTTCTTTTCACTATAAATTGCATTTCACGCTATTCTTTTTTCTTTTTTTAAAGTATTTTTTCCTTTCTAACTTAAAAAAAAACAAAAAAAAAACAACAAATCATAAATATATATATATTTAAACTAAGAAAAATATTGGAGATTTCTTTTTCTTTCTTTTATCACTAATACAAGAGAACATGAATATATACTGCTACATTTACTCAGATTCTCCAACGCTAGTTTTCCCCATTCACCATTATTAAAACTCCTTCATTCTCTCTCCATTTTGCAATTTCTAACATTGCTCTATCCAGCATCATCATCATCAATATTACAGCAATGATTAGAACAGCAACAACTCCTTACAGGCAGAATACATATTTCTCTGAATTGGGAGAGTAAGTGGACTTATCATTCCACCTAATCAGTAATTATGATTCCTTTTTTCGTTGGTCATTTCATTCATTTTTTTAAATTTCTTCTCTTACTCTTTTTTTTTCTGTGTGTGTGTGTGTGTGTGTGTGTGTGTGTGAAAAAGGGAATTTTTTTGTAAAACTAAAATACATGAAGCGCCAGGAAACCACTTGTCAAAAATTGAGATTTGACAATGGCTTTATATTTACAAAAGGGAAGAAAAAAATTTCAATGAGAAATATAAATTTTCCCAAGTATCAAAAGTAAAAGTAGGAATAGAGAAATGAATGGAAAACAGAAGAAGAAAAATACAAGGAAAATAATGTTTAAATGCTATGGGGAAATTTTTTCCTGTTTTTTTTTAATTCTTGTTTTTTTTTTTTTTTTTCACCAATTGTGTGTTAATATTAGTCTTTTAAATAGTATTATTTTTTGCAACAAGCAGAAGAAAAATCAAGTAGTTGTTGCTGTAGAAATATTTCTTATTATTTTCTATCCTGATCTCTTTCATTTTGATATATATATATATATATATATATATATATATATATGGCTTAGATTTGGCACAAGACAAGTGAAGATTGAAATTAATTACAATTGTTGGTTTTATGTTGGTTATTTTATTTTATTTTGCTTGGTTGGTTTTATGGCATGTCAACCCTTGTTGGGCTATTTTATGCTGATGTCAGATTTGTTTTGTTTTTTGTAACTATATGGCTTTAAGCAACTATTTCTATTTAATAATAATCATTTACAAGCAACCAGTAATGTTTTTTTAAGTATTCCCATCTAATACAAACAATTTTCAAACTTTTCTATCTGACCAATAGATAGAACTCTAACAGGTACTACCACTACAGATCAGAGAAGACCTTGAAGTAATGGTAATGAAATGGTGAATTCATATTTCCAAGAACTCTAGAATGGGAACCTCACCACTTGATGCAATTTAATACCATATGTATATTACATTTTTTTTGTCACCAAAACGGGACAAAATTTACCCCCTCAAAAATCCTTCCCATTTTCACTCTTGCGAATATGATGTGAACTCAATTTTAGAATACTTCCAGTAAAAGTAAAAATCCTTTATCAAATTTCAAATTCTCCCAACCTATTAAAGAAATTTATTTATGCATTAGGATTTGTATAAGAACAATTAATGGAAATATTTATTGAGTCCATCTAACCCATTCCCTTGTTTTACTTGATGCAATCTCAATGAATTATATCTTGATTGAAAATTACATTTACATTTCTATAAAAATTACTCCCTTGAGATTAATCTGGGAAATAAAAAGTAGGATAAAACTATTTCATATTTTTCTTGAAAAACTTTTAGTTATGTTTTTAGTTTTGTGAATAAAAATTTGCTGAAAAATTAATTTTAAACATATTTTTTTATTTTATTAATTAATGCTTTTGTTTTAAAATCCTTTAATTATACAATCAGTTTAAGATTCTGAAAATATTTCATTAAAAACATAAACTTAGTAATCCAAAAACACAAATTTTAACAACTTTCAGGATTAATATTTTTAGATAGAATTTTTAGAAAGAATTTTGAATTTGTTTGACATGTTTCAACATTTATATCAAATTATTAATTATTATTGAAAATTACAAAATATTAAAAAATAGTTTAGCATTATTTTCTAGTACTTATGTTCATAAATAGATTTTAAATTTTTAACTAACTCCTAGAGTTATTACTACAACAAAAAATAGAAAGTATCATTTGTTATTTTGTTACTTTTGAAAGTTACAAAAATCATTTAAAAATAATTCTGCATAATATATATTTATTAAAGGATGTTTTAATGAAATATCTGAATTATTCAAGTTTTGGATGAATAAATAAATAATCTTGAAAGAAATTGTATTATTAATTTGTTATTATTAAAGTTTACAAAAAATTGTTATATTACTTTAAATGTTAAATAGTATTAAAATAGAATGTGATTTTTTTTTCTTATCAAAACTGAAACTTTTCCATTAATTTTTTCATATGACATTTTTCTGGTTACCGTCTGACTGAAAGTAAAATTTCATTATATCAGTCTTTGCCATTGATGCTATTTTCCCAGTCAACAACACATCTGCATATATGTGTTCTATACTTGGAAAATTTTTAATTATATTACTCATGAATTTCAAATTTGTAAACTATAAGTCCTAATGCATATTAAGATAAACAACTTTGTTACCATTTTATAAAAAAACATTTTTTAGGAAGTGAAGATTAGAACAACAAAAATAAATGAAGCTGTAATAATGATAATAATAGAGTGTGGTGGTATAGAATAAAATAAAATAGAAAATATAATTTTTTTTTATAAATTCAAATAAAATAAGTAAAATGATAAAAATAAATAATATAAATCTACATTTTCCCCATCATGCAAGGGATTTTGATCCCTGGGTTCAAAATTTCTGGTCAAGAGTAAAGCTCTATCTTTGTTTTTTTGTTTTTTGTTTTTTTCTGCTCTTTCTTTTACCACCAGTCACAATCAAGGAAGAATTCTATACTCAGTGACCCCTAGAACTTGGAAATATCAAAGAGTCCTCCATCTCAGGGATATGCAAGTCTGTTGGCTGCGGCTGTAGAATATGCCAACTGCACATCTACATAGGGGTTATATCCTCCTTAATTGGGCCAGCTGTTGGCGATGACCTGTAATGCCTGAGGAAAGAATCATAGAGGCTGAGCAGTTTATGACCTTGGTACTAAGTGGTCATGTGATATGCACTACTCCACTTACTGGCCCTTACTTGGGCTGGAAAGGCGGTCAGAAAGGCACAATCTGATCAATTAGTTGGTCATGTCAAGCCCTAGCACCCATATGATTAAGTCTCAACCATATTCTTCAAATTGCTCTTATAACAACCTTAAAGATGCTAGAAGGAAATTCCTTAAAGTAAAACCTCTAACAAGTTTATTAATAAAGTTATTTCTTCTAATTTATTAATACACATCACATTAAGGAAAACTATTTCTAATAATTCATTGATACACATGAAGTTAATGAAAATTATTTCTACCAATTTATAAAACCAAAGAAAAATATCTACCTAAAAACTATTCACTTACAAATCATAAATGTAAAAAAAGAAACAAAATTTGACAGTAAATAATTTACAAAGGTTGATATATACAATTAAACAAAATAACCAATCATTGACACATTGATTTGGCCAGGTACTTGTACCTAAATGACCCTAAATATTTACACCAAATAATTGAACAATAAATATGACAATAATTTTCTTCCAAGGAAGACTGGTATATGAAAAGAAACGGTGTTATTTTCTTTATTTTATGAATAGTTTTCATTTTACAAACATGTGGGAATACACACATATAACAAATATGCCTCAAACCCATAAAATTTAATTGAAAAACTTCCTAATTAAACTGCATCTAGTTGTGAAGTTCCTATTATGAAGCTCTAAGGAGAGTAGAGTAGCTTCTTAACTTTAGGGGCTCAGTATTGGGGGTTCAGTCAACAATGGAAACTTTCTGGGATTGTTTGAGCTTTTGGCAAATGGTGTCAATCCCCAGCACCATTTAGATGGCCAACTGCTGGTGACCTCAGCAAGAACTAGTCTGGGGTGCTAGATCAAGTATATCTTGTTAAGCCCAGCACACTGGAGGCGCTATTGAACCTTGTTAATTCATCTTTCTTCCAGTTAATATTTTTTATATACCTTATCTATTTTGTATGCTGATACTCTTTAAAAACAATGGGAGTTATTGATCCTTTGAAAGTGGAAATGGAATTAAAAAGTTTTATTCAGATAATTATGGAAAATAGAGAAAGCTTGAAAACTGCCAATGATTTTCTTAATCAAATCAGCATTGCATAGTGGCTAACCTGTTGCAATGTGATGTCATAGTGGCAAGTTCAAAATCCAGTCAGACAATTATGTTCACTTTTGGACAATACCCCTGGAAAAATATGCACCCTCTCATCCCCCTAACTATATATTAAATACTACCACAATGGTTCATCTACAAAGATGACTTTGGCATTAAATAACCCACAAAGGTTGATAGGACAAAGAAACAAAACCAAACCTTAATTACGTCAGTGCCAAACATCTGCAAGAGATGGTTTGGTTTGTTTTGTTTTACGGCATATCAACGTCAGTGGGTCATTTAATGTCAATAAATTTTGAAATAAATCAATTCTTAATTGATAATACAATTTTTTTATAAATACATTTTTCTATTTAACCCATAGATGGGACCCTAACAAGTACTACCACTCCGGGTCAGAGTGGACCTGGGAGCAATGGTGATGAAGGGGGGCACCACATTCCCCAAACCTCCAGAACTGGAACCTCACCATCAGCTAGAGTTTAACGTCATTCCCAGGACATGTAGACCCGCAGCCACGGCCTTCTAGCATCCATATTATAAAAAGGGGTTGGGGCTTGCCATAAAGGCAATAGGGTTGGGAAAATCATATAGGTGCTAGGGCTTGACATGACCAGCCGATTGATCGGAGGGGGCCTCTCCAACCGCCCGTCTAGCCCAAGATAGGGCCAAAGTGGAGTATGGCATATCATGAACTGCTCATCCACCTGGGCTCTATCCTTAAGCATCATGGGTCACCACCCACGGCCAACAGGTGGCCCCATTGGGGGAGTCTTACCCTTCTGCAGAGGTGCAGTCGGTGCATTCTAACGCCCCACCGACAGGGCATCTGCAAGAGATGTATGCAAATGGTTCTTCACATTTTATTAATGTGCTCCCATAAAAGTTGCAAGTGCTAAAGAAGTTTCAGCAAAATGAGACTAATTAAAATATTTCACAGATCTACAATGATGAATGACAGACTATCTTCATTAGCTCAGTTGTCAATTGAAAGAGCCTCTGCTCTGACTCTGAAACATGATCACATTATTCCTGTTTTTACTGATGGAAAGGCTTGTCGCAAACCTTTCTGTTAATAATGAATTCATGTAGTGAGTGTCTTTCATATGATAATTACCTGTTCAAGATTTCAATTGACAGCCTTATAGCTATAGGATACAAATTAGTGTGTACTATTGTAGAATACAAGCCACATCTGATATAATAAATGGTTAAATATCGAATTATAGAGTAAAATTTTATCTTTTTTTTTTTTTTACTTAAATGTGATTTACGTAACATATTCAGTTGATATTAAAATGTGATTTGTGTTTAAAATGTTAATTCAAGAAAAAGGCCCAAATCAAACTATTTTTATTTTGGTCGAGGGTGCCCTGAGTATGGGTGACACTGTGTATGTGTGAGAAAGATAGGGTGAAGTATAGTTGTCAGCGAGGCCCAAAGTCAGTATTAGCCAGACAGTGAGAGAGTCTATCCTCTTTTCACTAGTGCTAGACCAAGGAGACTGTTTTTTAGCATCTGAGATAGAGTGCCACACCTACCATCAGCTCCTCACTTTACCACACAGATCCCTGTGTTACCCATGTGCTGAGTAGGCAAGGACCTGAATCGAAACAGGAACCTTGTGGTTCCCTGGCGGACACTCTAACAACGGAGCTATGCACACATAAATATATGTTTATACAAATATACAGATCACACACACACACATACATACATATATATATATATATATATATACATACATAAAAAACACACACACACATCTATATACATATATAAATATATATATATTTACAAATTACACACACAAATATGTATATATATATATATAAATATATATATATATATTTACAAATTACACACACAAATATATATATATATATATATATATAAATATATATATATATTTACAAATTACACACACATATATATAATATATATATATATATATATATATATATATATACACACACAGAATGGGATGGGTATATGCCCACATACACACACACACACACACACACACACATAAGTGTATATAATACATTGTTATATATCAATCCACAAATACATGGGCAACACATATGTGTGTGTGTGTTATCCATATATTTGTATGTGTGTGTGTCTGATGAATATACACCAATGTATTATGTACATATATGTGTGCATATACCTGTCTGTCTCTGTCTGTCTGTCTGTCTGTCTGTCTGTCTCTCTCTCTCTCTCTCTATATATATATATATATATAAGAATGTAGTGTGGACATATAGTCAATGGTGCTTAGTTACTGACAGTTTCTTGCCTATGCAGTTATTCAAACCAAGTGAAGTGGGATAAAGCATTGAAGCTATTTATACTTTATTTTGGTCCTTAAGGGGTGGAGGAGAGGAAGAAGCACCGTGCACACTACCCTAACTTAGATATAGATGCTCTATCCACAATATTGAGCAGTTTATACCCATATAATATATATATATATATATATATATATATATATATATATATATAGAGAGAGAGAGAGAGAGAGAGAGAAAGAGAGAGAGAGAGAGAAAAATGGGGAGAGAGGAATTTATATGTGTGCGCACACACATATACATAGAGATACAGTGTTTTATACACACAAATGTATATAATGCATATATATATACATTCATGCGCATATAGAAACATATGGATAACACACACACACACACACACACACATATATATCAAGATAAACACCTATGTATATAAGCATACCTATACATATAATTTATGCATAAATAATCAAAAACAGGTATAAGAAAATGACTGGCAAAAGATATAAATAATAATATGCATAATGAATAGAAGTTTTTAAATTAGAAAAAAACATTAAAAACTAAGAAGCAATTTCCTAGCTTTATTCCACATCAAACCCAAAAGATCGGAAAAGTGTGGAAAAAATTCATAGAAAAAAAGGGAGGTAATCCTATTTAAAACCTCCAGCAAAGCTGATGGATTTTAATATTTTAAACTTCAAACAAAGAATAAAAAGATACATATCTCATGTCTGGGATCAAACTAATTTAATGACACAGCAGTAAATTGGACAGGAAAAAAAACAGCTTTTTTGTTTGCTTGTTTGTTTTTTCTAAATTTTTCTTTCTTTTTTTTTTTTTTTCATTTGGAATTTTTTTTAGAGAGATCGAAGGTTGAAAATTGTTAAAAACATTATAGATAATAAAAAAGAAAAGGTGGTGGGAAGAGAAAGAAGAAAGAGAGATAGAGAGAAAGGAAACAGGATGTTGAAGAAAAAGGAAAGTCGAAAAGAAGAAGTAAAGATATCAGAGAGAGAAAAAGTAAAAGAGGAGAGATAAAAACTAAAGATAGAAGAGAGAAAGAGAGAGAGAAAAAGTTGATGAAAAAGGAGAAAAAGATTTTTTAAGAAAAAAAAAAGGTGAGAAAAGATAAAAGTGAGTAGAGACAGAAATTTGAAAAAGAAGAAAAGATAAAGAGAGCACAGTAAGAAAAAGTAAAGAATTGTAGAAAAAGAAGAAAATTAAAGTAGAAGAATAATTTTATAGAAAAAGGAGAAAGAGAGAAAAGAGCAAGAAAAATATACAGAGCTAGTTCTGGTGAATATAGATGTTGTTGTACTTACGCAAACCTGTATTTCACCAAAAACTACTGTTTAAAAATTAATGATATTTGGATATCCTCACTTTATTATATAAACAGTGCTCATATCTTCATTTAAATATTAAGTTAAACAAAATATTAATAATATGATAACAAATATTATATCTAAACAATTTAAAACTATATCTAACATTAATGCTTGGTGTTAAAATGAACAACTTTTATTCAGTTAGGTATACTTTGAATTTCTAAAATTTGTTTCCTAAAATAATTTGTATTTTAATCTCATGAAACTTTATAAAACATAAACGAGAAAGGGAGTATTTTCAGCTAGTTAGAAATACTTTTTATTATCTTATTTTAATTCACCCCCTGTTCATTTGTCTCTATAACTAAACCCCACCACTTTTGGCTTGATTGCACCAAAGATTTCAGGAATTGGTAGACTCATACTTGGAATGGTTTTAAACTGTACGAGTAGATTTGGCTCAAACTGTGTTTTTAGCTGGAATCTATCTACCCCTTTATTTGTCTTGGTTTATTTGTTTAAAGGCATATCAACTCCATATTGGTTATTTAATGTTGAAATTGGTTTCATCTGTAAATGTTTTATAGTAATCTTGATTTTATTTACAACATTATAATCGTTTTTTAACTTATTTTTAATAATAACTAGTTATATAGTATCAAGTATTACTATCTAATACTCATAATTTTTAAAGTTGTATGGTTCCTATCCAAAACTAATAATTTTCAAACAGATCTATTTCATCCATAGATAGGACCCTAACAGGAAATACCAATCTAGATCAGAGTGAACCTTGGAGTAAAGCCAATGAAAGGGTATTCTACACTTTCCAGTACTCCAGAAGAAAAGCAGTTTAAAGTCATACCCAGGACATTGAAGTAAGGGTGTTTAAAATAATGAATCATTTGAAACTCAAAGAAGAAAGGTTTTACTTCTTATATTGTAATGAAACTGAAAAATGAATTAAGGGCATATCAACTCATCTTTCAACCATTTATTCTATGTTTAGCGGATAAGGTATCAAGTTTATTTTACATTCATATTTATATTTTTGGTGTAGTTGTTTAAGAGGTTTTTTTACATGCTCCTATTGAATATGAATAATTTCTAACCAGGTCTGTTTGACCCATTGCTGAGACCCTAAAAGGTACTACCACTCTGTATCAGAGTGGATCTGGGAGTAATGACATTGAAGGGGTGCTCTACATTTTCCAGAACTGGAGCCTCTCTACAAAATACAGTTCAATGTCATACCTAGAACAAATCATCCCTTCTGTCTAACTGTCCATCTTTCTATAAATGGGTGTTTATTTTACATCTTGCATTGATAACCCACTCTCTTGGTAATCATTGAAAGAGCCAGATAACTTGCTTCTTCCTTATATGCATTTCAATTCTCTTTGTTAAAGCCAGGTGTTGAGCCTCTATGAGAGAATTCAGTTAATCTCAACTGTTACCTGGCCTAAAGAAAAAACAAAACTTAGAAATCCCATTTTTTTTAAAAATTAAGTAACGAGTACCCTTCCAGTTCTGAAAAATAATATAATTAAATACTTACTGTAATTATGTGTCTATAAACTGCACTATTTTTCCAGATTTTTCAAAAAAAGTTAGGGGTGTATATTATTAATGAGAACTATATAAATTATTAGATTTTTTTATTCTGGCCACAAGCCACTCCAAATGACAGAACAGAATATTTATAGTCTAAAGTAATATGTTTTATAAAAATTACAGAGAAATATCCACTTGATTGTGTGTTTGTTTATGATTTTGTATCTCCTTATGTGAACTTAATTTTCCTACAAGTTTATGAATATATCTGTGTGTTTGTTTTAAATACTGTGTAAATTTTGTTTTAAGACATAATGTAAACTATACAAATTTTTATTTTTAGTCAGTACAAACCAATAAGAAGTTGAACAAATGTTAAATTTTGGTTAAATTTGCCTGCTACAAATTCTTAAAAGTCAGAATGTATTATACACAATAACTTTTTTCAATGTCATAGTCCATAGTTAGGTATGTTATGCACAACTAATTATTATATTCAAAATATTTATAAGTTTATAGAAGTTTTTAGAGTTATCTGATTTTTTAATTAAGCCAAATTTGTTTTCTGTACCCCAATCAATTTTTCAAATAAGACGATAACCTTTTGTAAATAGATAATCAAAACAAATAAAACATTTAAACATGAAGAATTATCCTAAACTACAATGTACATTCTTTATCTTTAATAATGACTATCTTGCAACCTGTGCACATGGATAAACACTACTAGTCTATATAATGAATTGGTTTGTATTTATCTTCACAGTGTGTATGTTAATTTGTGTAGAAAATGTTCATTTTCATAAATGTTACTTGTTGACATTCCTAATTCCTATCCTTTATTTTATCACTCTTCATGTTTATATCTAATTCATAATCGTTTTCTCCAATTTTTAAAAACTGATGAAAGACTTTGTCCATAAATTTAAATATAATAAATTATTCTTTGTATTCTCATCCAAATCTCAATTATGTTTTTTATCCTAAATTTATCTTTCCTCCACTCCACTCCAAATACCAATATACAAGATGAAAGGTAGAGATCAACATTACAATAAAAAAGCATATATATATATATATATATATATATATATATATATAATCATAATAAAAAAAAACAAATTTAAAAATATACAGTTCCCTAAGGATCTTAAATCAATATTCAAGTATGAAAAGTTATAAATATACAAATCTGTTTTAAAAAAGTATCTGAGCCTCCCCCCCTCACTACAAAAACAAAAAAGATGTTTAGAGAGATTAGATATGGTAGTAGGATGTAGATCAATTTCTATCATTTCTTTTAATATTTTTATAGATGAGAAGATGAATCAGAAAACAGGAAAAGAGCAAAGAAATAAAGAAAAAGGGAATGATAGATGGAAAAAAAAGATTTTAAAAAAGAAAAGAAACATAAAAATAAACGAAAAAAGATTAAATGAAAGAACACAAGGAAAAAAATATTAAAAAGAAAAAAAAAACAAATGGAGAAAAGAATAAATAATAAAGTAGGGAAAAAAGAATTAAATGAAACAAAAAAAAAGTACGGAATGAAAGGGAGAAAAAAAAGTAAAAGCAAAGGAGAAAGAAGAAAATAAGAAGGAAAGAAAAAGAAAAAATATTTAAAAAATGGGTGAAGGCTAGAAATAATTTAAGAATAAGGAAGGTAAGAAAGAAGGTAGGAAGGTAGATGGAATAGAAGAAGAAAGAAAGGCAGAGAAGGACAGAATGAAATGAAGGAATGAAAAGGAGAAGAGTAAAAGCAAAGGAGGAAGAAAGAAGGAAGAAAAATGAAATGGAAATTAAAAAAAAAATTTGGAAGAATTTTAGAATAAAGTAAAAAGAAAGGAGGAAAGAAAGACAAGATGGAATAGAAGCAAAAAGATTTTAAGGCAAACAGAGACTCAATAATGAAATGAAAGAGAGAAAAAGTAGAAAGAAGGAAGAAAAATAGAATGGAAGTACAAAAAAAGGCAGGAGTAAGAATTTGAGAATAAAAGAAAGGAAGGAAAACAAGAAAGAATAGAAGAAAAAAGAAAGAAAGACAGAGGACAGTATTAGATAAAAACAGAATGAGTAATGAAGTGAAAAATAATAATAAAGAACCAAATGAAGAAAAGAATGAATAAAAGATATAGAATGAGGTTATTAAAAAGAAAGGATTGATAGAAGGAAGGTTTTGAAAAGTCAATGAGGACAGAGAAAAACAGAAGGATAAGGAAAGAAATATATGAAAAAAATCAACAAAATCTTTGAGGATCAAATAACAAACAGTAAAGGCTGGAAATTTCAGATAAAAGGATCATGTCAGCTGATGATATGATAGGCAGATAGGAACATTTGCATATAAAATATGATGTTTTTGTTTACTGGAAATGATCCCTTAAAATTACAGGATTATTTGTATATGGGCTAGATCAAAATGTAGTATCTGCACACTCTGCTGTCTAAAATCAAAATGCCAGGGTAATATTTTGTAATATAATAAATTGACCAATTCTCATTCAAATGTTCTCAATTTTAGATGTACGAGTTAAAACAATTCAAAATTCTGTTTAATGTTTTTATTGACAGGAAAAGTAAAGGTGTTTCAACATTAAATATATAATTTTTACTGCCATCTATATCAAGTAAGACTTTTTCCATTTTTTTTTACCCTTTCATATACTGCTTGTTCATAGAACAATATCTGCATATTCTATCTATTGGGACATTTTTATGTATTCTTTTCAATAGTTCTTGTATATATATGATGAATACATTAAATTTTTTCAGTATGAGTGAATGAGCTTATCTTGTCATTTCTTCTGTTTATTCATGCTGTTAAAATTCTGAGATCATTGAAATGAAAATTCCTCAAGAATTCCTTAGATTACAAAATGATATCAATTTTTTGGAAACACCCTGAATATCTGAAATGATATCAAAATGTTTGAAATATCATGTATGTCATTTTATGCCACAATTATTTTAAAATCTATTCTTTAAAATATGTACATGAAAACAAGCATTATTTCAAAGGATCTAAAATTTAATACTCCTAAAAAATGAATACAAAAAAACCAAAAAAAAAACCAGACATATAAATGTATAGATAATTATTCAAATTTTTAATTTTTATGTAATATATATACTCATACATATATTCACACACTTACATACATATATACAAACACATACATATATCTGCACATACACAACATGCGTGCACACATATTTATGTGTGTGTGTGTGTGTGTGTATATATATATATATATATATACCTACACACACATGCATACAATTAGAATGACAACACTCCCAATTAGATAAAATCTAAAATGGCTGTAAAATTATATCAATGTAACTAAAGTGTTGAGCAATACTGAAATATAATCTTGAACTATATATATAAGTATATTTGGGAAGAAGTTTTTCATTTATACATGTTTGGTTGAACAATATATATTACATGTGGATATAAGTGGATCCCTCACAAGTTTGACAAAGGTAGTAACAGCTCATTATCATTACTTACTGGAGAGGTAAGATAGTTACAGAAGAAAGTCTTGCACAATTGCACAACAAACCATTCTGTTCTCTGCTAAGCTTGTCACAGGATTACTAAGTACTGAAGTCAACAGTAACCATTGAATGACTTACAGATTGTTCTATTTTTGATTGCAATGAAGAGTTTAGCAATCACAACAAGTACAATATCTAGTGTCACCTATGAATAAAAAAAATAATCGACCCAACAGGTAGGATTTGACACAAGGTCACAAGTAGGGTCATCCAGTGAGGATCAAACTTGCTTTTCAGTAGTAACAGATCTGTGAGACTAGCTTGCTAATCATTGCACTACGTATACCCAAACGATTTTCCAATAAAAGCATTAATTTTCTCCTCAACCAAAGATACTTATTCCTAGTGGAACATCACACAAAAAAAGGATGTCATTATTTTCTATTTATTACCAAACTCCACAGCACTGAAACTCGAAATAGGTATCACAGGGATATGTGGAATATGATAAAAAGGGGTGAATGTTTGCCATAAGAGCAATTTGAAGAATACAATTAGGACAATCGTATAGTTGCTAGGGCTTGACATGACCAGCTGATTAATAAGATGGAGCCTCTCCAACCACCCATCTATCCCAAGGGCTGAAGTGAAGTGATTGTCACAAGATCTCTTAGTACCCAGATCTCAGACCACTCAGCCACAACAATTCTGTCTACAGAAAGTAATTAATTTCAGATTTCTTTGAGGTAGATAGTACAAATGATGGAATCACCAACAAGAATAACTCCCTAACAAGGGATTCAGCTTTCCAGCTGTGAGAGCTGGTGAAGATCTATCATTCCTTATATTCCTAGGTAGGTACTATGGTACGAATATAATGAAAGTTGTCAGCTCCTTTGCTTGAACCCTATCGCCATGAAATGGAGAAATATATTTCAATACTTCTTTCTTTATTTGGTGCATAATGAGTTCACCAATTTTCTGTTTACTTAGGAGAGTTCATTTAGATTATATTACGCTTTTTTTATAGATATTTCTCCTTTTAGTTTTTTGCTTCATTCATTTATACATTGCTTGATAAAGTATTTATAATCCGTCTCACTCTTAATTCTTATTTTGTCTAGATATGCTTGTTTGTGTCCTATATAACTGTAAGAACACCTGACTTTTGTGAATTAGGAATATTTTTCCTGTTATACAAAAACTGCTTCATCAACAAGGCTTAGAATATACTGACTGTATCCACTACAGAGGTTTGGTTTGTTTTGTTTTACGGCATATCAACCTTGGTGGGTCATTCAATGCCGACAAAGTTGTGAAATAAATTCATTCTTAATGGATAATACAATTTTGTTTATAAACTCATGTTTTCTATTTAACCCATAGATGGGGCCCTAACAGGTACTACCACTCCGGGTCAGAGTGGACCAGGGAGCAATGGTGATGAAGGGGTGCTCCACATTCCCCAAACCTCCAGAACTGGAACCTCACCATCAGATAGAGTTAAACGCCATTCCCAGGACATGTAGACCTGCAGCTACTGCCTTCTAACACCCATATGATAAAAAGGGGCTTGCTATAAGGGCAATAGGGTTGGGAAAATTATATAGGTGCTAGGGCTTGACATGGCCAGCCGATTGATCGGAGGGGGCCTCTCCGACCGCCCGTCTAGCCTAAGTAAGGTTCTAAGTGGAGTGTTGCATGTAATAGACTGCTCATCCACCAAGACTCCGTCCTTAAGCTTCACGGGTCGCCACCCACGGCAAACAGGTGGCCCCATTGGGGGAGTCTTACCACTCTGCAGAGGTGCAGTCGGTGCATTCTAAAGCCCCAGCCGACAGGGCGGCCACTACAGAGGGGGTAAGACTTCTCAAAAAGGGTAACCTTGGTATGACACTAAACTGCATTTGGTGGTGAGGCTCCACTTCCGGAGATCTGGTGTGTGTGGGTGTACCCCTTCATTACCATTACAACCACTCAGGGTCAGAGTAAACCTGGGAGTAACTGTTAGGGTTCCATCTATGGGTCAAATAAATCTATTGATACCATATAACTATGCAAAAATTGTTTGTATTAAGGATAGATACTTAAAGCTATAATTTTTACTGAGGATTATTATTATCTACTTGAAACCATATAACTGTAAACAAATGATTATCATTAAATTGATAAAGTTACAATAAATAGGATTCCCCAAATTTTGGTATAAAATAACCTCAGGTGGGTTTATATGCCATTAAAATCAATCAATCTCTTAAAAAAAATCAAATTAGTCATCAGCAGTATCAAAAAATACTTTCTTAAAATTAATTTAGTGTTAGGGTTGTAATAATTCATTGAATTTATAACTGTTATCCTAGAGTGAGTAATGGATTGATTTTAATGGCATGTCAACCTTTTTGGGGCTATTTTATGCCAATATGTTAGGGAATCACATTCATTGTATGTTCATGTTTACATTTTTGTGAAGTTGTTTAAGAGTTTTTTTTTTTCTGCACACAGTTATATCAAATATGATAGAGTCGTAGGAAATGGACTCGTCAACACGAGTTCAATTCCTGGATAAAGCCGTTGGCATTTCACATAGAGCTAATACCTTTGGGAAAGGTATGAATCCAATTCTCCTTCCAGCTATGGGTAAATAGCAGGGCAGACTGGACTCTTTAACCATGGCTAGGTAACCAGTCTAAGAGAAGGAAAACTCTGAATTCAAACCTGTTAAACTCCACTTAAGAAATTGATCTTGTGTTGCATCCTGCTCATGCGGAGGGGTTGGTAAATATATATATCAAATATGAATAATTTTTAAACAGATCTGACACATCGATGGGACCCTAACAGGTACAAGCACTGTGGGTCAAAGTTGACCTGGGAGTAATGGTAATAAAAAGGTACTACACACTTCCTGGAAGTCCAAAACTGGAACCTAACCATCAGATGCAGTTTAGTGTCATACCTAGGACTCCACTTTTTGGAGGGAGATGTATCACAGCAGGGGATACAGTCAATGTATTCTAAGCCCTACCAACAGGGCAATGAAACCTTTTATTCAAATAGATTTGGTTTGTTTTGTTTTATGGCATATCAACCTCAGTGGGTCATTTAATGCCAAAAAAGTTTTGAAAAAAATCAATTCTTAAATGGATAATACAATTTTGTTTATAAACATGTTTTTCTATTTAACCCATAGATGGGACCCTAACAGTACTACTACTCCAGGTCAGAGTGAACCAGGGAGCAATGGTGATAAAGGGTGCTCCACATTCCCCAAACCTCCAGAACTGGAACCTCACCATCAGATAGAGTTTAACGTCATTCCCAGGACATGTAGACCTGCAGCCACCGCCTTATAGCACCCATATGATAAAAAGGAGTTGGGGCTTGCCATAAGGGCAATAGGGTTGGGAAAATCATATAGGTGCTAGGGTTTGATGTGACCAGCCGATTGATCAGAGAGGGCCTCTCCGACCGCCCGTCTAGCCCAAGATAGGGCCAAAGTGGAGTATTGCATGTCATGAACTGCTCATCCACCTGGGCTCTATCCTTAAGCATCACGGGTCGCCACCCACGGCCAACAGGTGGCCCATTGGGGGAGTCTTACCCCTGTGCGGTCGGTGCATTCTAATGCCCCACCGACAGGGCGGTGAAACCTTTTAGGTGGCAAAGTCCAAGAAAGATAATGTCATAGAGTTATTTATGAATTCTGATGTCCACATTTATAGTTGTAAAAATGAAAACATTTCATTGTTTGATTTTCCCATAAAGGTTAATCCTGTTTACAACTGGTTAAGAGTTGAGACCAATGAGAAAGTGTCTTCAACTCTACTAAGAGAAATGGATCTGTTTTGGGGAAAAAAAAAGGCTTAACTCTACAGAATGCTGTATATCATCAGATAACGGTGCCTGTTATACACTGCAGGTCTGTCCTAGCAACAATCTGCAGTTACACAACCTCCATTCCTAACACTCCTTCATGCTAAAATCCTTGACATTAAATGCCAACACAAGTTAAGATAGTTACCTCACAGAATGTGAAGCAGAGGGGAAAGAAAGAAAACAAAATCAAAAAAAAGACCCAATTAACAAGTCTACAGAGAATAAGTCAGTGCTGTATTTTCCACATAGTGAAAAACCGTTGAATTAACTGGCTTCATCTTTTTTTTTTGGTTAATAATCTATATTTAGGGTTTCCCTTATAACAGGGCTTCTAAAAACATTTCAAGGGCATCCCATTATCGTGTAATGTTTAGCAACCAGATTCATTACTACTGAATAGCAGGTTCAGTCCTCTATATGTGTCACATACTTGTGACCTTGTATCACATTCTACCCATGGTGAATAGGCTGGGTAAAATATGGTGTCCCATTGTTAGCAAGCTAGTCACACATATCCATTTCTACTAAATAGCTTTGTGATCCTTGCTGGATGCCTCATACTGTCTATCTTACCCATGCTGAACAAGTTGGGTAGAAAAGCATCCCATCATTGTTTAATGGTTAGCAAGCTAGTATTGCAGATCCATTACTACTGTATACTGAGTTTGATCCTCATTGGATGCCCCATACTTGCGATCTTATGTTACATCCTACCCGGAGTGAATGGGTAAATATCTACCTAAAAACTTTATGTATGATGCATCCCTTGTATCCAAATTTAATTTTCATTCACCCCCAAATAAATTAATTGAATGTTAAATTACAAGACATGACCAATTTACAGGAGAAAATAATTAGTAAACTATAAATGCAAGAAACCTTTAATTATTTCTGTGAATTTTTTAGATGAGGCTTGATAATTTGGATTATTTGGATTATTGTGACAATGAACAAGAGGAATATATACTTTTAATTCTTGAATTATTATTTAATTTAAAGAATGATAGTGAACACTGATGAGATTAAAAATATTAACTTTCAGGTTAATGAGTTTGAGTCACAAATCACCACATTCTATGTTCAAAGTGCTTCTCTGCTTAGTAAACTGATTCCACCATATATGAACTTGGAAAATCTTGTAAAATGGGCTTTTACAATAATGTATTTTATGCCTTTACAAAGAAATATCCACTGTAATGTGTGTTTGTTATATTACTCCTAATATTTGCTTATTTTCATCACAAGCTTGTTCAATTTTTCTGCAAACATTTCTGTGTGTTTTTTAGACATAATATAGACTTAATAAATTCTTATTCATAAAATGTTGAACAAATGCTAAATTTAGGTTAAATTTAGCTGCTATGAATTCTAAAAGTCAGTGCATATTTTAGATGAGAATTCTTTTTTCCTTAATTTCATGGTCCAAAGTAGGGGGTGCATATTATACATGAGTGAGTGTTATACATAAATAATTATGGTACATTTCTTTACCAGTCAATTAACTCAAAGATATAAAGGGCGACCATAAATGATTGTCTACTCTTGGATTTTGGCTGTGTCTATTTGTCATGTGAGAGTTTGATGCATTTTCTCTCTCTTTTTTTAATTCATCGTCTTTTTAAGGGATAATATCTCAGTGTGTATCTCTGTTCATTAAAAAAAAGAGGAAGTTTGTTTCCAAACCCAGTGATGTACTTTTGGACTTTATGAATGCCCAAAAGGACCAGAGTTTTACCATTTTTGAACCCCTTTTATTCACTTTTTACATGGAACAATGTATTCATATCTTCTGTTGGGAGATGTTTTTAATTATATGTGTTAAATGTCATTAAGCGTTAAGAAATAAACCCAGCAAATAGTTTGATAGTAAAAATGTACTACCAAACTTCACCTGGGGAAAAAATGAAAAAAAAAAAAGACCAAGACCAAAAGAAAAAAAAGATATATATATATGAGGAAAAGGGGTTGGAATGAATCCGACAGAATGAGGTAAAATATGAGTAATGAAAGAAAAAAAACTCAGACAAAAATGTGTAGTATATTTTGCAGGAGTATTGAACTCGGCGTCTTCAGCTTTTATAAAACCTAAAGACGCGTCTTCAGCTGAAGACCCCGAGTTCAATACTCCAGCGAAATATACTACACATTTTTGTTGAGTTTTGTTCTTTTATTCCTTATATTTTACCATATATATATATATATATATATAAACTGCTAGGATTATCTAAAGCTAAAATGTAAAAGTGCTCAATACCTTGATAGAGCAAATAATAAAGTTAAACCTAATGAGTCAGATATACCTACTAATAGTTTCTCTTAGTAGCTCATCAGGGAAAGAATGTGAATATATATATATATATATATGATTTTATCTTATCTTTTTCTTCTGTTTATTCTGTGTAAGTGTATCAATGGATATACTAATATTAGATCTTGATGAGAAAGGACATGATTAAATATTTTCCCTAGCACCTAACCATTACCAAATACCAGCTAATACTTCCAATTGATAGTTCTTCCTTTTATTACTATTTTTGAAAATATTTTGTTTATTTATATTATTTATTGTTTTATTTATTATCTTATTTCTTTAATCATATTAGTATTTTATTCATGGGTGTATTTACAGCTTTTCTCAATGTAGGCTGAGCTAAATTGGTCATTTTACTTACAATATATACACAGCAGTAACTTGTCAAGTAAAGAAAAGGGAGATACGTCATGAATGCTTTTCTTTTTAGTTTGTGAGTACTGATAAGGATACAATAGGAATTACTTTTCCATATGTATGCCTCACTCTGTATATATATATATATATATATATATATATATATATACAAGATATTTTTTTCTTTTTTAAATAGATTTTGATTGGATGACTTCAATAAAGAAAAAGAAAAGGAAAAAGTATTAAAATTGAAGTAACAAAAATAGGAATATCAATGATAATCATCTTGTATAGCTCCAACCCATGACTGAACATTAGATGACATATTGTGACATGTAAATCTTATTTTTAATGATGAGGGCAAGAAAAGAGAAGGTAAGTAAAGACTGTTTCCGTTTCTTATTTCTTTTTTATTTATATTTTTAAATCAGAATTACATTTAAACAACAACAACAACAACAACAACACATCTATACTGGCAGTAGCTGTTGGTATGTCAAGGCATTTCAGTTTGGAAATGCACATGTAAAGTGAGGCTTATAAGTCAACATTTCCTAATCTTCAAGTCATTATATTTTACTTGGCCCAAAATACACTATAAAATCTGGTAATAAAGGATATATATATATATATATATATATATAGACATACAGATATATATATATATATATAATGTATATATATATATATATATATATATATATATAGATAGATAGATAGATAGATAGACAGATATACATATATATCTATAAATATGTATAAATATATATATATATATATATATATATATATATATATATATATATATATATATATAGATAGATAGATAGATAGATAGATAGATAATATATATATATATATATATATATGTATATATATATATAGAGAGATAGATAGACAGATATACATATATATATATATTAAATACATATATATGTATATATATATACATAGATAGATAGATAGACAGATATACATATATAGGTATAAATATATATATATATATATATATATATATATATAGCGAGAGAGACAGATAGATAGATAGATAGATAGACAGATATACATATAAATCGGTATAAATGTATATATATATATATATATATATATAGCTATAAATTTTGGGATTTTTTCTGGGTTCTCTGGTGATTTCACTTCATCGGGTTGTCTCACATGAAGCATTTGTTCACATCCACTTTAGTTCTTAATTAACAACATGAAGACTTGATTGTTTTGTTGTAGACATTTATTACTTGATCCTACTTTAATGTATGTGAAAATATTCACCAGAATGCAAATATGCATTTCACCATGAGGGATGCTTAGGTAATTCTCACTTGAATTAAAACTACTTTCCCTTACATTCGCCCAGTCATGTGATTTGATCAACCAATTGTCAAAGCCTGTCTCTCATACTGTATGACATCTGTATTTTTCCATGATTCTAACCTTTAAATTTAAATCTTACATAAGATTACAAAAATGATAGGCAATGCCTATTCATTATGTAACACAAATCCTGCATATATATATTTACCAACCCCTCTGCACAAGCAGGATGTGACATAAGGTCAATTTCTTAAGCGGAGATCAACAGGTTTGAATTCAGAGTTTTCCTTCTAGACCTGTTGCCTAACCAAGGTTAAAGAGCCCCGTCTGCCCTACTATTTATCCATAGCTGAAGGGGGATTAGGATTCATTCCCAAGGGTATTAGCGCTAAGTGAAATGCAATTACCACATCAGGATTTGAACTCAGGGCGACGAGTCCATTTCCCTTGACTTTAACCATTACACCACGCGCTTCCCAAATCCTGCATATAGGTCGTCCAATAGTTCATATCTTCAACCAGATACTTAGACTCTCATATGTCAAGATCACCACAAGAGTACATTCACACACACACACACACACACACACACACAATTAGAAATGCTCAAAAAAAAACAACTTTTGGGGGCATGAACTTCACAAACTATATTAAAAATAAATTAAAAATGATATCTAATTAATAATCTTATTTAATTAAAAAAAATGAAAGAGAAATAAGCAATCCAAAATTTTGTTTAAATAAAAAAAAAGAAATAATACATAAACTGTTTCAGTTAATTCATCAGTTTCTGTGTTTGGTTTACATCACTCAACAATCTATTGGCTTATTCTGTATGGAGATCAAATGTTTATTATTTATTTGTGCCAATGCAGTACATCCTTTGAATAAAACTAAAAAGCAAAAAGAAAACATTTCTAAAAAAAAAACAAATAAAATCAAGGGGAAAACAAAGAAATCTAAGCTTGTAGACCTATACAAAGAAATATATAGAGACCATGTTTTTGAATCTGAAGAAAAAAAAGTATTTCGTTATTGAAAGGTACCTCCCTCAAAATGGTATACTTATATCACTTATAGACATCCATACCAAAATTATCACCCACGTGCAAAAATAAAGATATTTTCATCTAATAAATCATATTTATATATTCAGAGTTTTTACATTAAATAATAAAAGTCCCAGACACTGGCAGTAAAAAACAATTTAATCTACAGTGGTCAATCTTATAAATACCTCAAACATAAAAAGATTAAAGTAAATATATGTAAGATCATAGCACATTCCTAAAAGTTGTACAGTTTTGAAAACTACTAAAAAGTAAGACATCCATGCAAATACTTCCTCAATAAATCTAAAAATAGAGACAAAAAGATTTTTGATGGAATTATCTTAAAGAAATGTTAAAATCATTCATTTGCAACTTGAATAATAAAAATTATCTAAATGATTGAAGGGGAGAGGGAAATGTTTGACAATTTTAAAAAAAGTTGTCTCCAGAATTTTGATTAAAAGCCCCTTTTTAAAAGAACCATTTATATAAAGATCTTTTATCAAATTTTAATGATTAGCAGATTTTGGAAAGTTTTTTGAAAAAAAAATTTTTTTGCAGGTACATCTCCCTGTGTGTGCATATATATACATATATATATGAAATCCACTAGATAACACATTTTTATCTTGTTAATCAACACTAGGTATGATCCTCTGACCAGGATTGTGGAATCCGTTTGTACCTCAAAATTAAAGAAAATTTCATCGGTCCCATTTTCTAGGACAGATACTGGTTTGTGCATGTACCATATGAAATCTTTATTTCTTGCACAATTCCCAGTCATTCCCACCCAATTCTGCCTAGTTTTCTATTCTTTTTGTGCTCATTTGCTGTTTGACTTATTATGTGATAAACTCTTTCATCTCTGTCACCTCATAACCCTCATCACCTGCTTTTCTTTAGTGAATTATCAATTTTTCCTTATTGCATTATTTTGTGCTGTTATTAAAGGAGATTAAGCTTCTCTTGAGGTTTCCCCTTCTGAGCCATGACCAGGTCTTCTTGCATCCAATTTTCTTTGTTTTTCCCATGAAGAATCCATGCAGTTTTTTTTCCAATCTTATTTTACTGTTTGTTCTTTATGTATTTCTACTGATATTGCTGTCACTGGCTGCTGTAATTAGAAATTCTTTGCTTTTTTTGTATATTCTTCAAGTCCTAGAATTGTTGTATCTACACAATCTTTAATGCTGGTGGGTCCTCCTCCTCCCGTTTTTCTTGATATATAGCATCTGTTTATATCATCTTTTGGGTGCAAGGCTTTGTGCATCGTCAAAATCAGAGTGATAGAAAGTCTCCTCAGATCTTCAAAATTTGTAAGTATCCTGGTTGATTTTAGTAGTGCTATGGTCTGGATGATTTCAATTCTTCCTCTAATCTCCAGTTCATCCAGTCTCTTTTACAGATTCTTGGGTATTAATCCAAGTGCCCTGACTATAATTAGTATTACTGTAACTTTCATATTCCACAGGCTTTTCTGTTCTCTGGCAAGGTCCAGGTATTTGTCCAGCTTTTCATCTTTTACCATCACAAAATCGACAATGTGACAGTTTCTTTTTTTTCTTGTTAATTAAAACTAGCCTGGATTGTGTGATCCATTTGTATATCAAAGTCCCAGAGGATTTTATTCATTTCATTTTCAAGGACTGATTTTGATTGTGCATATACTAGTGTGAATCAAAGGTTTTGCAATATTTTGGTATGTGTAGGCTTGCAGTGCATATATTACATGACCAAATAATTTCAAGCCATGGAAGGTACCTGTTTGGTTGGTAGTATCAAGGTAGCTTGTACACCAACACATTGTACATTTCTTCACTTATTGTGACTTGAAAATAACACAGTTGAATGTGCAACATAGTTTCATTTAGGAATTTATGCTTAATAAGTTCAAACCATTATACAAATGAAGTAACCAAAAACATTTGTTGTGCAAAAGAATAAGGTGCAGTTGATCACAGTTTATTTACCAGATGTTGAAGAAATTTTGTTCAGATTGCAAGAACATTGAAGTTCAGGCAAAGCCAGGTCAGCCTAAGGTCATAGATTCTAAGACTGTGCTCTAAGCCATAGAAACAAATCCAGTGAGTAACCCTTTGAAATTATCAGGTCAGGTGAACTTGACATCTCACAGTCCAGGGTGATTTGACACCTTCATTACATTGGCAAAAGAATCCAGAGCTGCCAAATTGTGTGGCATATTACTAAAATATTGCAAAACTTTTGACTCACCCTAGTACCATTTGTTAGAATGGTGCAAATTTAGTTTCTTGCACAATTCTCAGTGGATCACCTTATCCAACCAGTCAGGCTTGTTTTTTTATTATTGTTATTATTATTAAATAATGTGCTCCAAGGAAAATATCAGACATTAATTTGAAACCAGGTGTTTACTGAGAGGCTGAAAGAGAATCAATTGAAGAATTTAAAAGGAAACAATTCTTTGGTCTGTGACATTACAAGAATCAAAACAGAATAAAAGAGAATCTCCTCATGGGGTAGTGAATAAAGAAAGACAAGACCAATTTGTATTCTTCACCTAAATGTTGACCTATGAAATCTAATTTTACCTGAGGTTGACTGAGACACTGATAATTTTCTTCATACTTTTTTTCAATACTTAAATCTTCACTCTGAAAATAAATAAAAAGAATTTTGCTTTCAAAGAAATATCCTGATAAGTCTCTATATAAAATTTTATGAAAAGTTCATTTAATTTTTTTTTCTTTTTTGTGGTTTAAAAAAAAAGAAAACAGAAAATGTATTGTATATATATATATATTTGATAAGTAAAAGTTTCAGAACGAAAAATAAAATAAAAAAGAATTTCCACCCAGAACTTTCTTCCTTTTTTAAGTCTCCCAAAGATATCACGGAACGACAGTACAATTTTATCACGGATTTTCTGACTGACATTTTACTAGATCACAATTCTTTTTTCACTTTAAAAATACTATTTATAAGCGATCAAAACTTCTCTACAAAGTTTGTTTCAACATGTTTGGGGTATTTATTTTATTCATTTGATCTTCTTCTTAATTTTTGTTTTGGTTTTAAGCTTAACAATAATCAGAAAATAAGAAAATGATATTTGAATATAGAGTAGGGTAAAATAAATGAATAAAAATATATATGATTTTAAATTGGACTATTTGGAATTTGGTAAGACAAGGCACATTGGTTTGTGTGTAGGAGAACAGAAAGATCAAAAATAAGTAAAAAATGTACGTAAATGTGAAAGATAAGTAAAATAAAGCGTCTATATATATATGTGTATGTATGTGTGTGTGTGTGTGTGTGTGTGTGTGTGTGTATGTATAGCATCAAAATCAATAAATAATATACATCAAGCAAATAAGTAAATTTCAACTTGAGAATAAATAAAATCAATGTAGAATATAAATAAATTCTTGATGAATAAAAATATGCATAGAAAATTTCAAAAAATAAACTAAAGGAATTTTTAAAATATATACAAATAAAAAAGATAGAAACAAAAAATACAGGCAGAGCTGAACAGACAAAATTTCATTGTCATTATTTTTAGTTATTAATTTCTTTATTATTTTACATCCAATTATCATGGGGTAGTAATGCATCCCTGATGTTAAAAA
>CM042160.1:16267900-16287900 GCA_023376005.1 Doryteuthis pealeii | reverse complement strand
ATCATAACATCCTGTTTGTTATATTTTTAAAATATTTTCTTCTCATATTGTCAGATTAATTTCCTCACTGTCTTTATATATATATATATATATATATATATATATATATATATACAGAGTATGATGGTTAAAATGTTACCATTTTAGATTGTTAATTTTGATACATGCACTTTGTTAGGTTTTATCTACTGTGCATCAAACTAGAGTCAGTTTGTCACACTCTCTGGGGAAAACAGCACCATGATGCAATTCATTCCTCCAGAAATTTGGAAACAACATGCTATACTGCATGGCATTTACACCGGAAGTTTCAATGTAAGGAATGATTTCAGAGTGTTTGGGTGCCAATCTGAGGACAGTGCAGTTCATTAAAAAGAGTTGGATGTGTACAATGGTGATTATGAAGGTGTGGCAGCTCAGAAACCTCAATCTGGTTATTCTGATGAGAAAAGAACTACCAAATTTGTTGATGAGATACAGGCCACAATTAATAATGATCCCAGTCAGTCAATCGGGTCCAATAGCCAGGGACATGGGAGTGTCTGAGTTTTTTATCAGGCAGGTAGTGCATAAAGGCATTTGATATTTCTCATACAAGATGAGACCAATGCAAGGGCCAATGATGATGAAAACATAATGGTGTTATGGTGATGATAAACCTCCATTTATCTTCTCAATACAAAGGCCTATAGAGTTCAGCTTGTTTGAATGAAGAGTTTTCTTTTTCTTAGAATATATATTGGTGTGTGTACGAGTAAATTTTTATTTAATTACTCCTGGGCTAATTAAGTTATTGATAATCTTTACCAAGTTTTATCTTGATTTATTTTAAACAGGCAAATAAACAGTGTCATAAAATTATTGTAACAATAAATATGACCGACCAAGACATAAAAGGCTACAAATCCTAAGCTTTTTACAATATAAAGGAGCACACATTCCTCCAATACTTATGACCATAAAACTGTAAGCAACTTTTTTTTAGAAATTATTTTACAGTAAATAAGAATATTTTATTTTGTTACTTTTATGATACTCATTTTCTACAAAGAAATTACTTTAGCCCATCATGTGATAAAAAAATTCTGTGACTGCCTATATGATGAAAAAAAAAACTAAGTGAGGGACAATCATATATGCGTTATATATATTTACCAACCCCTCCACACGAGCAGGATACGACACAAGGTCAATTTCTTAAGCGGAGTTCAACAGGTTTGAATTCAGAGTTTTCCTTCTCCTAGACTGGTTACCTAGCCATGGTTAAAGAACCCAGTCTGCTCTGCTATTTACCCATAGCTGGAGGGAGAGTAGGATTCATACCTTTCCCAAGGGTATTAGTGCTAAGTGAAATACAATTACCACGTCCAGGATTTGAACTCGGGGCGACGAGTCCATTTCCCATGACTTTAACCATTACACCACGTGCTTCCTCATATATGTGTTATAAGAAATGTGATTAAGCATGCAAAGTGACATTATTCAGTGTCAAATTGGCAGTAGAGACTCATGACACTTTTATATGATTTCAAGTATTCCCATTTCAGATTAATATTTATACACAATTATATGGTTTCAAGTAACTATTTCTATTTAATGATAATCATTTGTTTGCAAAGAATAACTAATAATAACAATCTTTAGTAAACAATTATAGCTTCAAATAATTTAAACATAGTTATATGTTATATCAAATATTCCTATCTAATTCATACAATTTTCAAACAAATCTATTTGACCCACAGATGGGAGTCAAACAGATCCTATTACACAGACAGAGTGGAACTGGGAGTAATGGCAATGATGAGGTACACTATGATCTCCAGAAATAGAGGTTTAGTATCAATTACACTTTAATGTCCCATTCACTGCCACCCCTAATATATCGAATGGCAAGTATGTTTCCCAGCTTAAGGTCAGAGGCAAGGAACCGTTTTAATGTTTAAAGGCCACATTATAAATTAGTGTCTACTAATAAGGCCATACACTGATTTTTAGTATGTTTATAACAAAATTTAAAGTTTAAACTCTTAATAAATAACATAGTCCCAGCTTAATATATACTACTTAGAATAAATTGTTTGGTTAGGTATATTTAACGGCATATCAACCCCTAATTGGTTATTTAATACCGAAATTTAATTCATTGGTAAATGCTTGATTATAATCATAACTATTTATATTTTGAATATTCCATTGCAATCATACTTTTTAATTACACAGCCATAAGGCCATACATTTACCACCTTTACTCTTTGGTTGGGCCAAGAACTTCTCATTTATGTCTATTATTTTTTACTGGGTTATGGCTTCTCAAAACTAAACAAGGAGATAATTATTTCTGACTATTTAGATAATCAAGAGTAATGTCTACCAACAAAGGATTTTACAAGAATGTTGACTTTTACAAATGAATGGTTAATTTATTTATTTCATTTTTTAAATATTTTTTTTAGAATTTTTTTATTTCCTGCATTTTCTTTTCTTTTTTTTTCAACTCTCTCTTGCCAACATTTTTTTTATTCTTGATTTTATTATTTTTAGTTTATCTTTTTTTTATCTTTTCATTTTTAAAAATGTTCTTTTCACTCCCACCTTCTTAGATTTTTTTTCCTTTACTTCTTGCTTAGTTCTTTTTTTTTTTTTTCTTTTTGGTTATGTTTTTAGAAAGATAAAAAGCAAAGAATGAAAATGAAATCTTCCCATTTATTAGTGCCTGAATTAGTTGAGAGATTCTAATATTGTCAAAGAATAACATCTATTCATATCAAAAAAAAGAAAATTCTGTCCGTATGACAATTTCAAGAGGAAAAATATCAAAGTGATGAAAAAAATATTTAATTATCTCTAATTTAATAAGAGTGGTTCAGAAACTGAAACTCAGTCTTTGTACTGTTATTGCTGTTACTACTTTATTGTGATTGACCCCCCCCCCCCTACTGCCTTCTTCTGATGGAATATCTATGATTTTAAGAGTACATCAACCTATTTAGGGCTATTTTATTCATATTTACATTTTTTGTGTAGTTTCTTTTTTGCTTACAGTTCTATCAAATTCTGATAATTTTTAAACATATACAGTCAACATATTCTAAGCCCCACCAACAGGATGGAAAATGTGTCAGAGATGAATAGGTCAGTACTGATGCTACACACTCTAAATGCCAATTAAACAGTCTCACCAAATGGTTTAGTTTTCTAAAGAAAAACAAAGGAAAAACTATCCCATACAAAACCATATTCTACACACAGGAAGTGTTAAGAAAAACATAACATTCTAAATTTAAATTGGTTTGATAGACTTCCAAAACATTTAATATTCATTCTAAAATTTACTATTTGTCTGTCTATCATTGTTGGACCACTAATCAAAAAAGATATGAAATAAAGTTCAGGCAATTTACTTTTAATTCTTTGTTTGTTTTTTATTTGGATGAGAAAACAAGAAGATTTAAAGTGTTAAAATCATTGATTAAAAAAATTCTAAAATTTTATTGCAAATTAAAAGTCTTCATGCTAGAAAAATTCTTCTCCATTGTACAAACAATGTGTGTAATATTGAGGAAAATCTTAATAGGTTAATATTCAGTTTAGACAAAAAATGGTTTTGGATTATCACTGATAATTTTTGATAACTTGTATCTTCATGTTATAAAATCAATTTGATACAAATTGTCCAATCATTTACCAATTGTTTATCTATTTATTTTCATATGTAACATAAACATTAATTCTTTATTCTTTATTTTACAGTTTTGCTAATTGGTGAAAAAAAAAGTACTGAGTGCAAGAGCAGTGGCATAAGAAATTAATGGTTTTGAAGGACCAGGAATTGTCAAAGAATGTGTGGCTCAAAATTGGTTCAGATGTTTCAAGGAATATAACATAAGCCTTGAAGATAAACTAACTTCAGCAAAGATGAGGCCTTGTTTGAAATGGATGAACAACAGTCAAGCACAAGCACTTGTACATTGTCAGCATGTCTTTTACAAAGCACCATCAATAAAAATCCCTATAACATCAGCCTCATGAACAGATTCTGAAATAGCTGGAAATATTGTAAAACTTTTGACTCACCATAGTTGATCTTAAGTTGATTGGCCATAATAATACGTTGTACATTTATATTTATATTTTTTTATGTTGTTTTTTAAAAGTTATTTTGTTTACAATTATATCAAGTATTCCTATCTAATACAAATAATTTTCACATAGTTATATGGTTTCAAGTGTTCCTGTCTAATATAAAGGATTTTGAGATAGCAACCATGATTTAATAAATGTAGAGAGAGTTCTGTAAATTTCAAAATGATATCAATCTTTTCTTTAAAACACCCACATATGCTTTGTCTTGTCAACAGATGTTGAAATACTTGAAATATGACATAGCTTGAAATACAAAAACACAAATTTGACTCAATATGGTATATGCATCAAAATGAAAGCTATATATTTTGTTTCATTTTTCAATATAAAACATTGTTTCCCGTCCATTTTAAGAATAAAACACAGCTTGCCATATTTTCTTTTGCCCAAGAGTGTATTCCAAGATGATGTAAATAAACATTGAAATATTCAGAAAATATATAAACTTGCTTTTTATTTGTCAAACATTGATAACCTACATTTTTTTAAAACAATTTTTCTCAATTATTATTGTTCTGTAATAAGCGGAATTTCAAATTTTCAACATGAAAGTTTTTGATTGTTTTTATTCTGGTTTTTCTGCTGAAATTACACTTAGAGGAAAAAATAAATAAATACAGCATTTTCTTTGTTTTGTTTACATCTCAAGTTTGTATATAAATTGACTACCTGACATTGTGAATTATGAACAAGGAAGTGATTTTTAGTTTTTTGTTCGATTCATTCACTTCCCTGTTTTATCCTTCTACCTTTCACTGTATATGATTACAAGGTATGTTCAAAAAGTCTCCAGCCATTTTAAATCTCACAGACTCAAGAATTAGTTGTGTTGCTCTGATGTAACCCTGTAAATCAGAGAGGATATTAAGGTGTAAGTGTTACATAATCTATGAATAGATTATTGTCAACCCCCTGTATTTCTGAAGGGATGGTCCCTTTTCATATCATGGACGGGACTTTCCATGGAATATTACAGAAATACGTGAAATCACGTGGGACCAAGTTAACCCGTTAGTTTCAGCTTGGACGTTCAGGCAGATAAGGCCTATCTGCCTTAGCTGGGGCTCACTTGCACACGCGCGCTGTGTTTAGTTAGAGGAAGGTGTTTAGTTAAGTAAATAAAAGTTTAAATAAATAATATGGTTTTGTGGCTGATGAATGTCTTGGCAACAAGACTGACCTAGAAGAAGAAATGAATCAAGGACGACCAACCAGCAAGAACAGAGAAATAGAAGTCATAGAGAAAGAATAGAAACGACTAGAGATCATAAATGGTCAAAGAAGTAAGTTATGCATCTCTCTATCTACCTGTGTCTATCTCTCTCCCCCTCTCTCCAGTAAAAAAACACTTGTGTATGTACCCAACATCGGTATATGTGTATGAGTATGCAACATAAGGCATTAACAGTCAAACTTTCCTGTGGAATTACTAAAACTGCACTGAAATGCCATTGAACAAATTTGGCTCTTGTGTGACCATCACATTAATTGATGCACCTGCCTATGTTTCACATCCAATGAAAACTTCAAATATATTTTTGAAAATCAAGTTAGAATAAATATAATCATCATATTTTGAGTATGACACTAAACTACATCCATTACAAGTAGTACTGTGATAACACTTAATAAGACTAATATATGTCTATTAAGTTAACCCTTCTAACAAACCATTTGAAGTGTGTTCAAAAACTATAAACTGATGGACAGAGCAACATTTTATTAAAAATACTTGACCTCATCATAAAATAATGGTTAACATATCATAAAATCAACCATCCATCCAAACTCAATTTGAAATGTGTTCAAAAACTAAAAACAGATACAAGGAGAATAATTTTATAAAATATACCTGACTATTTTTAAATAGATCCAGTGACCCAGAGGTGGGACCCTAACATGTCCTACCACTGTGTCACAGAGTGGACCTGAAAGTAATCACAATGAAAGGGTATTTAACACTCCCCTGATATCAAAAATTGGAGCCACACAATCAGATGCCATTTAGTGTCATACCCGGGAAACATCTTTACCCTTCTATAGGGGATACAGTCAGGGTATTCTAGTTGCCCTGCTGACAGAGTGGAGACCCATGAAAGGGTTGGTTTTTAATGTAAGTACCCTACTCTTATCTACTTTCTTTCGCTGAACAAAGCTGTTTGCATTTCACATAGCGCTAATAACCCTGTGAAAGGTATCTATCAAACCATTCTCCCTCCAGCTATGGGTAAATAGTAGGTCAGCCAGGGTCCTTTAACTTTGGATAGGCAACCAGTCTAGGAGAAGGGAAACCGAATTCAAACCCGTTAAACTCAGCTTAAGAAATAACCCTTGTGTCACATCCTACTCATGTGGAGGGCTTGGTAAATATGGATTCTATTACACAATCTATACACAGCATTGGTGTAATGGTTAGCAAGCTAGACTTGCAGACCATTGTTAGTGAGTTCAATTCTCACCTTGTGCCACAGCTAAGCTAAGCTTAATAAATAACTATACACAGCATTTTTTCTTCAGCCTGTGTAAGAACTCAATTGGTAGCTTGGTAGCATGAGCTAACCCAATACTAGTTGACATACAATATTCTCTTCCCCATAAATCAAATTTGAAGAATGTTCAAAAACTATGAACAGATAAGTAAAAGTAAAGTCGGTGGGGTGGCCTAATGTCAATATCAGCTTGACAGCGAAGGAGTCTATCCCCTTTTCACAAGTGCTAGACCAAGATTATTTTAGTGTCTAAGGTGGAGCGCCATACCTACTATCAGCTCCTCACTTTACTGCACAGATCTCTGTGCTACTCATACGCTTAGTTGGCGATGGCCGGTATCGAACCCTAAATGTTGTAATTTCTAGGCAGACACTGTACCAACTGGGCTAAACCAACCCATATACAGAGAGCACAATTTTGTTAAAAATACTTGACTTCAGCATAAAATAACCCAACTATGTTTTATATACCATAAAATCAACTATCCAACCAAAACAAAATAATCATCTACATATTTTTTACTTGTTTTGTATCTATTCTTGTAAAAGCATTAAATTTTATATACTTTAGAATAGTAACCATTCTTCCATGTTTATTTTATATTTTATTTTGAAATAACTGTGGACTTTGGCTAAAATGATGATCAATCAGAAAAGACTGGAATTCTGTTAGAAAATCAAACCATAAATGTTATCAAATTTATCTCAAAATTTCAGACAAAAAAGCATAAAAAAATTAAGTTTATATAAGTGCCAAATTTGTTATGGGTGAGATGTGTGTAATTTGAGAGAATCCATATTAAGAGAGAATTTAGAAAAAAAACATTTTTTTTTTCCTTTTACCAAGTTAATCTCCCAAAGTGAACTAATGAAAAATCAATCAAAACAGGGAATTAAGCAATGATGCATCCCAAAATCCAGACTGCCATTGATTGTCTCCTGGGCATGGAGGTATCAAATTATCTTGATAACTATTAGGTTTTTTAATTTTTTATTTCCTATTTTGTTAATTTTCTTTTCGTCTTAATTCAGTGCATTTATAGCATTAAAAAGAACAAGCAAAAATACCTGAATGTTTTTAAATTCTTTTCTTCATCTGTTTGTTTTTAACCTTTTCAAAACTTTGTTTTTAATAATAAAATTTTTGACTTTTATCTTCTTTTTTTATGAAAAGACAGCACAAATATTTAACTTAGAGAAATTCCAAAAGTAAAGCCTCCTATTCTATATCAATCACAACATATACAGGGAATATAATAACACTATTGGTCAGAGCATGTTTCCAGCTACAATAAACTATTCTAAATCACATAGTTACCACCACTGGGTATGCATTTTCACAAGTAATAAACAAGATTGTATGCTGTACTTGTGAGAGGGTTGCTCTGAAAGTGATTACCTCCTATTTTATTATGTTGTCTCACAGCATCAGAAGTGAATGTCGGTGGTATCGAAGTAGAAGTTGAACTTTCCTGCTAAATAGTTATGATTGTCATTAAATAATTACAAATGAATCAGTATTGAATAACCCATAAGGGGTTGATGAGCCATTAAACAAATAACCCAAACCAAACCTAAATGAAGACTTGTGGGAAACTTATATAATAAAGTGATAACAAAGTCTGAATTTTAAATTTTGAAATCAAAAGACCTAAAGATTTAGTCTCAATATTTTTTGATCACACCTCTTATTTTCATAATGACATTTTATGCTCCTCTCTCCACGTGATAAATGGCACTGTATGCCCCCATGATTGTACAAAAGATTTTAATCTTATTCAAGTTTAAGTGTCTAAATCTGTAGCGAGATCGAACGGCAAAACTCACAAACCTGTGATGAGCCAACAACGGTCCGTCGATTGAAGAGACAGCGGGTGGCATGTTGCACGTGGGCAGAAGAACAAAACATGTGACGAGTCTGACTAGTTGTGTAGGTAAAAATCGTGAGTGTCCTTGAGGCGGCGATTTATAGTGGCAAGTCTCATAGCTGGCGAGACAAGGGTTGTGACGTCTCGGCCAGACCGAGTATAAAAGAACAGTGGCGAGGGGGCAAAGGACAACAAACTTATTTTGTTTAAGATCTTCACAAGTGTTACGGTGTCTTTGGTAGAAGCAGAAATAAATTTCGTTAGCTAATTAGAAAATCTATAATATTTTGGGTTCTTTTCTTAATTTTATATATTAAAAAAAAACTTGAAATTATTCTTTTAATTGATGTTGGTTAACTTTTATACAAACTGTAGAATAAATATTGCCACCACCCCCGCCCCCGCTGCTTTCCCTTCTCATTCACTTGAATGAGATAACAGATAAAACATTCAAAACTAGCCGACAAACCTTGTGGAAACTTTCACCTGTTTAAAAGTGCTATTTTTGCAATAATGAAAAGAGAAAAAGTGTTTTTAAAAAATAAAAATTTTCCAATGTGTCAAAAAGCTCTGATAAAATGGCAATGTCATTTTATGATTTGGCCACAGACTAACATAAAGCTGAAAAAATTTATTGAGGAATTTTTATATTGTAATTTATATATTGGAAAAAGAGGAAGAAAGAAACAAATTAAAGTAACCAATGAAAACAGATTTTACTTCTGCACCAATATCAGTGTTTCATCTCTCTGGCATTTTTTAGCCTAGTCTCATATTGCAAATAAAGTTTTTGTTGATCACCATTATTAAAAATTTTGATAAATATTGTCTTTCATCTTTTTAATTCGTGTTGCTTTTTATTTGAATTTCACTTGGGTTTTCATTTCTATAATGGCAAGAAACAATATGCATTAAAATAAGAATAAAGAAAATGCATTCTGATTGGTTTATGGTCACAAACCTTCTCATTTAATTAATGATCAGAATTCTTGATTTATCCTTTGCTAAATTATTTGATGATGACTAATTATCACATTATTATTTTCAGCTGTGAATAGTAAGATTTTATAAGATTTAATAGTTAGCAAAAACATTTCTGAGTTGGGCTCTGAAGATTCTCAGGGAAAACTATTTTTTGTGTGATGGCTAACGTGCTGGACTGCAATATCTTAGTGAGTGAGTTTGAACTGCATATGCTATTATGTTCACTTTTGGACTAATTACATTAGGAAAGGCATGAACTCCCTAATTCCTGCCACCTATCGTTTAAAAAGTACCATTACTGATATGCCATCAAAGAAAGAAACCAAACCAATTATACCTTTACTGATACCATAGAAAATAAGAACATCTTTTTCAAACATCTAAGAAAATAATGGTGTGTAATGGACAAAAGGAAAATGAATGGATGTGGTATTTGAATGTATAAACAGAGGATGATCCTCATCATAATCCATGTTTTTTTGGTTATTGTTCCTGAGAGGAGATGGACGTTGCCAAGTTGATATGCCATTAAACAAAGACATTGAACTGAAATGAAGATTCTCCATCCTTGTGACTCTTGTCCTTTTTTGTAATCCTTGAAATTTATCTTGCCAGCAGATAAGAAAATAAAATCATCTCTATTAAAAAAAAAAAATCTATGGCTTGGTTCTATTTATTTTTAAAATTTCAAATGTTCAGATTAATAGAAAAACAATTTTGTTTTCATAAACAAGATTTCCCCTTTAATTTAGAATTAAAAAGTTATTGCACAGGATTATTCCTAACTGAAATCTAAAAAAAAAAAAAAGAAAGACAACAAATTCTTTAAAACTTCAAAATAAATTTAGTTTATGAGAACTGAAGTTGTATATTAAAAAGAAAAGGCAAAGTATGAATCAGGAAAGTAAATTGAAAACAGGTTGGAAATGCCCAGCACGCTAAGACTCTATCCCTTTTTTATTTAATTGTTTGGTTTTTTTTTATAAAGAAAAAATAGGAATGAATGAATGAATGGGGGAAGAAGGGAAAGGGTGTGAAACTGTAATTTGTTGATATGTCTATTATATATGAGAAGTGATTTTTTCCCTTAAAGCAGAGCACACAACTGCTGAAATGAAGTGAACAACATGTCATGTAGATGTTTAGGTTTCTCTCCGTTTACATTTTGTCCTTGAGTGCGATAAGTTTTTTGTTGAAACCTCATCCTCTTGAATTTAGTGGGGATAGCATTTTTTATTTTTTTATCTGGTTCTATGCTGGTCTTCTTATACCCTTTTATTTTGTTTGCCAGGCTATGATATATCTTCCGTCTTGTTTTTGTTTTTTTTGTTTTTTTATAGTATCCAGTAAAATGTTTGATGAGCTTGAGGAAGCAAAAGGGTTAGCAGCTGAAAACTGAGAAGACAGAAAAAATATATAAAAGAAATAGTTTGTGTTGATATCAAATTTGGGAAAAAGACCTTGGGTTTGTTTGGTCAATTGGAGAGGGGGGTTCTTATAAAAAAAAGATATAAAGTCTGAATTGAAAGAAATAAAAAGTAATAGAGTAGAAAAAAACTGTGAAAAAAAAGGAAAAAGGAAAATGAGTTAAAGAAATAAAGTGATATCAAAAAGAAAGAACCAATAAACTAATAAAAACAAAAGAGAAAATATGAGAAACAGAGAGAGAAAAAGAAAGTGATATATAGAAAGAAAACTGAACTAAGTAAGAAAGGTAAGTAATGAATAAATAATAGACAAAGAAAATATAAGCAAAGAATAAAAAAAGAAATAGAAAGTGAAAGAAAGAGAGAATGATTGGCAGAATAATAAAGAAAAAAAAGAAGAAAGAGAAAAGAAATAAGGGTTACAATGGAAGGCAGGAAGAGAGAAAAGAGGCTGAGGCAAAAAGAACCAGGGAGATTTAAAGACAAGATACAACTGAATATCAAAAGAAATTGACCAAAATACAAAAAAGAAGAAGAAAACTTTATCCTAATTTTTTGTCTATCTGAATCATTATCTTTTTGTTTGACTGTATACAGACGCTTGACTAGAATTGGTATAAGAGTAGCTGCTCAAGGCAGGAGCCCATTAGAACCCTGACAGAAACTGCTAAAAAGGCTACTAGGTGACTTTGGATTAAGAGGACAAGCCCATCGATAGATACGTCTGTGAGGCAGCAAGTTAAAATGCTGATCTGATTTTTACAATGAATGCTACTTTCTTGATTTATTTTTCATTTTCAAATAGCATTCACTGTCTATTATTTGGACTTCATCTCAGAGAGTTTAGTTTCTCTCTCTCTCTCTCTCTCTCTCTCTCTCTCTCTCTCTCTCTCTCTCTCTCTTTCCAGATAAGGTCCACCATAACTGACTTTGCTCGTTTTTCTTCAGTTATAACTCTTTTATATTCCTTGTGTTTGACTTTCAGATTGAGATTTAAATAGTGTATACTTAAATGTAGCCAGATACTATATAATAAAACTATATAACCCAGACAAGGCCAAGAACATACAGCTAATGAATATATAAAAATTTGACCAAACTGGTTTTTACATTTTTCATTTTGTTGACTATCTTACTTGTATATTTATTCATACAGGTATGCACAATCTTAATCAGATATTTGATTCCAAAGCTAAAAAAGTGCTTTATTGAGGTGTTTGTTTCCAGTGCTCCAGAGAATGGTTATGAGAATCTATCTAGTTGAGTTATTTATAAAACAACTTTGATTCGTGGTGTTGAAATGTTTTAGCTGTAACACACTGATACATTTGAGGCCATTTCAAAGATAAGAGGTGAGCCTCTTGAGGCTTTGGGCTCTTGGGTTCTTCCTGATTGGCCAATTGGTTAGACCACCCACACCAGAGAAGGTTCAAGTCAAAGACGTGGTGTGAACAACAAAAACTAAATTAGGAGGAATCTCTGTGGGGTAGTTAATAACATGCTGGACTAAGAAAAAGTTGTAAGTTTGAACACCGTCATGCTATTATGTTTATTTTCAAACTAATACTCTTGGGAAAGGTATGAACCCCCTTATTCCCTCAGTACCACTACTTCTGCAAGGATGGCTAATGTATTAAATAACCCATGAAGGTTGAGATGCCATAAAAAAACAAAACAAAAGTAAGTTCAATTGAGAGTTGCATCATACTAAAAGATGTCTTATATCTGAGCAATTAACTATTATTTTATAGCAAATCAATTTGACTATAACTGTCACAAAGATTCAAATGACATTTTTTATATAGGTTCTTCTTATTAACATTATTCAAATAATAAAGAATATATGATCATGCTTTTATTTCAGTTAATCTTATATTTTTATTTTATATCTGATTTAGAATCAAAAACACCCCAAAAGAAAGCGGATACATGGTCAACCTTGCTTAAGAATGACGAGGAACTATTTACATTCCACCCACATCTGAAAGCTTTCACCATCAAGAGAAAGAAAATATATACATGGTCTATTTAGAAAGTAACAAAACTGTTTTTTTGTCTTTTTTCAGGTTGGCAACAGTGATTGAAAATCAGCGGATCAAAGTTCACATTGCAATACCTTTTTTTTTAGATTTGTATTAAGAAGGCAATGAAAGGTACATAGAAAGGTATTGTATATTATACATATTATTACAGAGTTATTCCAAACTTATTTATCTAATTACATAGTTTCAATGCATTAAACTTTTTAAAGAATAAATAATACTTAATATCACTTTATTCTATAATTTCCCGCTAGTGATAATAAAATACTGATATATTTTAGAAGAAAATTAACATATATATATATATATATATATGCATGTATATATATGAAAGTGTTTGTGGTGCAACAACAATAGAATATGGATTTTAAAATTAATGGAATCATACTTCTAATAAACAATAGTGTAAAATTGTTTGAAATTAAAGCCTAGGGGCTTTTCAACCGAAACTTTTTCAAAGTGAAAAATCATTGCTATATAAAAATAGACTATTAAAATATTGGGGATCTCAAAGGAGGGGATACGAAAGCTAGAGTGACAAATCCCTTAAAAAATCCATAAAAACTCCAACATATGTGTGAGTTATCTGGAATACCTTTTTTTAATTTTTTTTTTTTTAGATTTGATGCTTATTAAGAAATGCAAAGAAATGTATGTAAAAAGGTATGTAAAAAGGTATGACACACCTTGAACACAAAATAGAAACCTATTTTTGGGCGTAAATGAAATCAAAAGAACAGACATTATAAAATAAAATAAAAACAGTTTTTTTTTTCAGTATACAACAATTTCATCAGGAATTTTAAGTGTTCTTTTCTTGTTTTTTTAAAAGAAGGTTTATAGATTTTTAAGGTTAGGATTGGGGTTGGGTCTGTGTCTTGATATAAACATTAAACTAGTATAATGTTCTATATTGTACACAATGCTGTGGGACATGATACTTTGTTGTATACATTTCTTTGTATTTCTGAACCCATACCAATTCTAAACAACTACCTTTCAAAATTCATGTCCACTTGAGTAATCTTCTATTATTATAAGTGTGTTTGGTTAAGTGTACCATGAAAATGAAACACAAAATACTGAGTAACATTATGTGATCACATTCTGCATTAAACTTCAGGACAATACGACAAAACAAGTTAAAATAAACTTATATAGATCAAGATACCAGGATTTTATTATTTCTAGCTGTAATCAAAACAAATATCATTAGATGTTATCTATTACCATATTCTAGAGCACTGGAACTGTAGAACAAAAAATAAAATTGTATAATCTTATCATAATGGAGATTGTGTGTTTTTGTGTCTGTAACCGAAACTATATTACTACTCAAGTCACAATTCCCTTCGTAATTTACATCACATTCTCCATGATTTTATTTATATTTAAACCTCAATTATTAATAAAATTGCTTCACCTTTTTATTAGTGTTGTCCATATCTACATACAAATAACATGCAATTGTATTTATATATACAAAAAATAGCGGTTTACAGTGTGAATGGGAAGGTTAATTTGCATATTGATATTAAAAATGTGATTTTATTAAATATGTGCTTAGTATTATTGATATCTAATTGTTTGGTTTTATTTTAATGAATATAAGCAAAAATCTCTTCAATGAATCTTAAATGAAATCCATTAACAAGAAAAAATAACTGTCATTTTATTTTTTATTTCCTAATTTAACTAAATAATTAAATAAGTAAAATTCAGCAATGAAAGACGGGAGTGATGGAAGAGTAAGTTTCATTTCTATTTTTCTATTATACCTCCACTCTGTTACATATCTTTTTATCTGCCTTCTTATTAGACTTTCTAATTTAATACGATATTTCATTATATAAAAATTAAATACTTGCACCCGGAGGGTGCATATATTTGCTAGTACATATAAGGCATATACTTAATTCTGGACTGCTATCATATTCTTGGTTACAGATTTTTTTATGGTGCAAAGTTTAGTGATAAATAATACCTAATAATATTTGTTTTGCTCATATAATGTTCAACTAAAACTAATAGAATCCTGGTTTAGAAGAAAAGGAATTAAACAAATTTGTAAGGGTGTACTTATTTAGGTTCTGGATATAAATCAATTAATAACCCTTTCAGTGCCATTTGTTAATAGAATAGAATTCCCAAAGTTGTGTTGTTGATTCCTAGCATCATACCATATGCATGTATAACAGTTTTGTTAGTTAGATCATCATGCCTTGTGTAACTATTATCTAATTCCAATGCTGCATTGCATTTTTGAAACATTAATTTTTTCTAAAAATCTGGCAAAAATTGAAAAATGCAACAACAAAAACCAATCAATTAATTCAAATGAAAACTAATTTTTTTTTAAATATTTCAGAAATGAAATTTTAGTTTTGTCATAATTTCAAAATATACATATTTACCAACCCCTCCAAATGAGCAGGATGTAACATAAGGTCAATTTCTTAAACAATGAATTCAACACTTTTCCTTGTTCTAGACTGTTTGCCTAATCCAAGTTAAAGAGCCCAGTCTATCTTACTATTTTACTATTGTAGGAAAGAACTTTAAAATATAGTAATAAAAACTCCCCAGCAGTTGCTTACTTTCCTTAGCAGTTCAAGCTTTGATTTCAAAGGCCAACATTTTTACGAGATCAGAAAGTGACATGATTTAAATAACTAAACATTTTAATAAGAGTCATTGTTATCTTCCACATAGGTAAGCATGGACTGCAATTTACAGGTTAACAATCTGATAAAATAAAACAGGGATTCTTCGAAGCTGTAGACATGTCAAGACTACTGTATGGTTGCACCACATGGACTTTAGTGAAACACCTTGAGAAAAAGTTAGATTGGATCTATACAAGAATGCTGTGTGTTGTTCAGAACAAATCCTGGAAGCAGTACCTTATAAAGAGCAGCTGTATGGCCATTTACCACCTATCTAACAAACTATCCAAGTAAGATGGGCACTACAGCAGGAGAATAAACAAATTCCTAAGCAACGTTCTCTTATGGACTCATATACATGGATAGACCAATATCAGCCGAGCAGCAAAGACTTACATTCATCAGCTGTGTGTGAACTCTCAATGATGTATAGAAGAGTGATGACCAATAGGGACTTTTAGTGAGAGAGAGTCTAGGGAATCTGTGCTGTTATAACAATAAAGGATGTCTATAGATTGAATAACAAGAGTTATTTTTTCACTATTTCATTTTTGAAACTGAAGAGGCAAATTAATTATCCCCATTAAATAAAATCCTATGTTTTCAAATATAAAGGCACCCTTTATATTCCAATGCTGCATTGCATTTTTGAAACATTCATTTTTTCTAAAAATCTGGCAAAAATTGAAAAATGCAACAAAAAAAAAACAATCAATTAATTCAAATGAAAACTAATTTTAATAAAAATTTAATTAAATATATAGCAGAAATGATTGGAATGATGCAGTTCCAGATAGAAAATCGATACTGAGATGAGTTAAAAATTCTATCTGGAACAGCATCATTCCAATCATTTCTGCTGTAATATGAAATGAGCACAAAAATCAATTACGGATTCATCATGCTTAAAAATGTTTTAACAGCTGTTGAACAGGGTGTACAGTTCCAAGTAATGCTCATAATTAGGAAAAAAAGTGGTAAGACCTTAGCTAGAAGGAACTACCATTACCATTTGACTAAGTTCACTTGTACCACAGAAGTGACAGTTTAAAGTGTGGGAGGTAGTTCTGCCACACCGTATATATATAAATGGACTCATCGATTCGAGTTCAATTCCTAGATGAAGCTGTTGGCATTTCACATAGCGCTAATACCCTTGGAAAAGGTATAAATCCATATATTCTCCCTACAGCTATCGGTTAAATAGTAGGGCAGACTGGGCTCTTTAACCTTGGGTAGGTAACCAGTCTAGGAGAGGGATAACTCTGAATTCAAAATTCCTGAGGTCAGTCGTTGATTGGGTTCATGGCATTCCTTGATGCACCAATTCTTTCCTATCGACTGTGCCAAAAAAGTGTGGAATGGTCCTACACAAGCCTTCACCACTATAAACAAATCACTGTGTTGGTTGTTCACTGGATGAACACTCATGTGTTGAAAATCGATGAGATGTCCATATATATATATATATATATATATATATATATATATAAATAACAACTTGCTAGGTATAAATAAGTAGTCTCCAAAAGAACATTGTAAACTGCAATTATTGTGATGTTAAATGCAACTTGGGTACTGTATATGGGTTGACTAATATTGATACACCCCTTATTCTAAAAATCTGTACAGGTATTGATCAGTATACATTATCATTTGCTTTAATTCAGCTGTTTATTCTTGAGCAATGTTCTTCCTAATTTGTTCATGGGGGATTTACATTGAACATATGTACATATGTACAGGACTTAATCCAATAAGTTTACCAATATATATATATATATATATATATATATATAAACTAAAAAAAAACTTGTCAGAAATAAAATAGTAGTCTCCAAAACAACATCAGAAATTGCATTTATTCTGATGAGACTATAGGGAGATAATAAATAATTGTCATTTAGAGAATGGGCATGTCTGTTAGATGCTTTGTAGACTGTCACCTGACAGTTCTACTTTGAAGAGTAAAGATTTTGTCTCCTGCTCTGCTATTGAACAATAAAGCTAATATGGCAATGACCATTGTACTGTCCATCATTATTAAGTAAGAAGTCATCTAATTTTGCAACCTTTCCACATACTGCTTGGCCATAGATCAAAATGTCTATATTTTTCTTTTTGGGGACACTTGGTGTATTCTTTCAATATTACTTATATGTATATTATGTATATATTAAATGTATATGTATGTGTAAATAAGCCTATCTTGTCTTTTCTTCTCTTTATTCACTGTTAGTATGTCATAGATATATCAAGACTAATATTGGTCTTTTGTGAGTGGAGACTTAAGTAAATATCTTCCCTACCTGCAAACAACCCAATAATACAACATGCTAATTTTGACTTTGGTACTCTATGTGCACATGAGCTAAGTACTATTGACCCCCCCCACACACACACACACTTATTTTAAAATCTGTACATGTATTGATCTGTATATTTAAATTCAATTGTTTCCTCTTGAGAAATTTTTCAAATTTTTTCTCATGGGGAACCAAAAGCCTGTGATTCAACTGATCTAGGGTTATCTTATGCCTAGTGGTAAAGGAATTCCATTCATTGAACATTTATATGGGTAATTCCATATCAAATGATGCAGAAAAAAGTAAAATTGTCACCCACCCACTTCAATTTTTCTTAAAGTTTTGTATAGGTGGGGATTGTTTTAGACATTTTACAAAATTTGAGTTTCCAATTCCAAAAATTGGTGGAGTTATGTTGATTTTTAGCTCTACAAATTTGGTGGGGTTGGTGAAAAATGGCGACTTTTTGTAATTTATTTTGTCTGTAAACTGAGTTCTAGCGCTTCCCTACTACTACAAATTGGTTTATAAAAGCATTTTTGCCCAAGGAATCTAATGATGCTATCAAAAAAGTCTGAAAGTCAACCAATTCTAAGTTATTGATGATTTCTGATTTTTTCATAGCAAGATCAATTGATTTAGTGCCACATTGGGATATTGATCAAAATATTTTTTCTATGATTATTTCTTATCTATTGAACATTATTTGTACCAAAATATAGTTTGGCTTTTGCTTAGACCGAAGTTAAAACATTTTATTAAAATTTGTTAAAATTCTCACTTCAATTTTTCTGAAATTTTGTATTCTAAGAAAACTGAAAATTATTATTAGATAGAAAGTTGTGGCCATAAAATAAAGACCACTGCATTTTTTTTTTGTATCTTTGTACAATTTTTGTATCTTCAGATACAAAAATTTCTTAGAGAAGCAAAGTGGCAACAGCACAACAACTCAAATGAAATTAAATTTATCACCAAAAACTATTTGGTATTGATTAACAAAATTTGGGTTTTCAAGTGTCTTTCAAATTAAAAAAAGCTTTTGTTAATGAAAAGAATAGGTTTTCATAAACTACATCAAGTTTCATGAATTGTCTTGATAGAATTTTGTAATGTCTGCTATCTATTATTTTTTGTCCAATACTGTAGTGTGTTACAAATTTATTTTCTGTTGGTGTATTAAGAACAAATTAGTTAAGACCTATAAATGCAAACAGGTGAATATTAGATTCCCAATAAAAATCAAATACTACAAGTTATTCCATAGAAAGATTACAGAAGTAAACATTATTTAGTACAAAAGTTTATCCAACTGTGCAAAGCAAATGAGATTTGATATGTAAAATAATTGTATATTCTTAAACCAGATTCTCCCTCTTGTGAATGAAAAGCATACAATTCTCTGGGATTTTGATCTTCACCTAATCCAGGCTAGTAAACCAGGTCTAGTTATTTCTCAAAAGAAATGAAAAATCCATCATTGGATTCCAGCAGACCACATAATATGGCTGAAAGAAAATTTTTAAAAAATGGGAAAATATCTAGATACTGAAAGAGAAATCAAAATCTTATAAAACAAAAAGATGATACTTTAAAAAGGAACCCACCCCAATCCAAAAAATAACAGCACATAAACCATTAATTGTAGAAAGAAATAATAGTAATAATTCTGTTTTAAGTGGAGAGCTGTTTTATAGCAAACAATGCTGCCCTTTTGTCAGTATGTATTAACCAGCTGTCTAGACAGATTTATCTTTACCCAAATCCTAATGAAAAACAATGAGTGTTAAAGAAAGAAAGAGAAAGACAATAAGAAAGAGAAAAACAAATAGATAGAAATAAGGAAAGTGAAGTAGTGAGTGAAAAATACAGAAAGAGTTAGAAAAGCAATTAGAAAGAAAGAGGAAAACAGAAAGCAAAAAGAAAAAGTAATAAGAAAGAGGGGGAGGAGAGAGAGAGAGTGTGTGTGTAAAGAACAAGAAAAAAGAAAGTAAATTAATGAGAAAGAGGTAGAAAAGCAATATGAAAGAGAGAAAACGGGGAACAGAAAGAAAAAGAAAAGTAATTAGAAA
>CM042160.1:16160400-16262900 GCA_023376005.1 Doryteuthis pealeii | reverse complement strand
CTTCAACATGAGTCATCTATTTATATTGAAAGCACTAAGTTAAGCAATAGTTTTAAAATATTAAGATTTTGGCGTGTATTATTTACAATACATCACAATACAAGTAAGAAATAATATACCTTATTAATTATTTTGGCTTGGGTTGGATCAGGCCTAGGAAGTATACTTTTTTTAAATCTTTTTAACTGATATATCAGGCAGAGAGCTATTTTACTATACACTATAAGCCCAATATTTGCTGAAAGCATGAATCTCCATGACTCTTCCTCGCTACCCATCCTTATGATTCATCACTCCTGGAAGGTCCACTGTACAGCATTTGCTATCTGCATAGAACTAACTGATTTAGGTTTTTGCTGGACAATCCATACTGGTGTGTCCATGTGCAGGTGTCTACAGTAGAATGTCACATATGTACTTGGCCTTGCTTCTCCAGCAGATGTCTTGATCATCTTACCCATAAGGTTTGTGTGATAGGAGGTAAGTGGTCATACAGCTGCTCTTTTGTTGGGTGCTGCTTTCAGACAGACAACACACAGCATCCTTGTACAGTTCCCATCTAGTTTTTTCTCCAAGTGTTCTAAGTGGTGCAGCCATACAGAAGTACTAACACAGCCACAGCTTGAAATAATTCTAGTTTTATATTATCCAATTTATCAGATTTCCATATGATCAATAATCTGTCTATAACAGTCAATGCCTTTCTTATGCATATATTGACATAACTTTCTGTAAATGAGATATTACTACTGAGGTATGTGAACTGTTTTTTTTATAATACACCAGTTATGTAAGATGCTAATAATAAAATGCTTTATATAGCAACCATTCACAGAATTTCTTTCCATGGAATGATTAGCTTTAAATAAATGTGTCTGCAGCCTGGAGTAAAGTTTGACTGTTTTTTCCTCAATTACTTTATGAATTTTATGAGTTCACATAAAAAGTATCTGAGGGTCAAGAAGTTATATGTTCCAAAAGTTAAACATAAACCAGTTGAACATCATTAGTTTTTTTTTTATTACTTAACTTTCAAAGGCACCAAGTTTTTCATTTTTCAATTGTATTGAAAATGATTTTAATATAGATCTTATAATAACAAAATTAAACACCCGGGATTTTGGGGGTTGTAATTGTTACTGTCATTTAACTTGAAATTCCTGAGAGTAAAAATGTTTAAGTGAATTCTGCTGTCTCAGATGCAACAAACATGAAAAGGGAAATTTCCATCTGGTTAATAGGTGATGTTGAGCTATCACATCTTCATCGTGAAATCATTTCCAATGCATTTTTATAGTAAAAATCATTTCCAATGCATTTTTATAGTAAAAATCATTTCCAATGCATTTTTAAAGTAAAATCATTTCCAATGCATTTTTATAGTAAAATCATTTCCAATGCATTTTTATAGTAAAATCATTTCCAATGCATTTTCATGAAAAAATCCTTATCTAATACATTTTCATAGTAAAACCATTTTTAATGCATATTTACTATATACATACACTAGAACAGCAACTCGGTGGGAATAACATCACATATAACAGAATAGTAAGAAATGTGTTCTGTAATATATTCCTTCTTATGTTATTTATTCTCTAGATGATCTGTGAACTTGTCAGGTTCCTGTTATAACAATGGTCTATGATGATACTGATGCTTCTATTTTGGGAGGATTTGATTGTTATCACTGTTATATTGAGAATTTAGATAATTAAAAAAATATATCCAAAATGAACAAAGACCTTACATTGGCTTGCAAAGTAAGATGATTCTAAGTGTATTGCTCTAATGCAATCTTGCTTTGGTATGCCATTTTTCTGGGTTATCATTACAAAAAGATGCATATATATATAATATATATATATATATATATATATATATGTATATATTTCAAACCAACCTCAAATATTTGCAAGCATATTTCTAAAGACACATATGTAGATATCTACCTGATATTTACTGAGCTTAGCTTAGCTTGTGGCTCAAGGCCAAATATATGGAGTATTTATATTGAAAGTTCATCATGAGTGCTCAGCATGTCTTGCTTGCGAAATGAGAGGTAAATTATGGTTTTGTAGGATGTTGCTTCCAGGATTTGATCAAAATTGCATGCAGCATAAAAAACATTTCTAATTAGTTCAGTCCTCACTAAATACTCCATACATTTGGCCTTGTGCCACAAGCTAAGCTAAGTTCAGTAAATATCAGATAGATATCTACATATGTGTCTTTAGAAGTATACTTGCAAATATTTGAGGTTGGTCTGAAAATGGTGTCTGATTTTATTACACATTTAAATGTCAAGTCACCCATTATTTTCCAAGCAACCTAATATCTTAAGTTTTGTGTATACATATATTTAGAAATATGTAGGTAAATCATAGATTTGTGGTCTAATGATGAAAACACAAAAAGCAGTTATTTTGACAACTATTTCTTTTTTTCAGCATATTTTATTGAAAAATGACAGCTTTATAAACAAGGTTCATGTTGGGCTCTTGTCAACAGGGATACATAAAGATCACATAAATCTCAGATACAAGTGAGGATATTGCTTAAGTATATGTCATCCTAAGCGTATCAGTGTATTCTTTGGTGTAAGTGAAAAGTAAATGGCTTGAATAGCTTGCATATTCTTTAAACATTGTTGACACAAAAAATAATATACATTCCTACAAAAAATAATATACATTCCTACAATATAATGCAGTAGCATTGTATTTTAAAGCATTTTTGTTTTATTTATGTCAATAGATGGGTGTGTGTTTACAAAACACCTGTCATTACTGTATTTTTGGATTTGACACAAGATCAGAATTAAAGTGGAGTACAGTTGGTTTGAATTCATAGTTTTTCTTCACCTAGACAGGTTGCCATACAAGGCTAAAGAGACAACTCTGAGTCTGTTAGGGAGAGAGCATGTATATAGGATAATTAGATTAAATTTTTGCAATCAGGATTTATAGAATGAAGGTTTTATAGAATTTTTTATAAAATTTTTATAGAATGATGATTTTAGTTTCATTGCCATTTTAAAATAAATACATATGATAGCATGTATATAACAGCTTACATGCACACTCATACATACATGTATGTATGCATGTGTGTATATATATATATATATATATATATATATATATATATATATATATATATGCATGTGTTTTAGTTTCACTGCCATTTTTAATGAATAAAAACAATAAGATATATAGGAATTTACACACACTCGTCTGTATATATACACATGTGTGTGTGTATATATATATAATATATATATATATATATATATATATACATACATACATATATATATAAATGAATTATAGATGTGTTTGTTAATCCTACTTTAAATGCAGAATCCAGTGCATATATTAAAAATAATGTATACATAAAAAAACGTACACACATCAACAACTTATTAAATTAAATGACTTTTAAATAATTTTATCACAAATTTTATATTATGCTTAACATTCATAATTTCCTTCCTTATTTAGTATTCAATAAGTCAATTTTTGTGTTAAATTTGTATTAACTGAACAAATCTATACAAATATTCACAAACTTCAACACATATATTCCTTCACACATAGAACATGTCAAGGTTGATTATAAGGGTAACAGCATTACACTGCAACTGCCTGGGTAGGTAGGATAAATCCCTTGCCCAAGTGAAACATGAAGTCCAACCAAGAAAATGGGTTCCTGGAAAAAACACTAATACAAAAAAGAAATGGGAAGGTCTTATAAAACATCAACTGAAGTTTCTTGTATTCTAATTTTGGTTCAAGTAATTAACGACTTCATAACTAATTTATTTTTATCTAGACATGGCATAGGGAGAAGTGGACTCATGCCTTTTCTAATGGTATCAGTGCAAAGGAAACAATCAATGTCAGCTGAAATTCAAACTCATTCCATTGATTTCATTTTCTAAGCTGGTAACTATAATGCCAATCCCCACCCACATGTAGATATACAAAGAGATATATCTATATAAAATAGAAGAGAGTGTGTGTGTGCCCATTCCAATTCTTTTATACTCAAATCTTTTCTAAAGAGTTCATAAAAAATCTTTTCCCTTTATATATATATATATATATATATATACACATGTGTGTGTGAGTGCGTGTGTGTGTACTGTAAACTAAAAAGGACAGTAAAAGAATCTGAAGGACAAAAGATTCATCCTATAAGACATGGTGTTTCCAAAATGGCGTGTCTGGAGTAAGATCAGATTGCGTTGGCATTGTGCACACACATGCCAGTGATACGTGTCTGCCACCATCAATGAGAAGGACGAAGTACAGAATCACAAAGATGGCCCTGCATCCCGTCGGGAAATCAATAGGCGAGGAAATAAGTGAGGGTCAGACAAAATGAAGAGAGAAGCAACCACCTAACTGGTCAGCAAGCCAGTCGGCCAGCCGGTCGGACAACCGGCCAGTCGGTCAGTTGGCTAGCCGGTCAGCCGACTAGCCAAGCAACTTAAAGTATCTAGCTAGGATATAAACATTTCAAGTCTGCAAAAGATCAATTATGAGAGGGTGGGAGGGTAAAGTGGGAGGGTAAAGTCGGCAGCCAAAAATGAACTGATGGTCTTGGTGTCATGAAATATTTTTTTTTGTTTTATACTGAAATGAAATTAAAAAAATCAGTATAACTTTATTTTTTTTTAATTCAGAATGTTTAATCTCTTTTTAACGGAATTTATGTTAATACAAATTAATAAATAAGCAGATCCAGCATTTTAAAAACAATTTGGAGAATTAGTTATGAACTCATAACTTACTTAAACTAAAATTATAAGTTAAGAAATTATAGTTAATGGTATATAAAATCTTGCTATTTCTTTTTAAGATTAGAGTAGATGACCAAGGAATCCATTTTGTTGGTTGGTTGGTTGGTTTTATGGCATATCTAACCATTTTAGGTTATTTTATGCTGAATTCAGTCTTTTGTCTGCTTTGTCAGCAGGGCTTAGAATATGCTGACTGTATCTCCACAGAGGAGGAAAACATCCAAAAAGGAGTGTTTTGAGTAGGACATTAAACAAGATCTAATGGTAAGGCTCCTGTTCAGGACATATGGAGATTGTGAATACTGAGTCACTGTATTTCAAGTACTCTCAGACCTAGAGTGGTATTATCTGTGTAAATTAACATTTGATAGGAGGAATTATATTCATAACATTAGTAGTATTAGATGTAATCATCTTAATTTTCTCAATGAAATAATATCAGTTATTGTTTTAACTTGTATTTCTTTCATCTTAATTAAAGTTGTTTTTATTGGGACTCTCACAGCATTGTTAAACAGTCATTAAACAGTGCTGTGTAGAAGTAATCACTTAGCATAGAAAATCACATCTCTTTTCCTTGGGAAGTCTGTCTTGATATGACAGCAGACTTACCAATGAGGTCATGGAAACCCTAGGCTGAAAACATGAAAATTTAACCCCATAGGTATTCTTTATTTTCCTTGACTGTCTGATATAATGCTATCATTTTCTCTGCATATTCTCATTGTCTTAGTAGGAATATTATCATTTTAATTTTCTTTGATATTTAAAAAAGACATTCTAACCAATTTTACTTTTCTAGGAAAGATTGTTATTTTATTAAAATATTGTCCAACAACTTGAATAATTCTATATATAGCAGTCAACCACCATATTTTTATATGAAATGTACTTTGTCTTTAAATTTCTGATATGGAACATTGTCAATTTGAATAATTCTATATATAGCAGTCAACCCTATATTTTTATATTAAATGTACTTTGTCTTTAAATTTCTGATATGGAACATTGTCAATTTGAATAATTCTATATATAGCAGTCAACCACCATATTTTTATATTAAATGTACTTTGTCTTTAAATTTCTGATATGGAACATTGTCAATTTGAATAATTCTATATATAGCAGTCAACCACCATATTTTTATATTAAATGTACTTTGTCTTTAAATTTCTGATATGGAACATTGTCAATTTGAATAATTCTATATATAGCAGTCAACCACCATATTTTATATTAAATGTACTTTGTCTTTAAATTTCTGATATGGAACATTGTCAATTTGAATAATTCTATATATAGCAGTCAACCACCATATTTTTATATTAAATGTACTTTGTCTTTAAATTTCTGATATGGAATATTGTCAATTTGAATAATTCTATATATAGCAGTCAACCACCATATTTTTATATTAAATGTACTTTGTCTTTAAATTTCTGATATGGAACATTGTCAATTTGAATAATTCTATATATAGCAGTCAACCACCATATTTTTATATTAAATGTACTTTGTCTTTAAATTTCTGATATGGAACATTGTCAATTTGAATAATTCTATATATAGCAGTCAACCACCATATTTTATATTAAATGTACTTTGTCTTTAAATTTCTGATATGGAACATTGTCAATTTGAATAATTCTATATATAGCAGTCAACCACCATATTTTTATATGAAATATACTTTGTCTTTAAATTTCTGATATGGAACATTGTCAATTTGAATAGTTCCATATATAGCAGTCAACCAAGAAATTTAAATGGCAATGAAAGAGTTAAAAGGTCAAATGAGAAAATAAAATGCAATTTGCAATGAATTTACTTGAAGGCAATTCAATAAACTTTATATGAATTATTGTCTATATATGTGAGTATAAGTTGATCCAATGTAGAGGTCAACTTTTGATTTTTTGCTAAGAAATCATTCATTTATTATATGTCCCTTGAATAAAATGATCATAGTTTTGAGGCTAATGTAAAAACCCACAGTAACTGTTTCATATTTTATCTATCTATATTCCTAAAAATGTCCATGTTTTTGTGAGTATATATATATATATATATATATATATATATATTTAAAAAAGGGTTTTGAAATTTGCTTTAAGCATTGTGTTTATATTGGTTTGCAGGTTGGTTTTGAAGGCTATCACAATGCAAGTGTAAAGAAAAAAGAAGGTAACTGTGGTGTTGTTTTTTAACCTGTGATTTATTCTCAATTCTTAATATTTCGGGATAAAAATCCCTTCAACAGAAGATTACTAGAACTGAAGTTGTTGCTAGATTATATATGAAACAGTTAAATGATTAATAACTCAACACTTTGAGTTTCACAACATTGATTTCAGGTGAATATCAAATACATAGGTTTTATATATATATATACAATTAGTAGGTCCTACTCCATATCCCTGGACCAATTACTACTACTTTTTATGTATTTTGTAACAGTATTTTTTCCACACATTTCCCTCCCTTCTTCCACTTTTATGCTATGCAGCTATTTTTTGCATTGTAAGAAAAATATTCTGTATTAATTCTTCTTGGTCCATTTTACATGCCAGTTTCATCGGAAGATTGTATTATTTTTTCAAATACATGACATTAGTAATGAATCTGACAGGAGGACATGAGACAATTTATTTTAGGTTTTATCCTACTCTATTGGCCAGTATTCTAGTACTATCTAGATTTAATAAAAACATTTTTATAAAAGCTGTTCATTCATTACATGTATATATTAGAATAGCATATACACATCATGTTTCTATACTATCCTAAATTAGATATATATACCCCATCACCAATACTGAGTACATTTTATTCATACATATAGTAAACTATCTTATTAATATCATTATTATATATATATATACATATATATATAACAAAAACATTAATAAAAATCAAAATCATAAGCAAGCATTGATAATAGAATTAAAGTGCTCAGATGACAGATAATAGAACAGTTAATTGCAAAATTTACCGTATTCGGCATTCAGCTAAGACTCACTTTGTTTACATAAAGTTTGAGACCTCTATGTGAGTTCATTTCCGCTTAGAAATGTAGTGATTAAATATCCTGCTGTACTTGGCAGCTGACTGTGGCCATATGGGTAAGAGGATTGCCGAGCGTAAGTTCGTTCGGGTCTCGAACCCGGCCAGAGGTAGCTGCTAAAATGGTATAACTGCACTGATTAGAGGTGATACCTCGAAACATGTGTCTGTAGTTTACTCTCTCTCTCTCTCTCTTATATAATATATATAATAATATATATATATATAAAGGGATATTGTGACAAATCTATAAATCAACCACCCCAGATTAATTGGTATAATTCATTCATTCTACAAAATATGATTAGTGATAAATAATTTAAGGTGGTTAATCAATTTCTGAGTTGTTTTTTTTCTCTAATGAATATAGTAAGGTTTGCATCCACCAAAATTAATATCCATCTGAAGATAGCAACTCAGAGTAACAGAGGAAAAATTTAGTGAAACTGGAGAAGCAGTAACCACATTGGACTGGAAATGTGTTTATTCTCCAAATTAGAGCTTTTAAAGTGTATTACACAAATAACAAATCTCATGGTTTTACATTCATATATATATATTATTTAGAAAGGTTTGGTTAAATACTAAATAACTTTTATTTTTCATTATCTATTTTTGTTTTCACTCTAGCTTTCTTGGTATTTTTGTGGTGAGGTCCAGTTGAGAGAGAAGGCATAATAATTTCTGCTCTCAAATGCTTTCAATCATATCTATTGACTGTCTTTAAAGGATTATTTTTATGGATATTATTTGTTTTGGTTTAATTTATTGAAAAAAAGAAAAGTTCTATTGTATTCAAACTAACATAACTTGCTTCCTATATATAATATATATATATATATATATATATATATATATATATTAATACTGTGATTTGATTGACTAGTTAACTGTATGTATATTAAATGAAGTGTGGTATCATGCTTTATAGAGAGAGTTAATATTTACTACTGAATTAATTGTATTGGTAAGGAATGAGATTATGTTGAAATATATGTATTATATTTTTTGTTTCATTATTAGATTATAGACTGATTCTTTTATATATAAATGGTCAATAATCAATGATGATTGTAATGTGTCTATTATTACTACTACTACTACGGCTATTATTGTTGTGGTAAAATTATGCAAGTTTGGAGAAGGAAAGAAAAAGGAATAACTGTATCTCTCTTAAATAGTACAATAGTTTGTGGTCCTGGGTCAACTTAGCTGTTTACACAAGCACATGTAAAAAAGGAATTAGGATGAAACAAAGCAATTAGTTTCAAGGAAATAAGTTACCTCAAGTTTTATTATGTAAATGAAAATCTTTACATTGAGAGTATCATTACAATTTTGTGAGTGTCTTCACAATGGCCAAATGTAAAGAGTACCCGATTAGTGAGAGTAGCAAATGAAAAGGTAGAAAAGGAAAGAAAGCCGGGGGGGGGGGGTTGAAAGAAACGATTTAATGAATGAAAAAGCAACATTTGAATGAAAGAATGTATATCTGTTGTAAGAAAGGAAGAAAGGGAAGAGAAGTAGATGCAAAAGAAAGGAGAGAAGGAAGGAAGGAAGAAAAGAAAACTAGGAAGCAAAAAGGAAATTAATTAACTCTTTGCATACTTTAAACCGCTTACTGCAGCTCTTGCAGGTGACATCGAAAAATCAGTACGTAAACACTCTTGCCATCTTTTGTTTTGTCTGTTAATCAAACCTGAGACTGGTACTTGATCCTTTTGCAATACGGATTTCAGGGAAATTTGGAAGGGAAATTGTTAAAGGCGAACGAAAAAGAATAGTTAAAACAAGGATTGAATCAAATGAAAGAAAGAAAAAAAGAAAAAGGAAACTTTAAATGAAAAAAATAAATCTTTTGAATGAAAAATAAATCTTTTGAATGACAGAAAAGAAGAGAAGTAAATGCTAAAGGGAAGAAGGCAGACAGGAAATATGAAAGAAAGATGAAACTTTAAACGAAAAATAAATGAAAAATATAAAGTATATATATAAATAATTACGATGTATGCGTATGAAGGGTAACCACTTATGATTACATATGGCTACTTAACATTCTACTAGCTTTATCAAGTCATTTCTGAGAGTGTGCCTAGCAGGGAGCTGAAACAGTAGTTTGCAGCTAGCTAGCTATTGGCTGAATGCCTTGCTGCTGAAGTCTCTTCTTAATATGTAGTCAAGACACAGATTTAGTAAGTAGTGTGGGCTTACGTTAAAAATGACAGTAGGTTATGTTGTTGTTTTTTTTTTTAATAAGTATTATTATTATTAGATAAATCTCAAGGGAGTACTTTGAATGAGGATGAGGGTGTCCTTGCCTAAGAAGACCATTGTTTATTTGTTTTTTTTTTTTTTTTTTTGTTTTTTTTTAATATTAAACAACTGAATATTTTTGGATAGATGCGTCCGTTAACATTAAAAGTGACGGTAGGTTCCGCGAGTTTTGTGTTCTCCCACCAAAACGAAAATATCTGTTTGTGGCATTCCTGAGCCTCACAATATGTACCTGGAGGAACATGCTTCCTACCCAAGGATGCTGACTTGGGCATGGTTGTAATGAAGACGGGCAGTTGTTCTTCCAAAATGCACCCCTCTCAACACAATAATAATAATAATAATAATAATAATAATAATAATAATAATAATAATAATAATAATAATTTGTTCTTTTGTCATGGGAATCAAGTGACAACCTAACGGTCTCCTCACGTTTTTATTGTCAACTATTCAAAACTACCCAAATTGTTACACTAGACTGATGGCCAATCAAGAGTCTTATCTACTTATTTAATGAATATCTTAAAGGAGAAGAGATGGATTAATACCTTTCCCAGGAGTATTAGGGTAAAATGGACATAAACTGTCTCGGTTGAAATTTAATCTTGGTTTGCCGATTCTATTTTCCTTGCTGTAACCTATGAGTCCATCTAAACCTCCGAAAAACTGAAATGTAATGTTATCAAATAAACAAGTAGAAGAAGTGATATTCAAACAGTGTCCGGTAACCAAAGAATGAGAGGGCTAATCAATAAAGACAATGAGGAGAATAATGAGGATATTATAGCAAATTAAGAGACTGTTTTAAAAGTTTGTAATTACTCAAATTAGACTTTAAAAAATAGTGATATATTAGTCTAATTAAAATGTTGAAAACTAAATTCAACATTTTTCTTAAATTGTTATAAAGAATCCCATAGCTCATGAGAGAATTACCGTAATTATTCGTGTATAAGACACACAGTTTTTTTTTCAGATTTTGCATCCAAAAAGTTAGGGATGCGTATTATACACTGGAATTAAATAGCAACTTTTTTTCCGATCACACGAGTCGCTATAATCGCAACGACATGGCAATGATACAATTAAGTAACAATTTCAGCTTCAACATAAGGGTAAAAGGCGGCTATCGGGATGCAGACCCCAGACTTTCAATGCAATTAAATTGTAGCTTTTCAGGGAAAAGTAAAAAGAAAAAATTCACGTTATCGAAACGCTGCATTATTTTTCACAAGAAACATACCTGAAGTCGAATATATTGCAATGTTAAGTCATAGCACCATAGCACTCATAATCTTTCAAACAGTAGGGAGACAAAAGAAAATGTTAAACTAAGTCCAATTGACAAGAATTAGGATTTAATCGCCTCCCCACACAAGCTATTTATGTGATATAAAGTCTTTTAATGTAGATTCAGGGATCATGTGTCTTTCAGCACTAACAGGTGAGCGCTGGGTTCAACCAACTCACAAGCTTAGAAAAAGGTTGTCTCTGGAAACCAACCAACGAGAAAAATATCAGACTTTGACATTTATGTTTTAAATGCTTTATCTTATTTGAATTAGAATTTTTGGGATCGTTTATCCCGCCATTTTCCTTAAAAGAAAAACTATCAGACCAAGATATTATTTTATATCAGTACCTTGATATTCCTGAAAAATTAAATTGCTTCTACTGAAATGTGGAATCTATTGGTTGTATTTAAAGTTAATATGCATTATTCTAAAACATTATACACTTGAAACACACGTAACTGTCTTCTTTAATTAAAACAACAAAACTTTCTAAGGGGACGTCGTAAAAACTACTCTGAATTTGAATTTTAACACCTTCCACCGACTGAAAATTAAGATCAAGGGCAACTTAGAGAATTTTCAGGACAAATTCCTTCAGCCCCTTGTAAAACTCATGCCTATGGCAGCAAACTATGAAGACTTTGGGTTATTTATTATGAAAAATTACAGAAACTGAATTATTTCAGTATGTTTCCTTTTGGTTGTGCGAAAAGTATTGGTATATGGATATCGACATTTACAGACAAGATAACCATTTAGTAAGCTTAATTTAATTGATAATGGACAACGTTTTGTATATTTTATTAATCTAATCTTCAATGTGAATTTCGCTTCATCTCAAACATTATTCATCGGTACACATAATTATACAATTATGGTTGACTCTACAGTGTCAGAAATTCCATGTGAATTGTCTTCCCCTGCCACTAGGGGGACGAATCGCCAATGGGATATTGGCGCGAAAATCAAAACCCAGCCCTTGTCTGGGGGCCCTCATACTGGACGGACGTATTTTTTGAGTCAAACCCTTTCTAGGCATAGTATCAGCATACTCGCCGGCCATTACTATTTAGCATACTGAGAACCTAATAATCTACCTGGAGAGGGCCCCATCCTGTTACTTATCAAGGATCTGTTACTGGAGAGAGACGTCAAAAGACACGCTCTCTCACTTAGCCCAAAATCAGGGCCTACTTACTGGAGGAGAGACCTAAAACTAACGTTCTCTTACAGACCAAGCTCTCATTACCAAGCCCCAAAACAGGGTCCATTTATCACGAGAACCTTACAACCAGATTCCGTCTAAGGCACCGCACCAGCAAACTAAAAAAAAGGCCGGTACAAAATGCACACTGACCAAAGGAAAACAACTACCAAGACGAAGCGTCTTAACTACATTTCCCACCGACGAGAAGAAAACTGTTATCTCCAGTACTACAGGAAATCCCTCCACAGATGAGTCTGGTAGCAAATACAAATAAATTTGCAACATTTTATGTAATTTTGATGTAATACAAGTGTCTGCATTCTACTTTTGTGTTTGTGCTTCTTTTGCCAACGACTACGGAGAAATAAAAGCCCCTTCGAATCCGTAAATACTTTTAACAGTCGATCTCAAAGTATGTGGGCCCAAATGTTCTGTTAAAGATAATAACCGTTGAAATACCAACACAGATTAATTAGATTCTTTTTTTGTTTGTTTTTTTTGTTTTTTTTAACTAAATTCAAATTTTATTCAACTTTTTTTTCCTGTGTGTATTGATTAGAAATAAGAAGGGCCGGGTTAGCTCAGTCGGTAGAGCGTTCGGCTAGAAACCACAAGGTTCCTAGTTCGATACCGGCCCTCGCCAACTCAGAGTATGAGTAGCACAGGGATTTGTGCGGTAAAGTAAGGAGCTGATGGTAGGTGTGGTGCCCCACCTCAGATGAAAAAACAATCTCCTTGGTCTAGCGCTAGTGAAAAGGGGATAGACTCCCTCGCTAATAGGCTGATACCGACTTTAGCCCACCCTGACGACTTTACTTTACTTACTTATAGTTTAAATGGAAACATAAATTCAAAACAACCGCGATTTTTTTTCATGCGTACACTTTGTTGTCAATTAAAAATTTACTCAAAATGGTTAATAAAAAATAGTAACAGTTGTGTGTTTGGCTTTTACTTAAAAACTATTATCGTAAGGCCTACAAAACCATATATATGCATTCTGATTCGACTTCTTCAAGGAAGGTTTTGATATGAAATTGTTCGTTTATGCTCTACACAACCGAAGATATTTGTGAAAAACAATAAAGAAAAAAGTTGTTTACTGTGTAGGTAAAATAATCACTGTTCTTACAGAATGGGCGTTGAATGCCTCGTGGAGTGTCACATAGCAGTCCAAAAACATTCTCGCTCTTTTTTGTCTCTTATCTTTGAAGAGGAAAGACATGTCTCGGACCCCTGTCAGGGAACCGTAAAACCACGTGGCTATTTTACACTACCGAACCAAGTAAGCTTTTTCATTGTTTGTACCCCATTCCACATACTACTGGTTCATGGAATATTGAATGTATAATTCTAGCTGTTGGGACACGTTAATGGTATGTATGTCATAGATATAAAACGTTAAAAGTTGTATGTAAACATGCGTTTGTCTTCACTTCTGCTGTGTTCAGTGATAGTATATCACGGATATACTAAAGCTAATATTAGTACTTGAGGAAAGGGAATTGACTAAATATCTTCCTGCATCAAGCATACCTATGATTGTAAACATACAAAAACGTTTTTTTAAGTTCCTGTTTTAATAATAAGTAATAGTAAAGTCGACAGAGTGGCCTATTGTCGGTATCAGCCGGACAGTGAGGGAGACTATCCCTTTTTACAAGCGCTAGACCTGGGAGATTGCTTTTCGTCTGCCATGGAGTGCCGCACCTATCATCAGCTTCCCACTTCCGCGAAAATCGGATTACCCAATGTGTCCTGTGCTGTGTTGGTGAGGGTCGGTATCGAAACGGTGCTCTAACGACTGAGCAATTATTTTTGAATTTAATAGAATTTTTGGTACATATTTAATAAAGGATTAGATATCTTTCTGAAGATATTTCCATTTCTCTTTTTTTTTTTTTTTATCTAATTACGCAAAACTTTAAATAGGTTTTACGCAACCGTTATCGTCTTAGGAAAAGGACTCGAGTTCAAACTCTGGACGAGGCTGCGTTTCACTTCGCTCTAATGTCAGTGGGGAATGCATTTATCCACCTCCCACTAGCTTTGAGTAAATAGTAAGCCAGGTCGGCTCCTTTAGCCTTGGTACAGCAAACAGTCTAAGAGAAGGAAGTCTCTCAATTTAAACCAGCTGTACTCCAATGAAAATTTGACTTTTTGTTGTATTTTGTTCAATGTGGAGTGGTCAGTAAATACATCATCAGTCATCATCAAGACAGTACAGATTCTCATGACTCTCTCCACCTGTCCCTATTGGTCACTTTCAGCATGGTTTCCAGTGTCCGCACAAAGCTGATCAATGTAAGATTTTGCTCGTCGGTCGACACTGGTGTGTCCATGTGTAGAAATCCACAGGAGAACGTTCTTTGTTAGCTTGTCTTTAATTCACCATCAGTATCCAGAATATCTTGATACAACCCTTTTAATTAGATTTATTTTACTTATACAAGCCCTTCATTATTGATGTTACTTTTTTATGATAAAGACGAAGAGAATAATATCGTATTTAGAGAAAAATAATCACACTGCAAACGATTGCGTCATAGATTTTTGTTGGGAAAATAATGACTATTTCTCATGTCTCAACGGAAACGTTTTTGATTGGATATTCTGTTTGGCTAATGGACAAGTGAGGCCAGAAAACAGGCTTTCCTTGGTGAACTTTTATCTTTCTTTAGAGTTCTTCTTTTTCGGTCAGCTTCCACCTCTCATTCTCTTTAACAATAGCATGACTCATTGGTATAGACACATCGGATATACATGAGATAGATGTGTCTTTTTAGTGATGCATCACATTGCATAAGTTGGTCATTATTATGACTGTGAATTTTTAGATATTTTATAAATAGTTTCTCTGAATTTCAATCTGTTACATATTGGATCAAAACCAAATACGTCAAACCTATTTTTAATTGATTCAACTCTAACTTTCTTTTTCTTTCTTTTTGTTTTTGTATTTATTTGTAGACTAAAGAAACTAATGATTTTTTTTTCAAACTACGATGGTCGCCTGAAAAGTTCATAGATTGATGATAATCCCATCAAATGTGAGTAAATGAGGTTTATTTTTCAACATAGTCTCCTTTGTGGTCCATCCACTTCTTTGATCGGTTTTGCTGTGCTTGGATCGCATTAGTCGAAAGGGTCATCAACAATGCATATGAAAATTTCAACCTACTCTCGTATATAATATTGTATAGGTAACAGGCTTTGATTTTTTTAAGTAGGGATCTGGAAAATGAATAGCTAAAACTAAGATTATATCTTTTAAACGGAAAGAGATTTTAGGTATTATGAGGGGATACTGAAAGATCGTTAGTTCAACCAAGAGAGGAATATCTTAGAGCCGTGAAACATATATGCTGTTCATCCTGGAGTCGCGTTTTGTGTAATGGTTATCGTCGTAGTAAATGAAATCAGGGACTAGAGTTTAAATTAAGGACAAGATTTCATACTAATCCCATTTGGAAAGACATGAATCCATTTATTTTCCCCTTAGGTATAATTGAATTGTAGGGCACACTGTTTTTCTAGTCTTGGTTATAAAGGAGAATAAAAAAAAAACTTTGAATTAAAAGAACCTTTAAACTTCTTAAAAATGTTACCTCCAACCTGTGACGAAAAGTAATCTAACCAAGGTTGTGATAGATATAAACAAACAGAAACAGATGACTGACATGCATGAACAGTCTAATGCAGATAAAATACAGCGATTTTTACTTTTAACCTCACCGTAGCTAATAATAACGACAGTTGCAAGATGTTGCTTAGAGGAGAAGACGACAGTCAATTACACAGTCCCAATCTTACTTATTTGTAAATACGACTTCAGCGTAGAAATTTCTTAAAGTTTGGCCAAATAACAATGAACAAACATAAGTGAATACAACATTACGTCTTTTGTTTGCTCACTGGGTTCACTATAAACTATTAGTTTGGCAGATACTTTAATTTGTCTTGTGTGGCTTTAACGCCTCATGGAATCTTAGTAGACAGAAATCTAGTTCTTTTTTAGGAGCAAGGCAATGAGACCAAAAGACTGAGACGTGTTTGCTGCGTATGTCCTTTCTTAAAGTGCTAATTTTTACAGATGGAAATTTCGCGTATTACAACCACCATGATTCTCATAGTTCCATATATGTGTGTGTGTGTGTGTGTGTGTGTGAAGAAAAGGAAGTGAATCCGACGGTATATAGTATAATAAGAAAGAATGAAAAAACAGGTTTAAATGAGTTAAGTGGTGAGTTTATTGGCCGACGCTGCAGTGTTTCGATCTATTAATTAGATCATCTTCAGGGCATTTGTTGGTATATGGAAGGTAATAAGAATTTTTTTATCACAGAATAACGAGAAAAGCGAGTGGTAATCCTTGTTATTCAGTCTGTTTAAAATTTGAGGTTTTAAAAAAGGAGACGGTTTAAAATATGATGTCAATATATATATATATATATATATATATATATATATATATATATATATATATATATTGGAGGTGTGTTGCGTAAATGTTACTGTCACATGAAATGGACACGACGAATGACTTCAAATCCTGGACGAGGCTATTTGCATTCCACATAGCACTAATACCCTTAGCGAAAAGGTATGAATCTAACTAGCCTCTCATCAGCTATGTGTAAATAGTAGGGTAGACTGGGATCTTTAACCCTAGCATGACAATTTCTGAGCTATTAAGTGCATGTTATTTGCTGCTATTAATGAGTATAATGCTAAGGAAGATATTAAATCGAGTCCCTATTCTCCAATGACCAATATTAGCATTAGTATGTCAGTGATGTTTAATACTGAATATAAAGAAAAGAAAGATGAACTCATTTGTACTTACAGGAACATTTAATATTTTATGTACATATTACACAAACCAATGGTATTAAGAGAAAAGAATACACAAACATGTCTCAACAGCTAGAAATATACATATATTGTTCAATGAACAAGCAGTATGTGGAAAAGGTACACAAATGGAAAAGAGCTTACTTGATGATGGAAAGTTAAATAACCATGTGCTTTTACTATTCTCATGCAGGCGTCCCAGACAACAAGAAAAATATATGCATGATATTCATACCAATGATATTAAGAACATTTTTTTACTTCAGTCAATTCAGTTCCTTTGTCTGCTACAAATTCCAGAAACGTTGTTTTTTTTTAACATCTTAAGACAGGTTAAGTGGTTTTCGAATGGAACTTGTTAATCAAAACACCGAATCATCTAGGTCTGTCTGAGATTCTCTAACAAGTCCTACAACCACGGGATAGAGTGGACCTAGATGTAATGGCAATAAAGGTGTTCTCCATACTCCTCCGTTTTTTCAGAACTGCAGTCTCATCTTCTGTTTAGTTTTCTATCTAGAACACTCATTTTAGGGAAATCTTATTGGGAGATCTTTTCAGGGTATACAGCCAGCGTATTCTAAGCCCTGTCGATACTGGCCCGTTTACCAAAATTTCCATCATTCCCCAATGATACATTCGGGTTACCCTTACTGTCCTTTTAACCTGGACTGTATTAGGTCACTCCATCACTTTGATGATCAACCTCTGGGTCTTCTGTAGGTAAAAATTGTTCTTTTATCAAACGGTTTATATAGCCGGCATGGTCTTTGCATACCCAATGATAAAACTACTACAATCTTTTTTTCTTGATTATGTCAGTAATTTTATTTAGTATTCTGAAGTCACTCCTTATATTATAACATGAATGTATATTTATTGATTGAAATAGATTAATAGATTTAAGTAGTGTAGAAGAGATCATAGCAGACATGGATGGATAAGAAGATAGATATGAACAGGATTATATATTATATATATATATATATATATATATATTATACATGTTAGACAAAACGTTGAGATAAATGTGAACAGACTAAGCTGAATGAATAGACATAGCTAATCAAGGTGAACACATCAATATAAACAGAAAGAAACATAGATGAATAGGAAAGTGATCAGGTTCAATAGATTCATTGAAATAGATATGATCAGATAAAGGTAGAGATTGTGATATGAATAAACAGAGTGAGACAGGTGTGAATAAACTAAGAGAAATAGGTAGATATTCATTTTCAGGTTGGTCATTATTTGGTTTATTTAGAATGGGGTTCCATTATTCCTTTATTCGGAAAATAATATCATTAATTAAACTGATGGTTGTTTGATTTAATGGCATATCAATCTTTGTGAATGGCAAATCTATATATATATATATATATATATATATATATATATATATATATATTTATGGGTACTACTATGTGAACATAGCGTAAGTAGTTAATCCAATAGGGCTCAATATATTGTGAATATAGAGCATTAATAGTCATAGAAGGAGTTATTTCCAAACCGCGGTTTCGGTGTTAGTCCAACACCTTCATGGAGATGAAGGTGTTGGAGTCGAAACAGCGGTCGGGAAATAACTCCTTCTACGACTATATATATATATATATATATATATAATATATATAATATATATATATATATTATATATATTTGTTATTAACTTCATGTTTATTAATAACTACTGTGGTTGACCTTCCATCACTGGCCTCCTATCACCAATATGATAAAAACGGTTGGGTGTTTGCCATAAGAGCAATTTGTAGAATATAGTTGGGACAATCATATAGTTACTAGTGCTTGATATGACCAGCCGAGTGATCAGACGGTGCCTCACCAAACAACCTTTCAACAAGCGATTGTTAGCTTAGACTGCTTGATATATCAACTAGAGTTATTTAAATATCATTTATTAGATAGTTTAATCTACCAATAATTTTAAAACAGCAGAAAACTGAGAATGTAATTGTAACATTTGAACTAAACGTATTTCACTGACTTTATCTATGAGATGCATATAAATGATGATATTTCTCTTGCACCAGCAAAAAAGGAGAGAAACAAAGAGAGAGAATTGAATACAATGCAGTTTTGTTTCTGGTACGATGGGTCAATTTTAGATTATACGAGGACCAGTGATTCAAAAGACAAAGAGCTCTAAGCTATACATAATACGTAGTTGTTGCGAATCAAAATGGGTGATAAGCTAAAATATTACATGGTGCATAATTTTCTTGAAAAGAGCCAAGTATGATAGAGCTTATGTTTAAAAAAAAGTTATAAAAGTGTACTAGTGAAAGACTGACCAACTGATATGTATCTCGTGTGCCTCAAGCTTATAAGTTTTACAAAGCAAGACACGTGTGTTTAAGTGTCTGACTGTGATTTAACAAGAAAACATGCTGCAAGACACATTCCTCCTTTTATATTCTGGTTGATGGAAGGACAGATATAATAGAAGACGTATACAGAAACAAGATATCTAACAGGGAGAACATGAGTGAGTAAAAAGGGATCTGAAAAGAAATGAAGAAAGGGAATAAGACAGAGGGAGGATACTGGATGTGGAATAAAGAGACGAGAGAGGGACAAAAAAAAGATTACTAACAGGAACAAATTAGGGTGCATCAATAATATGTTCGTTTTTATAGCCATTTACAACATATTCAAAGAATATGTTAGAAATGTATTGATATAATTTCGTAATCTAATAACATGACAAATTCTTTAAAAAATGATCTCAATTTTTAAAAAATTAGAAACAACTAAAAATTCTATGTTTAATGTTTTATATTCTTTTCTTATGGAAATCTGATCTCAATGACAAGCTAAAGCGACATCTCTTCCAGGCTGTAGTCATATCAGTACTGCTGTATGGCTGCACCACCTGGACCCAAACGAGGCGCCTCGAGAATAAGCTAGATGGGAGCTGCACAAGAATGCTGCGAGCAGTATTGAACAAGTCGTGGAAACAGCATCCCACAAGGAAGCAGCTGTATGGTCACCTGCCCCCTATCTCACAGACCATCCGAGTAAGACGGACTAGGCATGCAGGACACTGCTGGAGAAGCAAGGACAAACTCATAAGCGATGTTCTCCTGTGGAAGCCAACACACGGACATGCCAGTGTGGGCCGCCCAGCAAGGACCTACATTGACCAGCTATGTAAAGATGCTGGCTGCAGAGGGGAAGAACTCCCTGGGGTGATGAATGATAGGGAAGGTTGGCGAGAGATTGTCATGGATATCCGTGCTGCCTACACGACATGGTGATGATGATACCGGAAAAGAAAAAAAAAAACCATTGAACATAATTTTGAATTTTTGCTATAAATGCTGTTAAAATTTTAGATCATTTGAAAGAGAATTGGTCAAGTTATTAGATTACATAATGATATCAATTTTTCTGCCAAACTGTGTAGTTCAAAACTTATCCCTCATGAATATCTAAACATTGTCTATGAATCAATTATATTACTACTCGTTGGAACTACTTAGTTTTACTTAATGGTTATTGTCATAGGAAAAGAAATGTTGAATTGGCTGATTTGGTTTCATTTTGTGTTAATCCCATTGGGAAAGACATTCATCTCTCCCCCACCCCCTCAGCTATAGATAAATAGTAGAGCAGATTGAGCTCATCAGTCTTAGTAAGGTAACCAGTCTGGGAGACGAAAACTGAATTTAAATCAGCTATACTCGATCTAAAGATTGACCTTGTGTTGCATCTTACTTATGGACAGAGGAGTTAGGTAAATGCATACCATCTCTGGCCAAAACTATTAAATTAGCACACTTAAATGATGTTCCCTAGTATTTTTTTAAATTTAGCATTAAATAAACTAATATCAAATAACATGCAAAATATTCTGGATTCATAAAATATTCCATAAACAAGCTAGATTAAATTATTTAAATTAATGTTATAATATTTTCCAGAGAAAAATGTTAAGGAAAAATTATGTGATTCATTGACAAAAATTAGAATTAATATTTGATTACCCTTTCTTGAAATGTTATGATATTGTTAATTATTTCAGGTATGGAATTCACAAATTGAAAGCAATATTAATTATCATAACTTCCTAAATTGTAGTTAATAAATTTTCTTTGGTGGATTGAGTCATTGCAATAGTTAAATCTCTACCATTTATTTTCTTAATGTACTTCGATCTGGACTGTTCACTGGCCATGTCATTGATTTTATAAAGAAAAGTTTTCTCTTTGCTTTGTAATAAGATGTGTTATTGACCTGAAAAATAACTTGCTCATCACCAAAACAATTTTTTATCAATGAATTGAGAGAATTATCCAAGATATTAGTTTATTTAATACTAAAAAAAGCAAGTCATCCTCATTCATTTTTACTAAAGTAATATTCACATTAGGATATGTAATAAATAGATCAAATTGATCTCCATTTTTACACACCTTTACTTTGATTGATCTTGTGTCACATCCTACCTGTGGTAAGTGTATTAAGTAAATGCATACAGGTCTTTATTTCATGCAAACAGACTACTGAAACTGTTCACAGAATTTGGGAAGTGCATAGAAATGAAACAATATATATATAAGGCTATATTGGCCAAAACTTGTTTTAGCATTTTAAGAGTGGGGAATTTTCTCATGAAATAAAACCCAGAAGACAAGAGAAAAAGATTTTCCAAATAGAGGAATTTGTATAAAAGAGAGAAAAGTGAAGGAAAGAATAATAGAAAAAGAAAATGAAGAAAGAGGGGAGATGGAAAGAATTAGAAAAAAAGGAAAAAGAAAGGAAGGGGAGAAAAAGGAGAAAATGAACAAAGACAAGAGAAGGTAAAGGAAGAAAAATGTAAAGAAAAGAAAGGAAGAAGAAAGGAGAAAAGCAAAAATGTATGAAAAAATTAAAAAAAGAAAAAGCAGAGAAGGAATAGAAAAAAGAGGATAAAAGAAAATAATGGAACAACAAATGAGACATAAAAAATGAAAAGAAAAAATCTAAGAGAAAAAAAAGGAAGAAAAAGCAGAGAAGAAAAGAATGTAAGGAATAATTGAAAATGAAGAAAGTGGGAATAGGAAAATAATGGAAAAAATGAGAAAAGGAAGGAAAGGGAGAAAGAAAGACAGAAAAAGCAGAAAATGAAGAAAAAAGAAGAGGAGAAGAAAAGAATGGAAGCAAAAAAGAGAAAACCAAGAAAGAGAAGTGAAGGAATTTTTTTTTAAATGGTAGAGGAAGAAAAGGAAGAAAAGAAGAAAATAAAGTTAAGAAAAATAAAAGGAAACAAGTAAAATAGACAAGAAGACAAGAAGAGAAAAGACGAGAAAAACAAAATGGGAAGGGAACATCAGATTTATTGAAAAATAAAGTAAGAAGAGGAATAGCGAAAAAAGAAAGGGAAAGAAATTGTAAATTGAAAGTAAAAGATAGAAAAAAATAGGTGAGGTGAGAAAGGAAATGAAGAAATAAGAGTGGAGAAAATGTAGAAGATAGAAGGAAAGAAAAATGTGAACAAGAGAGAAGAAAGGAGAAAGTAAGAAAGAGAAGAGAAGCAAAAACAAGAAAGGGTAGAAGAAAGAAAAAGAAAAAATTAAGGAAGAAGTGAGAAGAAAAAGCAAGAAAAGGAGAGAAGAAAATGAAGAAAAAGAGAGAACTAAAGGAAAAAGGAGAGAACTAAAAGGAAAAATATGAAAGAAAAGACAAAAGGAGAAAATGAAGAAAAGGTGGAAAGGAAAGATATCAGAGAAGAAGAAAGGTAGGAGAAAAGAAAGACCAATTGAAGGAAATGATAAATATACAACGAAAAAGAAAAGAAAAGAAAGAAAAAGACAAAAGGGGAAAATAAAGAAAGCGGTGAGAAAGAAAAGAAAGAAAGTAGAGAAGAAGAAATGTAGGAGAAAAGAAAGACCAAAAAAAAAAAAAAGAAAAGAAAAGAAATGAATAACTGCTGACCAAAAAAAGTGAGAAACCAGTACCATGAAGACATAAGAATTTACGTTCACATGCAGAATTCCAGGAATAACCAAAAAGTAAATGTAGACATAAGTAGACATCTTAACCAACAAAAGGGAAAGAGAGAGAGAGAGAGAGAGAGTGAGAGAGAGAGAGAGAGAGTGAGAGAGAGAGAAAGAGAGAGGGGAGGAGAGAGGGGAGGAAAGAGAGAGAGAGAGAGAGAGAGAGTGAGAGAGAAAGAAAAAAAAAGAGAAAAGATAATGCCCCTTATTTTGACCTAGTGCCCCTAACCATGAACCCCTTGCTAACAAACAATCAGTAAGCACCAAAAGACAAAAAGTTGGAAGTTGTGAAGTTTGTCAGAATAAAAGGTGTGCAAAAACAACACAATGAAATCAGATATAAATGCCTCCTGACTGTGCAGACATCAGCCTCCGTCAAGTAGAAAATTTCACTTAGAAAGATAACTGCCCCACTGTGTTTTACACGCCTCTCTGTGCTCTCGGCAGCCGACAATTGTATTTAGCCAACATATTTAAATACTAAACGGTTGGAAATCTCTGACCCCCAGGTGGGTCAAAGCAGTCAAGCTCACACACTTGCAAACATACAATCATTTATAATTCACTGACACACAAACAACAACACAGTGTGTATAAAGAAATATGTGTGTGTGTATATGTATCTATATAAAATTCATTTATATATTTTGGTCATATATCGCATATTCCTCACAATATATACACAAACATTCTTATATATATATATATATATATATATATATATATATATATATATATATCCCATCAGTCTTTTCCTTAGTATACTGTCAGGTCTTCATCAAGGACTGTAAAACGGGTGAGAAATGGGATTGGCCCATGATGTGTTAGTAGAGGCTTTGAATTGTGTTTTTCTTCTCCATGACCAAGTTCTCTACCAAGTGTCTACCCCAGTCTGCCCTACTATTTTAGCAATTGCTGGAGGAATTGGTAGATTCATATATTACATATTGATGCTAATTAAAACATGACTTTAATTTGAACTCAGATTGTTGTTTCTATTTTCCATAGATGGAGGCGCGTGGGCTAGTGGTTAGAGTCGTGGAAAATGGACTCGTCGATTCGAGTTCAATTCCTAGATGAAGCTGTTGGCATTTCACATAGCGCTAATACCCTTGGGAAAAGTATGAATCCATATATTCTCCCTCCAGCTATGGGTTAAATAGTAGGACAAACTGGGTCCTTCAGCCTTGGGTAGGTAACCAGTCTAGGAGAGGGATAACTCTGAATTCAAAATTCCTGAGGTCGGTCGTTGATTGGCTTTGTGGCAAGCCTTGATGCACCAATTGTTTCCTATCGACTGTACCAAAAAGTGTGGATGGTCCAACACAAGCCTTCACCACTAACAAATCACTGTGTGGGTGTTCATTGTGTGTGCGAAACTTCATGTGTTGAAAATCAACGAGAGAGTCCATAATATATATATATATAATGTTGTCATTGTTGAGTCCATGTATGCTTCTTTGTTGGTATATCTGGTGAGTCTAATTTTCATTGTATATATTATATTTGTTATGTATATACATATATATATCTATAAAGAGTAAAAGAGTAATCTTTCCCTCAAAATATTCAAAGAAATAAAATGGAATTTAGTACATAACATCTAACTCAGTTTCTTATTTATTTAAGTTTACCCATGCTTTATATTAAATCCCAAAAATATATATCATCAACATATATATATAACACATATATACAAATATAATATATACATTGAAAATTAGACACACCCGATATATATATATATATATGTATAGACATTATAAAAAAGGAAAACAATATGAAAAATTAAATAACATGTTTCTCAATAAGGATATCTTCTTTCACATATGAAATTCACACATGACAAAGGAGGGAGAACATTGTCACGTTTTGATTTAAGAAAACTTAAATGTTGTATTTGCAAATGTTGGATCTTCTTCAAAATCTTACCCATATATATCATTATCCTCATCACATCACGCTGACAGCATGGATTCCCATGACTCTCTCACACCACTCATCCCTATCGGTCATCACTCCTGGCAAGTATTCTGCATGGCATTCAGAATCCATAAAGAACTGAATGATGTAGGTTTTTGGTGGTTGGCCTACACTGGTGTGTTAATGTGTAGGTGTTTACAAGAGAACATCACTTATGAGTTCATCCTTGCTTCTCCAGCAGTGTTTGGATTGTCTTACTTGGATGGTTTGTGTAATAGGGAGTAAGTATCTGTAATGCAGCTTTCTTTTGTGGGGGGGGTATGCTGCTTCCAAGATTTGTTCAATACAGCATGCAGCATCCTTGTGTAGAACAAAAAAATAAACCATATATATATATATATATATATATATATATATAATCAATTGTAATATTATGGATTTGGACTCATAACTTAAAGTTTCATGGTTATGCAATCATCAGATGAGTCAAATGGTTGAGATCTTAAAAACCAGTAGTCGAATGGTTGAGATTTTTTTAAAAGTAAATCTCAACCATTTGACTACTGGTTTTTAAGATCTCAACCATTTGACTCATCTGATGATTGCATAACCATGAAACTTTAAGTTATAAGTCCAAATCCATAATATTACAATTGATTATAAATCTGCTCTGCTTTATTAGCATTGAACACCTTTTCATGCCAATACTTTTCTCATTTTCTCATTCATTCTCTATTCATTATATATATATATATATATATAACCAAGTACTTAGAAACAAATTGTCTCTCTGTTCAAATACTTATGTACAATTGTATGTATGTGTAGATCTATAACAATATTAAAAAGTGATTTGTGTATGTTTCCAGCAAAACCCTAAAACTTATCATTTACATTAGGAGTGTTTCTTTCCAGAGGCTGGGTTCTATAAGAAGAAATAATTCAAATATATAAAGGTTGCTCTCGGCAACAGATTTAAGACTTCTGATGAAGACAGATGGCTTCTTAAGCAAAGTGATTAGTGTTTGCCTTATTATCACTCAAAGCAAGAGATGAGCCTTCACAGGTGGTTTATCCTCAAGACAAAGGATAAAACATATTTATTTTTCTTAAGAACATTAAATCCTTCATTGACTTAAATTAATCTATTAATTTATTATTCAGTGAACCAAGGGACATTCACTGGTGTTTCCTTACAATTTTGGAATTGATCAAGATTTATAGATTGATAAACTAACAAAATATTCCCTTCTTTTGTTTGGTTTTCATGACATTTTTAACACACAAAAAATATCAAAAAAAGAATGAAAGATGAACTCATGAGTAAAAAAAACAGTGGTTTTATTTAATGCAGGGTAGAATTCATGGCTTCTACCAAAACTAACACTTCAACTTAAGACTGTGCTGGAGCAGATAAATTGTTCATCTAACCATGTGTCATGATGACCTTTCTTCTCCCATGCTGTCTTGTTTCCACTAGGCACTATACCCTAAATGGGAGGTCACTCCCTGACCTTATCATCTAAGGGAAGCAATACTAGATCTTTTTTAAGCTAACAGTTTTTTTTAAATTTTATTGATTTATTTTTTAAAGAGAAACAATGAGCCAAGTATTTTGAACTGCAAGATATACATCTATACATCTACATGCCACAGCCAGGATGTAGCACAAGGTCACTTTTTAAGCAGAGACACAGCTGGTTTAAATTTATAATTTTCCATCTCCTAGACCAGCTGCCAAACCAAGGCTAAATAACCAAGTCTGCCCTATTATTTACCCATAGTTTGGTGGGAGGGATTCATGCCTTTCCCAAGGGAATTAGCATGTAGTGAAATGCAAACAGTCTCATGCAGGATTTGAACTCAAGTCCTGAATTCCATTTGCTGCAATGATAACTGTTAATGCTAAACATTCCTTCTAAGGACAAATATGTAAAATAGCAAATAAGTTTCATGGTTCTAGGGTTCCCCTCTTGGTCAGACTGAGAACTTTTCAGTGTATTTTTATTGTGGTTACTGAAGAAGAAGGAAATGTAGATTACCACCTATAAATGCACATCTGTTTTATATTATTATTGTTATTAAATTATATTATACAATCAAAATGGATATTATGACATTATTTATTATTAAACTCATTAATTGTGTAATCAAAAATAATATTTTATAAGTGTTTGTAAGTGGTGTACTTACATTTGAACTGCTATGTATCCATTTTTGGTTACAGAGTTTCAATGCTGTTAAATGATAAATAATACCTAATAATATCCGTTTTGATGGCATAGTGTTTCACTCAGTTTCACTCAGGTTCACTCAGATTATAGAATATCTGCCTAGAAGTTACAAGGTTCTGGGTTTGATACCAGTTCTCATAAACTCAGTGCATGTGTAGCACAGCTTGGGTAATCTGATCTGTGCAGTAAAAGTGGGGAGCTGACCTTAGGTCTGGTGCTCCCCCTCAGCAAAAATAATCTCTGTGGTCTAGCACTAGCAAAAAGGGGATAGACTTCTTTGCTGTCCAGCTGATACCAACCAATACGTAATAAAATATTTTTATCCTTAGTGTAGAAAAAATTAACATTTTATAGAAAGTTGTTAGGAGTAAACTTATTCATAAGTTATACAATAGTTATTTGAATCAAGTCTGCAAATGAAGCTTTGGTAGCCTAATTAATAATGTACTGTTATACTAAGACAAGTGTAAAGTCTTATAAAGATAATCAGTAAACAACTTGCTTTGTGCTTTAGTTTCCTTGTTCTTTATCAGAGTTAGAAGTTTTTACCAAGAATATCTAGAAATGAATTTTATCATCAAAGGCACTTAGTGTCTGTCAGTTATAATTGCATATGCAAGAAACTGACAGTCACCAAGCAACATTGACTGTGTCTATACTATCAAAACCTAGAGCTACATATGTTACATGCAGCAATACTTGGTAGTCTTTATTTATAAATAAAACAAACAATATATATATATACATATATATATATATATATTATTTAAAAGCTTTTCTTAGTTTTTTACATATGTCCAGAGGGTTTACAATACCTGCCGTTACTAAGTGATCAGTACTTTACATGCTCATCAATGTTTAACTTTAATGATCTGACAGCAAATATTTATTTCTGTGTGACTTGACCATAGGTCATATATATATATATATATATATATATATATATATATATATATATATATATATATATATATATATATATATATACTAGCAACAACTTCAGTTCTAGTAATCATCTGTAGATGGGATTTTTATCCCAAAATATTAAGAATTGAGAATAAATCACAGGTTAAAAAACAACACCAAAGTTACCTTCTTTTTTCTTTACACTTGCATTGTGATAGCCTTCAAAACTAACCAGCAAACCAATATAAACACAATGCTTAAAGCAAATTTCAAAACCCTTTTTTTAAAATATATATATATATATATATATATACTCACAAAAACATGGACATTTTTAGGAATATAGATAGATAAAATATGAAACAGTTACTGTGGGTTTTTACATTAGCCTCAAAACTATGATCATTTTATTCAAGGGACATATAAGAAATGAATGATTTCTTTGCAAAAAATCAAAAGTTGACCTCTACATTGGATCAACTTATACTCACATATATACACAATAATTCATATAAAGTTTATTGAATTGCCTTCAAGTAAATTCATTGCAAATTACATTTTATTTTCTCATTTGACCTTTTAACTCTTTCATTGCCATTTAAATTTCTTGGTTGACTGCTATATGCAGAATTATTCAAATTGACAATGTTCCATATCAGAAATTTAAAGACAAAGTACATTTAATATAAAAATATGGTGGTTGACTGCTATATATAGAATTATTCAAGTTGTTGGACAATATTTTAATAAAATAACAATCTTTCCTAGAAAAGTAAAATTGGTTAGAATGTCTTTTTTAAATATCAAAGAAAATTAAAATGATAATATTACTACTAAGACCATGAGAATATGCAGAGAAAATGATAGCATTATATCAGACAGTCAAGGAAAATAAAGAATACCTATGGGTTAAATTTTCATGTTTTCAGCCTAGGGTTTCCATGACCTCATTGGTAAGTCTGCTGTCATATCAAGACAGACTTCCAAGGAAAAGAGATGTGATTTTCTATGCTAAGTGATTACTTCTACACAGCACTGTTTAATGACTGTTTAACAATGCTGTAAGAGTCCCAATAAAAACAACTTTAATTAAGATGAAAGAAATACAAATTAAAACAATAACTGATATTATTTCATTGAAAGAAATTAAGATGATTACATCTAATACTACTAATGTTATGAATAGAATTCCTCCAATCAAAATGTTAACATTTACACGGATAATACCACTCTAGGTCTGAGAGTACTCGAGAACAAATACAGTGACTGGGTATTCACAATCTCCAGATGTCCAGAACAGGAGCCTTACCATTAATTCATATAAAGTTTATTGAATTGCCTTCAAGTAAATTCATTGCAAATTGCATTTTATTTCATCAGTTGACCTTTTAACACTTTCATTGCCATTTAAATTTCTTGGTTGACTGCTATATGCAGAATTATTCAAATTACTAGCAGGCATCTTCTTTTATCAAACTAAACTTTCTTTCTCATTAATGTAGAACTCGTTAGAATGCCTTTTTTTTAATGTCTAAGAAATTTTAAAAATCTACTGTTAGAGTGTGTTAATCAAATTTTTTAAGCAAAAAAAAAAGTCAGCAAAAAATCAAATTTTCTAAGCAAAAAAAAAAGTCAGCAAAAATATCTAATAGCTAGATTTTAATATCTGCTCCTTTGGCCCCTTAATTAGTAAGGCTGATATTAGAAGTTGTGAGGAAAAGAGATATTAGTTTGCATCTTGCAATATGTTTATTCTTTACTTCAAATCTATTAAACTGATAAAATTCTGATAGAAGACACAGAAATGAAAATGATAGAAATACTATCAGAATAATTGTTACAATTACTCAGGAAAGTAAGTGTAATAAATTTGATAAAAGAGTCCAGTTTGATATTAGTTCCTGAGAAAGAGTCCTACCACATCAAAAGCCAATAGGGTGGCTTTTAAGCTAATAGTATATATATGTCATAAATCTAAGTAATTCTCTTCTTGTTCAGGTGGATAACTTTTCTGTATATATATATATATATATATATATATATATATTTTCTAATATCTAAGTATGAAAGCATAGATGTATATACATATATATATTTGGACTCATATGCTTATATGATGTTTCTTATGTATTTATACAAGTATGTGTATGTATATAAACACATACATTGTTATATATATATATATATATATATATATATATGTACATATATCTGAACTCATATGCTTATATACTGCGTCTCATATGTGTGCATATAAGTGTATGTATATATATTATATATATATATATATATATGTATATAATTACACATACAGTTTCATATATATATATTTACCTAATACCAAAATTGTCTGAAGGAATAATTTGTTTTCATTTCTTGTGAAACAAAGCCACTCATCAGTTGAAAAGTAACAGAAAATGGCTAATGTGCCAAGCAGATAGAATTAGTGAAGTCCCATTAACAGTGATGCCAACTTGAATTATTATATTTCCAATGTAGTGGACTCACATCAAACATAAAGCAGTGTAATTTAAAAGAACTCTCAGAAAAATGACTTTCTGTACTAATGATGCTTCTCTACTCCAAAAAGATTTGGGTTGAAACTTCTTCATTCCCATAAAGAAGCACAAAAGTTTATCTGGTTCAATCTGAGTTCTACTGCAACTGATGAGGCTCATAATTTTTATATTTCAAAGAATATACTTTGTTTCTCTGAATGTTTGAGATGAGGCTTGATGATTAGTATTATCTGTATTATTCGGACTATTGTCCTCATCTTTATTGTTATCTGTACAACGTCTTGGCCGATATGCCCTCCGGCCATCAAAGTACCGTGATGGCTCCCGATTATGACAAGAAGGTTCCCGACTATGACAAAAAAGTTCCCGAGTTCGAAGAGAAGGTTCCCAAGTCTGAGAAGGTTCTCGAGTCCAACAAGAAATACCTGAAGAAGGGCATATCGGCCGAAACGTTGTACAGATAACAATGAAGATGAGGACAATAGTCCGAATAACACAGATAATACTAATATACTTTGTATTAATTAAATTATAATGAAACAAATAGAAGAGGATATTACTGGTTGTTAATGTTAATGGTTAGAGTCATAGAAGATGGACTCATCAACCAAATCCTGTACGAGGCTGTTTTGCATTTCACATAGCACTAATACCATAGGGAAAGGTATGTATCCAATTAATCTTCCTCCAGATATGGGTAAACAGTTGGGCAGTCTGGGCTTTCTAACCTTGGCTAGGTAACCAGTCTAGAAGAAGGAAAAATGCTGAATTCAAAACTGTTAAACTCCGCTTAAGAAATTGACCTTGTGTCGCATCCTGTTCGTGCGTTGGTAAATATACATATATAGGGTATTCATAAAGTCCTGCAGCAATTATAAGTTTTAGTAACTTACTTTATTCAAATGATATAATCATTTGGCAATAATTATATATGAAAGTAAATCTGAAAAACATATTTTTCATTAATTCTTCTGAAGTTTTTGGAGAAAAAATGTGCAAGACATATTTTTAGTATTTTAAGCAATATCAATGCAATCTCCCATGAAATGTATTCAGATTGATTCATTTTAATGGAATGTCAACCAGTCTAGGGTTATTTTATGCCCAGGGGTTAGGGAATCGGATTCATTGTACATTCATATTTACATGTAGTTGTTAATTTTTTTTTTGTCCTATCAAATAGGTATATTTTTAAACTGATCTATTTGATCTATAGATGGGACCTTAACAGTTTCTATCACTCTGGGTCAGATTGGACCTGGCAGTAATGATAAAGAAGGGTTCTACACATTGCCCTAATCTTCATATAGCTATTATAATTATTATCATTATTTGTAGTAATAGTAGTTCTTTAATTAGAAAATGTAATTATTATAAAAATTACAACTGGATATTCTTATATTAATATTTACTCAACCCATAGCTCTCAAGTTATGCAGTTTAAATGCTTCTGAGTTTATAAGTAAATTAATGTCTATTTTTGTCATATCTGTGATATATGTCATTATTTATTATATATACCATGTGATGGTTATCGTCATGGGAAATGGACCTGGCAACCCAAGTTCAAATCCTGGACAAGACTCTTTGCATTTTACATAGCACTAATACCCTTGGAAAAGTATGCATGCTTCTATACTTGCTCTAGGGCAGACTGGTATCTTTAACCTTAATTAGGCAACCAGTCTAAGAGAAGGAAACTCTGAATTCAAACCTTTGCTTAAGAAATTGATCATGTGTCACATACTGTTTGTATGGTGGAGTTGGCAAAGATATATGTCACCCTAACAAAGCTAGTTGACCATTCTAGGCAACTGATTACAAAATCACAAAATAGAAATCCACGAGTTAAAAAGTTTGTATTTACAAGAATAAAAATGTAGTCCAGATATTCTCTCCTCTCTAACACATTGTAAAAAAAGGCCTTGCTAATCTCCAAGATCAGATAATTGGAGTAACATTAGTCAATAGTATTCAATCAGACAACACAACAAAAACGAAATATATATCTTAATCATGGGCTCTACTAATGGTCTGATGGTTAGCTAGTTACCTAGTGTAGCAGACCATTTTTAGTGAATAGATTCTCACTGGGAGCTGTATACCTTTGGCCTTGTACCAAACTAGGTAGAACTTAGTAAATGACAACAATACAGCTGAAGATTGTCCAGAAAATTCTTCTAAATGCAAGAGCGTCTTCATAAGACGATACTTTGCATCAAGGATTCATTAGTTGATTTCAATCCATCAATTTTCAATATTCAATCAGTATGTACAAATCATTTACTTACCTATATATTTATCCACTACATATAACAGACACAACTGATGAACACAAACCAGCCAGTTACCTATATTCACATTAGATACATAAGAATTATTTACTTATCTACTTCAAATCAAGGAAATCAGTAGATAACATTTATTCTGACAATCTGAATGTCTTATATATGTACGTCTATACTTGACTATGATGCGATTAATTATCTCCCTTGACTTTTGCTCTTTAGAAGTCAAGTCAGATGAAACAAAACAGAAAGAATTGTTGTAGAGATGTTTTGTTCATTCAATAAAACCTTGAAGAGGTAACAATTCATCTCATTCTATAACAATACAATCAACAATCTATTTATCAAGATATCTTCTTCACATCATGAGTATACATTCTAAAAGGCAATCACAGAAACGTCGACCAGAAATATAGCTTCCGTGAAATCAGGGGTAGGGGGAAAGAAATTTAATTGTATGTACTTATTCAAACCTTTCCCATGAGCGGGATACAACACAAGGTCAATTTTTAAGCAGAATCTTCTTTCTCCTAGACTGGTTGCATACCAATGTTAAAGTGTCCAATCTCCCCTGGAGGAGAATAGTTGAATTCATACCTTTTCCAAGGGTATTAGTGCTATGTGAAATTCAAACAACCTAGTTCAGGATTTGAACTCTGGTTGTTGCATCCATTTCCTATAATGATAACCATTACATCAGAAGCAAAAAATTTAAACGTATGTATTTACCAACCCCTCTGCGTAAGCAGGATGTGAAATTTAACAGGTTTAACTTCAGAGTTTTCCTTCTCTTGGACTGGTTACTTAACCAAGAGCCATTCTTTCCTACTATTTACCTATAGCTGGAGGGAGAATAGTTGTGTGTATACCTTTTCAAGGATATTAGCACAATATGAAATGCAACCAGACTTGTTCAGGACTTGAATTCATATTGCTGTTTCCATTTCTAACAACAATAATCATTACACCACATATTTAAATGTAAGGCAATAATATTATTCACAAAATTTTATACAATATCGCTCATGAATCTAACACTCCCCTAACAATTTTTCATGAAGGATTCTGATTAGCATTTCATTGTCATCTTATTTTGAGAATTCGGATGATAAAGAATTGGATGTTCAATATGAATGCAAACACCATAAAATTATCATTCAGTTTCTGTAAATAATCATTTGTTATATGATAATTCTGTCTGGACTATCTTGTTACACCCCAACAAACTTTTTTATTAATTTTAAATATACAGTAGTCTCTTTTTTTTGTTGGTATTTGATTACTTCTCTATCTTTTAAACCAACCAATAGTAATTCCTCCAATAAAGTGAGATGAGTCTCTTTCGAGTCATGGTTGATTTTGTCTTCTATGTGATGACAGTCAGCATTCTGGGAACCCCACAACATTTTCCGTTGTATCAGGTGAACATTTCTCCGTGTCACTGAAGTCATGGCTAGTGCAGGTTTTTTTGTGAAAGCATGATATTTTGAGCATTCTTAAAATTACAAAATGTTTAACTTGCTCACTTTTTCCCATATCTAAATATATAAGACTAAGTTTTTGGTATGTACGTGTCACGCGTAAGTTCAAAAAGGAGGTCACTCTGATTTGAAATCTTGCATACATATTAATATCCTTCTAACTAAGAAAAACACCAAATTTGGTTATTGATTTTTACTGATTAAGGGATATAATTAATTAAAAACACTAGCGAGCAATGAATTTCTACTATTGGATTGACTAAAATTTCAGATCAAGCCCAGAGTGGGTAAGTTGGAATATGTCACCAATATTGAGGATTGAGTAGGGAGTTTATATGTACAACATAAATGGAATTTAAATGATTTTACTATATCTGTGCATTGCAAATAATTTGACTCTAGAAATGCATTGAAAATTAGTAAGAAAGTAATAGATAATTATTCAGAAAGTTTCAATTAGATCACCTTTCTTTTTTTCTAGTAAAGCAGTTAATTCTAGTTTCTCCCAATCTCTCCCTGTAGCTGGAATCATTTTATTAGTTTTGTCACTCTTCTTTGTATGCTCTCAAATCTTAATATTACATTCCAATTTCCATGTGTAAACAACACTGGCCAAAGTACAATATTCTATATTGGTCTTTTTATTTAATGCAGAAATTTTATTAATTTGTAAATGATTGCAATCATAGCTATTTATATCTTCAGAATTCCATTGCTATCATTTTTATTACACTTCTTTTATTTGATTATGATAACTATTTGCTTGTACACTGTCATATGGTTTCAAGTATTTGTATATAACACCAATAATTTGCAAGCAATTACATGGTTTAAAATAATCAATAATAATAATCCTTAGTAGACACAGCTCCAAGTATCATCTCCTAATAAACTTTACACAAAGTTATATGGTATCAAGTATTCCTATCAAATACAAATAATTTTCAAACAGATCTATTTAAACCATGGATTGGACCTTGATAGTATTGAGGTCTGTTGGTTTGAATAACAGCAGTAGTTCAAGTGTCCAAGACAGTTGGTATAAATAGGACTCAAGAATGATCCATCCATGAATCTGGGTGATTTGGGTGATTCCATTCCTTGAGTTCTGATTGGCTGCTTGACTGCTTGATTTGAATGACATTGTGGAGTCTTATATATACTCTGTCATTTTGCAGTGGACTTTGTGGCTTTCAGGATTGTATTGAGTTACAACCGTTTGCTGCCTTGTCTTCCCAGTTCGATGGTAATTGGACTAATTATTCTTCAGATAGGTACTACTACTCCAGGTCAGAGTGGACATGGGAGTAATGGCAGTAAAGTGTTGTTTCACTCTCCCCAGAGCTCCAGAACTGGGGCTTTACTACAGGATGTAGATTAGTATCATACCTAGGAGATGCTTGAGTTAATGGTGGTGGAGTCATCTTACCCTTCTACTGCAGTCAGTGTATTCTAAGCCCTACTAACTTGGCTGAAAAAAAATTAGTAAAATGTACCTATTCATAAGAAATACTGTATAAGAGGTTCTCATCTTTGCAGTATACATTTCTCTTCTATACACCAAACACAATGATGTCTTCAAGACTAGCAAAATATTCCCGCAACCTTCCATCTACTCAACGCAAAGTTGGATAGTTAGCTAGGTAATTTTACAGTATTAGTTGATATAAGAGAGGCTACTATATCTATTAGTAGCTGAGATATCCCAGTTGGCATTCAGATAGATTTGTTGTATCATGCTTGAAAATGAGAGAAGAGAACTTTATGACTTACCCTTTCATTGAGTCGCCTTCGTTTCTGACGAGATGGAAGGGGATCATCGGTGGGATTATTGTCAATAGCCCAATAGGATCCCTGGAAAATAAAAAGATTTGAATTATATCAAGTTTAAAAGAAAAAGAACTGAAAATAAAAAATATCAGAGATTAGACACAGATTAGGTCATTTCATTCAAGAGTGATGAGGGTACATTCAATGACTTTACAACCAGATCATCTGTGCATCATATGGCAATCTCAGAAACTCATATCCATTTTTTTAACAAGAAATATCATTATGATTTAAATCTCAAAACTCAACCGGGCCATTACATCCCGAGGAAGAGCATGTGTGTTAAAAGTGACATGAAACACATGATTTTCACCAGTTATATTGTTAATCAGCCATATTGCAGATTAACAATATATGTTTAAAAATTCAGCCTTAAAATCTCCAATATGGCTGATATGCTGAAATTTTTTTATCAAATTTGATACACATATGATCATCAGTCGGATATGGGAATTAGTTCAAAATGTAGGGATACAAATTTTCTGTTTTTAATTTTGGTAAATTTCTTTTTTCCCATCTCCACTTTTGATAAATTCCATTTTATCCATTTTATTGTTAAAAAAAATTATATCGGGTAAATACCAATAAATTATTCAATATCATTACTAAAACAGAGAAAACAAAAGCAAAATCTAAAGTTTTATTGCATTTAAAGAAATAGCAAATATAATTTCTGTTTAATTAACCATCCAGTTTTCCTTATTTTTTATTTGTGTTTGATGTCTCTCATCTCAGATACACCTTCACACATGTCAATAGGAATTTACAAATCTTTTCTCATATTTTGTTGAGCATGTTGTCAGTCATATCAAGTATACCCTCCACATTAATATGAGTAATCAAATTATGAAATAAAAAAAAAAAAAATTCTCATTCTATTGTGTGAATTAATTTTCTATATCAGTCATCCCTCCACCAAAATAAATCTTTGAAACAAACCAATGTTGATTTCACCAACATTCTTATTAAGAATGTTTTTTTTTAATTTCATTATTTCTACTTTTCAGCTTTTGATCTGAAACTGAAAGTGACTAGAATAAAATATATTCAATGCTTCTCAGGGGAGAAACATGTTTAGGGGCGAGGAACAAATTACCAAGTTTTAGGAAAAATTAGTCTCAAAGACTGACCTGCCATTTGCCATAGAAAAGTAATTTACATCTGCGTCTTCACAGAAGACCACCTGTTTGAGACCTCTGATATAAAATTTATTGTTGTTTATAAAGATTTAAAATACCAGTTTAACAAGAATTATGGCTATCATTTGGGTGCAACAATCTTTTTGTTTATTATGTTATTTTGTTTGTTTTTGTAGTTTATGTAAAGCTCTACATATCATTCAATAATACTGGCCCTTTTAATATATTATAAGTAATTTGAACTAGTGTCTTTAATCTTACAAATATGTTCTTGAAACAAACTTTAACATAATTGGCTGTAAAAGTGAAACTACTTTTAATACACTTTCTTATATGATAATAATGATAACAATAATTTAATAGAGTTATACACATCATCATCATCATTATGTCGCGCTGTCAGCGTGGATATCCATGACAATCTCTCTCCATCCATCCCTATCGCTCATCATTCTTGGGAGGTCCTCTATGCAGCATCCTGTATCCGCACAGAGCTGATCAATGTACATCTTTGCTGGTTGGCCCACACTGGTGTGTCCATGTGCTGATGGAAATCCAATCTCACAGACAAGTTAAAGAGACAGTTCTTCCAGGTCTGTTGTGTATCAGTGCTGCTGTATGGCTGCACCACCTGGACCCTAACTAGAGAATAAATAGATGGGAGCTGCACAAGAATGCTGCGGGTGATCCTGAACAAGACGTGGAAACAACACCCTACGAGAAAACCGCTGTACGGTCACCTGCCACATATCACCCAAACCATCCGAGTAAGACGACAAGACATGCGGGACACTGCTGGAGAAGCAAGGACAAATTCATAAGCAACGTTATACACATACTCATGAGATATAATAGATGATAATACTATAATAGAAATAGACTAGAATTTGGAGTCAAGTCTGTTAAACTAAAAACTGCCTTTGATAAATCCTTAATTCTTTCAATACAAATTTCTCTAACTTAAAAAGAGATTGACATTCTAAATTACAAGCAAGAAAAGACATAATTCAAGGAATAATTCAGACTATTATCTTCATCTTTGTTGTTTAAATCAACACATTTTTACCTGTAGCTATCTAATCTATTAATCTAGTAATCGTCTGAGCTTTGCGTTTCCATTACAGTGGAATTAGTAATTTATCCAAGAGTGCTCCATATTTCATATAAAATAGAGCTATAATAATTGTGGAAGACTTATGGGTCTACCATGGTTTCAGCGTAGTAGTCCAAAGCTCCTCAAAGCTCCCAAACTAACAATTATGTATGAATAGCAGCAATGTAACTTAATTGAATGACACACAAGGTCCTAATGAGATTATAAAAATCGAAACACTGGTAGAACCATAATTTTCCACAATTATATATATATATATATATATATATATATATAGTTAGGGTGTCATGGAGTCAAAAGCGAGAAAATGTCAGTATCCAATCTAATAACCATCTTATTTGTTTTGATTACTTTTTTGGTTGAAGAATTCTTCAGCCTCTCAATTTGCCATGTGCAAATTCTCTTTAACAGATCTATTTTTTGCTCTTGCATCTCTTTCAAACTTATATCATCTCATTTTTTTTACATGTATTGGATTATTGTATTCCTCTAGATTGTTAGATTCACATTTTGGTCACTGTTTTCTCTGACCTTTTTCAGATATGCTTTGTCAGAGTTGATGTGGATTGGTATGAAACCAGAACCTTGCAATTCCTTGGTGGATGCTCTATCAACTGAGCTAAACTGAACTATTTTAGACAGGTATCATATCATCTCTTCAAGTAAAGAAAAAGAAATAAATACAACATATACTTGCAGAAGGCTGGAGTGGGCATACTGTAAAACAAACAAAATTAAATTAAAGGACTAATGACAATATGTCATTTTCTGAATTCCTGGTAACACACTGCATAACAAGTTGCCAGAACTCCAATTAATTCCAATATTTCTAGATACAAATAATTACCCAGAATTCCATTCCACGAAATTATGTGAGGAAAATTTTAAATGGCTCTATGACATTTTTGATAAAGTGGCAAAATCTGCTCACATTCTGGAGATGGTTCTCATTGTTTTGATGTTTTATTGCTTTGGCTCTGATATTGTTCAAATAAAAACTCAGATAAAGAACTGCTTTTCATTCATTTCTAAATCATTTAGACTTGTATTCTCATTAAACATATTAAGCGTAATGGTTATTATCATAGAAAATGGAATTGGCGACATAAGTTCAAATCCCAATTGGTTAACTTATCTAGTTACCTAGAAGGCATGAGTTCAATCCACAATGTAATTTCTATATATAATAGTTAATAAAACTATTATCACAACAGTCCATGATGATATTGATGCTTCTATACAAGAAAGAGTGAAAGATTCTAATTAGAATTTCCTTGTTATCTCCATTGATTTGAATGATTCAAAATGTTCAGCTGAAATGCAGACCCTACAAAATTATTTTCTTGCAAATTCGACTGGAAATTGCTTTTTCTCTGAGAATATTTTATTTATCAATGAGCATATGAATATCATCATCATATTACGCTTACAGTACGGATTCCCAGAATTCTCTCTTGCCAACAATTCTTGGCATTCCATGTGACAGGTCTTGTGCACAGCATCCAGAATCCATACACAATTGATTAATGTAGATTTTTGCTGGTTGGTCTACACTGCTGTGTCCATGTGCATATATTCACAGGAGAACATCACTTATGAGTTCAACCTTGCTTCTCTTGTTTGTCTTACTTAGATGGTTTGTGTGATAGGAGGTAAGTGTCTGTTCAGCTACTTTTTTTGCAGGATGATGCTTCCTGGATTTGTTTAAAGTAGCATGCAGTGTCTTTGTGTAGCTTACATCTAGCTTTTTCTATACGCATTTTGTTAGAGTGCAAGTGGTGCAGCCATACAGTAGCATTGACACAGCGCCAGCTTGGAAGAAATTTTGCTTTACCTTATCAAAGAGATCAGATCTCCATTTGATCGAGAATCTGCCTCTAGCAATCCACTGATGTATTGGAATATATAATTTGCATACTGTATGTTTCTTTAAACGTACTCTGAGATTTCTGTTTGTTTGTTTGTTTGTTTTGTTTTACGGCATATCAACCTCAGTGGGTCATTTAATGCCAATAAAGTTTTGAAATAAATCAATTCTTAATGGATAATACAATTTTTTTATAAATACATTTTTCTATTTAACCCATAGATGGGACCCTAACAGGTACTACCACTCCGGGCCAGAGTGAACCAGGGAGCAATGGTGATGAAGGGGTGCCCCACATTCCCCAAACCTCCAAAACTGGAACCTCACCATCAGATAGAGTTTAACGTCATTCCCAGGACATGTAGACCCGCAGCCACCGCCTTCTAGCACCCATATGATAAAAAGGGGTTGGGGCTTGCCATAAGGGCAATAGGGTTGGGAAAATCATATAGGTGCTAGGCTTGACATGACCAGCCGATTGATAGGAGGGGGCCTCTCTGACCGCCCGTCTAGCCCAAGATAGGGCCAAAGTGGAGTATTGCATGTCATGAACTGCTTATCCACCTGGGCTCTATCCTTAAGCATCACGGGTTGCCACCCACGGCCAACAGGTGGCCCCATTGGGGGAGTCTTACCCCTCTGCAGAGGTGCAGTCGGTGCATTCTAACACCCCAGCTGACAGGGCGGTCTGAGATTTCTGTGTTTAAAATTCTAAGGTGAAATATTGTCACAGCATATGACAAAAAATGAGAAAAATACTTTTGGATGAAAAAGGGAATCGTATACATCACAGTCTACAGTATATATAAAAGATGTATTTATTTTTGAACTCCTAGAAAATTCTTCTTTTTTTTTTCATTAAGAAGTTTATTAATGAATAATACCTAATGATGTCTGTTTTTATTGTTCCACAGGAAATTATAAAAATCCTTTTTATCTCTAGTTTAGAAGGAAATTAACTTTTTTTTTTTAAATTAAAAAACAAGTGAGTGGTGTTCTTATTTACTAGTGCTACTGTATATATAGGGAAAAAAGCAATACCTATAATATGTCTCATTAAATATACTGAATTTTCCATCACTACTTGTAATTCTAAGGTGAAATATTGTTATTATTCAATAAAACTTTATAATCATGGAATCAGCTGCAGTTAACACATGAGAAATGCAGGGCTTGTCCATTTCTCTAAGGGGATTTTCTGTTATGCAAACAATAGTGTAAAGAAAAATGCAGAAAATAAATTAGATAAAATTTGATATACTGAAATAAACATAAAAAAGGGACACATTGATACTATCATTACATAGGAACAAAAAGAAATTACCTCCTCAAATCATCTTGCACATTAGGTAAACAGTTGTTGTGTAAGTTTGTATTACAAGTACTAGCAAATATATGCACCCTCTGGGTGCAAGTATTTAAGTTTTAATGAAATAAAATATCGTATTAAATTAGAAAGGCTAATGAAACTAAATAAGAATGCAGATAAATGATTTGAAACAGAGGGAGTATAATCGAAAAAATAGAACAACTGAAACTTACTCTTCCATCACTCCCGTCTTTCATTGTTATTTTTTCTAATTTAAGTATTTAGTTAAAAGAGGAAGTGAAAATAAAATGACAGTTATTTCTTCTTGTTAATGGATTTCATTTAAGATTCATTGAAGAGATTTTGCTTATATTCATTAAAATAAAACCAAACAGTTAGAAATCTATAATACTAAGCACATATTTATTAAAATCACATTTTTAATATCAATATGCAAATTAGCCTTCCTGTTCACACTGTAAACCGCTATTTTGTTGTATATATAAATATAATTGCATGTTGTTAATATGTAGATATGGTTAACAGTATTAATAATGTAAAACAATTTTATTAATAATTGAGGTTTAAATAAAAAATAAAATCATTGAGAATGTGATGTCAATAACTAAGGGAATTGTAACTTGAGTAGTAATATAGTTTCGGTTACAGACAGAAAAACACACAATCTCCATTATAATAAGATTTGAACCCCAACATTAGGAATTATTTTTTAAAAAAGCAAAATAGGCAGCTAGTAGTACAGGGGTTAATGTGAGAGACTCGCAACCATTCAACAATAATAAATTCCTTACCAACTACCCCATGGATTATACCCAGGGGAAAAACAGAGGCTAGTTGAAAAACATGTTTGAAAGCACCAAAATTCACTCTCATTCAGATCTAAGATACTGTCACAGTATTTTATCATGTTCCAGCCTTGCTGACTTTTAAAAAAAGAAAATAAAAATTTAAAAAAAGAAAATTCTTTTTTTTTGCCTTGCAAAACAAAACTGCTGTTAAATCAAACTGGCATTCAACCAAAAATAAATTTTACAAGCAGATTTGCATCTACCATTTCTTTACTTTCAAGTAATACTATATTTTAGCATCATCATCATGGCACACAGGCAGTACAGATTCACTTGACTATCTCTCACCATCAGTTCCTATTTTCTATTGCTCTTGGTAAGTCCTGTAGATGGCATCCAGAGTCCACAGAGAGTAGATGAATTTAAGTTTTTGCTTATCAGCCAACACTGATATATATATTTACCAACCCCTCCGCACGAGCAGGATGTGACACAAGGTCAATTTCTTAAGCAGAGTTCAACAGGTTTGAAGTTTTCCTTCTCCTAGACCGGTTGCCTAACCAAGGTTAAAGAGCCCAGTCTGCCCTACTATTTATCCATAGCTGGAGGGAGAGTAGGATTCATACCTTTCCAAGAGTATTAGCACTAAGTGAAATGCAATTACCACATCTAGGATTTGAACTCGGGGCAACAAGTCCATTTCCCTTGACTTTAACCATTACACCACGTGCTTCCATATCAACCAACACTGATATAACCATTTGTAGGAGTCCATGGAGAACATCACTCATGAGTTTGTAAGCCAGGCAAAAATGTAGGTCTTATTCTGAAGCTAAATGAAGGAATGTGGAGCACAAGTACAATAAGTGGGAAGTCATAAGAAATGTTGAAACCTTGTGTGTGAATATATATATATATATTCAATGGGAAGGAAGTCCTTTCAATGTCATATTTGCATCAAACTTTGTGGATCCGCAGCAGGTTTGCTGAGTCATTTGAGGGCTCATGCAAGGAAGGGTTCTGGTGGTGGAGTTATAGGATTGTGAGGGACGGCAATGATCTGTAAAGATTATGCTATTGCTATATATATATATAATATATATATAATTAAACAAAACAATGTCTCCTGTTTAACGAGTGTATTTCTGATCTTTTCAAGCTTTCTGGTCAACTTTTTTATATTTGGATGGAATCCGTGGATTAGTCCACCAAAGTTTTTGTCCCAAGTACTTTCGGCACTTCAAAGTGCCATTTTCAAGGGTGATGTGTTTGTGTTCCAGTTTTTTCAAGTTAGTAGTAGTAAGAGTAAATTGGAGGGGAACTCATAGAAATCATATTTTGGGGTGTGGGGCTGGAAGCAGTAGAATTGGCCGGAAAAGCGTTATAGGCATTTTAAAATCTAACTACAGTATTCAAAATTAATCTTATTTAAGAATGGTTTGTATTGTTTGATGTATAGAGCTTCTAGTATTTTAATATGTGCTTATTTCTAGCTTTTTAAACATGTTTGTGTATTGTTTTTTTCATACCACTGGTATGTATATTATGTATAAAAGGTAAATGTTCTTGTAAATGAGATTATCTTTCATTCAGTTGTATTCAGAATTAGTATATTACAGATATACTGAGGCTTATATTGGTCCTTCGTCAATAGGAACTCAACTAGATATCTTCCCTACATCCCAGTATCCAATAGGGATTATTGTTTCATTCTTTTTTCACACTTCTCAGAATTGTCTGGAAATTTAATTAAAAAAAGTGAATATTTTGCATTCACTTAGCAAATCCTACCCATGATATCATTGTTTATCTTAAAAGTTCATCATGAGCAGAACTGTATAAAAAAAGGTATATAAAGAATATGTAAAAGAAATTAAACCAGTACCTGGTGAAGTTCACTTCATTTATATATATATTATATATATATATATATATATATACATATATATAGCATAGTAGTATGGTTCTTATCAATTGTTTTTTTACTATTTCTGGCAAAAGACTCGTATAGAAAATAAAGATTCTTAATTTGCTTGAATTAAATTCAAAGATCAAATTTATGCATTTGGGTTTGCACTATAAATAGGCCTGTGAGTGGAGCCTAGAATATATCAACTGCATGCTGAGCAGCTTAGAGCAATCTATTTGGTTTTCTGCCATTTTGAATAGCCTCAAATCAAATATTTTGCTATATACCAATGCCAAAAAATACATTTTTTTGATACAGTTTTTAATGGTAAGCCATTTTAAGAGTTAAACTATTTTATTGAAAGAAGGTCTCAGTAAGCAACTTATTTTGTGAAAGATATAAAATGTTGGAAGCTGTAAGAAAAGCAATCAGCTGCAAGCAATTCTTGGATATATTTAATTACAAGTCACTCTAAGCAGAACATCATGGCTAGTCTTTGTCATTACAAGTAATATCTGGAATTACAAGATACTAATGACAGTAAAGTCAAAACTTTAATCAATACAAAGTCTGATGCCCATCTAAAATGGAGTCAAAATAGATTAAAAAAATAGAATCTGATGAATTTGTGCAGAAGAAGACAAGTTTAATTTCCCTTGTTTCCTTTCTTTGTCATTTTCAATGTATTTCTAGATTAATATTTATTTAAAGTTCATGATACACATACAATATTTCACCCGGTATAAAGAGCTTAGAATATGCTGACTGTAATCCCTTTAAGAGGGGTAAGACAATCCCCACCAACAAAAAAAGGAGTGTCCTGGGTATGACTTTAAACTACAGGTATTTGTCTCATACCCCACTTGTATGGGCTGGGCACAAGGCCTCGTTTTAACGTGGGCCCACCCACAAGCCGAAGCTCATGGGTGGGAAAGAACAAAAATTATGTTGATCCCTTCGGCATTCCCCTCAAGAGGGCGCCTCAGGCACTGGACAATAAACCCAGCCCTGCCCCTTTAAGTCAAGGGGCAGGTATTGCCTGGGGGAAAGTCCCCTGGGATCGACGCTATTAACTTGTAAAGATCCAGGGCCAAAGCCACTGGACCCCCACCCGTTGGGCGGGTATGACTTTAAACTACATCTGAGGCTCCAGTCTTAGAGATTTGGGGAGTTTGGATTGCCTTTACTCCCAGTTCCACAGTGACCTAGTGATACTAATTAGAGTCCTACTATGGGTCAAATAGGTCTGTTTTAAAATTATTCATATTCGATAGGACCATGTGCAAAAAAAGAAAAGAAGAAAAAAAACACTTTAAAAACAATTATACAAAAAATATACAATAAATGTGATTTCCTAACTTCTGGGCATAAGATAACCCTAGACAAGTTGCCACAGTTAAAATCAATTAATCATATACAATATTGCTTATAAATAAGTACATGCCTAACATTTTTTTAAATAAAAAGTTCATTCTAATCTAAATAAAGATGCCAGTATTTTATTAATTCTGTTAATAAATTGTACAATTAAAATGGATATTGTTTTTGGATTTTAACTCAGTTCATCAAAATTGCTAAGACAATAACCATTATGCTATGAGCCATGGCACTGCTTTCAAGAAATTGTTCTTTTTTAATAATAATAAATTGTTTTCTCACAGTTATATTGTTTCAAGTATTAGTATTAATTATTATCAATCATATTCAAACAGATCTATTTGACCCATAAAGAGAAATCTCACTTGCTCAGAAGAAAGATGGATTTATGCATTAAGTGATGTAAGTCCAAACTGACCCTGGACTCCCACCAAGAACGGCAGATAAATGGCTTTTATCTTCGCTGCCTTAGATACTGGGCATTACCTGGAGGGACAGGATCACAAACACAGCAGTTCTAGAGAGAGCTCAACTCCTCAGCTTGTGTTCTCTACTGAGACAGTGTCGTCTCTGATGGTTGGGTCATGTCTGCCGAATGGATGAGTGATGAATACCGAAGGATACCCTTTATGCAGACTTTCGTCTGGTAAAGACAGATTGGTTGCCCCCAGCTGCATTTCAAGGATGTCTGCAAGAATGATCTCAGGTGCTTTGGCATTGCCCCTTCAAGCTGGGAAAATTTTGCTCAGGACCTCCCTCGGTAGCGGCAGGCTCTCTGTAGAGGACTGTTCATGTCTGAAGTCACCCTGGCACAACACCATGAAGCTAGGAGGTCCAGTAGAAAGCAGCAGCAACAAGGCACCAGCACATCAACATCTTCAGTGACAGCCTTCACATGCAACATCTGTGGTCAGGAATGTTTTTCTAATATTGGACTTTACAGTCACAGGGAGCACTGTAACTTCAGGGGCACAAAAATAATATTATAGTCTTCCGAGACTGAAATGCCAATAAAAATAAGTGCAAATTGGATTTGAACTTGACTCTTTAAGTTCATTTCCTAAGTTCATTTCCTAAGTTGAAAACCATTATGCCATGAGCTTCCATAACGTATGATTTCAAGTAACTATTCCTATTTAATAATAATAATAATTTGTTTGCACACAGTCATATGGTTTCAAGTATTCCTATTAATTCATACTAATCCTCATGAAACAGGTCTTTCTGACCCATAGATTGAACCCAGACTGGTACCATCATTCTGGGCTAGATATCAACAAAGGCATGACACTCCACACTCTAAAAATGGAGCCTCACCACCAAATACAGTTTAGAATTACACCCATAACATTTTTTAGTATAGGAAATGGAATTGGTGACCTGAGTTCAAATCCTAGACAAGGTTGTTTGCATTTCACTTTGCATTAATACCCCTGGGAAAGGAACGAATCCATCTTTTCTCCCCACCCCCTTCAGCTATGAGTAAATAATAGGGCATACTAGGTTATTTAGACTTGGTTAGGTAACCAGTGTAGGAGAAAGAAAAAATAGTTTTACTCTACATAAAAATTGACCTTGTATCACATCCTACTCATAATGGAGGGGTTGGGTAAATACATACCAAGAACATTGGATGGATTATTAGGCATGACTTTTATATGGCAATGAATTGTTTGCAATGACTAGTTGGATGGCACTTTCATTTTTTTTTTTTCAAAAACAGAACTTCAGTACTACCACCACATTGGATTTGAATAGTGAATCTTGAGAGATCTGTCTGAATGTTTTAACCAATGGGCTACTAACCAGGCATCATCTTGGTTTGATAAGGTATGACATAAAGCTTATGTTAATACCAGTCTCAGTTTTCCTTAAGGAGGTAAGAGATTTACTTTGATATGATGGTGTTTCCAGGTGCAACACTGCAATTTGTAATTAATCACCTGAGATGTTAGCTTTTGATCATGGTGATGTGTGCATTTTATAAATCAGTATGCGCTCGCACATGAGCTGCACTGCTTGTAGAAAAACAAATCAGATTTTGTGTTAATGTGCTGCAGCTTTTAATAACGTTCAAATGCATTCTTCGAAGAAGAGAATATAACCTTATCTCATATTGCGTGACTGTAAAATGTCTTCATCATTAAGCAACTCATGCTTGAGGGATCTGCTTCAGTTTTTCTCAATGTGAGTATTTCTTTAAAACAAAGAAATGAAAAAAAAATAATTCTGGATTTTTTATTAACATGATTTATATTTAAAAAGAAAAATTGTATAAAAAATAATAATGAAAATAAGAAAAATAATTGAAAAAAATTAATCATTGATTTTAACGGCATGTCAACCTGTGTTGAGTTATTTTATCCCTTGATGTTAGGGAATCACATTCACTGTATATTTATATTTACATTTTTTATGTAATTGTTTCTGAAGACTTTATTTTTGTACACAGTCATATCGAACATGGATAATTTTTAAACAGATTTATTTGACTCATGGATGAGACCCTAACAGGTACAACAACTCCATATCAGAGTGGATCTGGAAGAAAGGGCAATGAAGGGGTAATCCATATTTCCAGAACTGGAGCCTCGTCATCAGATTTAATTAAGTCATCCAGTTCTGTAGGGGGCTGTACCCTCTGCAAGGAATATAGTTAGTGTCAGTTGTTTAAGAGATTTTTTGCACATATTTACATGATATAAAATATTCTATCTAATACAAATAATTTGCATACAGTTGATATCAGAAAACTGATAGTAGAATTAACTTCCCCTGCCGCTAGGGGGCGAATTGCCAACATACAATGTTGGCGGCAAAATCAAACCCCATCACTCATCTGAAGGCTGTTGACCTGAGGAGTCACTTTAACAAGGGCTCCATCCATCGCCCACTTCAAAAGACAGTTAACCAGGCGAGTCGCTAAAAAAAAAAACACTTTTACTTATTGAACAAATCCGACAGGAGAGACGCGTTTTTAACAGCACTCCAAAACCACAGTGAGTAGAAATCCCTTTCTAGTGCCACTTCACCAACGAACTGTTAATTTCACCTCTCAAGATAAGTCTTGTAGCAAAAGTGACAAAATTTGCAGCAATTTTTGTATCTTTTTTTAATACATGTGTATAATTTCCATTTGTGTTGTTTGTCTTCTTTCATCCGAAATAATTGCCAACCACCAGGAGATTTAAGAGCTCCCTACGACCCCCATAATTCCTCTTATTGAATAATTTCAAGTATTCCTATCTAATACTAATAATTATATAGTTTCAAATAACAATTTCTATTTAATGATGATTTGTTTGCAAAAATTATATGGGATCAAGTAAATCAAGTAAATAATAATCCTTGATAAACAATTTTAGCATCTAGTAAATATTCTTAATACAAATAATCTACACAATTATATGGCATCAAATATTCCCATCTAATACAAATAATCTTAAAACATATCTATTTGACCCATAGATGAGATCATAACAGGTATTACAACTCCAGGTCAGAGTAGACTTGGGAGTAATGGCAATGAAGAGGTACTCAAGACTGAACTCAACTCAGAACTGGAGCCTCACCATCAGATGCAGTTTAGTGTCCTAACCAAAACACTCTTTCTAGGGGGGGGGGTCTTACTCCTCTACAGCAGATGCAATGAGCATATTCTAACCCCTGCCAACAGGGCATCTAAAAAAGGAAATTAAATCTTCTGCTAAAAAAGAAATTAAAACATATCGGTAATCTATGGTAATTTTTGGTAAAATGCCACTAGATATGGCTTAACAAATTCTTTTGCTACAAGGTCACCAGATATAGTCTGATAGTAATATATTGTTTTTTTAAATGTCACCAGATGCTGTCTGACAACATTCGATAGAGTAATTCTCATAAAGGTTATAGGAAGTACTGATCATATGTATTTGAACAATCATAAAATCTATTTTTTATTGCCTCAGTTTTGCAAAGATCATTAATAAGTCTGAATGGTTGGGGTGAGCTTAAAAGAATGATTAAAACATTAACATTCTACAAACCCAAATTTGCACATTTTGTAGAATGTAAACAAGGCCAATATTAGGGAAAATGTCAACTAGCTAAGTACACTAGTAAGGCTGTATAGACGAAAACAAATTTCCCCATAAGCTTATGTGCTTACACCCGTCTGTGCACATAATATAACCAGGTGGGAAAGGTGATCCACTGTGAACTGTGTAAAATATTTAGACCATATTACAAACTGTTATATAAAATTAGACACATAAAATTCTCTCGGTTTTTGAGATACAAATTGACCACCTAATCTGTGTAGAAGATTAATTATCAAGAAAAAATAATTTATCTTTGTGGATTTTGCTGTTCTAGTAGATCATAGAATGAAAATGAAAGAATATGAAAAGATTAACAAATACTTAGACCATGAAACTGAAAAACTTATAACAATTGTAGTTTGTGTTTAAAAGACAACCAGCTAACACTGATGAGAAAAACTTGTAATGAGTGGAATAATAATAATCAAACTAAAACATAGTAGTGACATCTAGAACTCACCAGACAGGTTAAAGAAAAGGACTCTGGGCAAATGACTGGTATGTATGTATTTATCAAATCTCTCCACCATGACACAAGGTAATTTTTAAGCAGGTACAGCAGGTTTTAATTCAATTTTCCATACCCTAGACTTGTTCCCTTACTAAAGATCCCAATCAAACATACCATTTACCCACAGCTGGGTGGTGGGAGTACAGGTGGATTCATACCATTTCTAAGGGTATTAGCATGAAGTGGAATACAAAAGCCTCATCCAGGATTTGAGCCCTGGTCATCAATTCTATTTCTTACAATAATAACCATTACACTACTAAGGGCACCTTCATGACTGGCATGTATGGTTTCAGAAACTCAAAGCTTCAGCTCCCTCCACAGATTCTCTAAAGGATTAAGGTCTGGAGACCTTAGAGACAAGCAAGAATATGCACCCTCCAGGTATAAGTATTTAAGTTTTAATGTAATGAAATATATTAAATTAGAAAGACGAACAAAATAAAATAAGAATGCATATAAAAAGATCACACTTATTTTAATTATCTCTTAATTGGTTTCTATATAAATCATTCATAGGATTGATTTTAATATGTTGGTTAATAAAATAATAATGGTTATTTCCTCTAACTCCAACATAAACAATGATTTTAAAATTCCTCACTATGTCTGTCTTCATAAAGTAAGTAAAACCCTCTCAAATAACTTTTCAATCAGCTAGGATTCCCTCTATTTCAGGTTGGTAGAATAAAGTGCATGGTCCCAGGGGGCTATCCCCTCAGGCAGCACCTGTCCCCTAGTCTAAGAAGGAAGGGCCAGGTTTATTGCCTGGTGCCTAAGGCGCCCTTAGGGGACCACACAATTTTTGCACTGGTCAACACATGAACTTTAGTTTAAGCATGGCTCCCTCCATAAAAAAGATGTTAAGAAGTCAGAAAAATAAACACTTAAAATACATTTTTATTTTTTTAAGATTATTTTTTTTACTCATGTATCTTTGAATATGTCCTTTCTTAACTCTTAACATCCTATACCGCCTCATTCCACCCAGCAGGAAGCCACATTCATTTTTCTAATCTACCCCAAATGATAGCCTTTGTTTAAATGTAATATTAAACATATTTAGAAGTCTTTAATTTAAGGGAAATAACTCTGGTGACTTTTAATGAAACGGACATTTTTACCCATTTTTGATAAATGGTTATAGGAATTGGGCTGTGGACTTGATTTTGCCAACAGGAGTTTCCAAATTAACTCTTCCAAATAACAATATAGGTTTTTCTTTTCAATATCCTTAATTCTGACAAGTCATAAAAAGATAAAAAAGAAGAAAGAGAACTTTTTTCTTATCTCTCAAATTAATACTATTAAAAAAAAAACCCAAAAAACCCCACACTTTATGAGCCAAACACATGAAACTTTTGGTTCTTCTTGCATAATCTTTTGCATCATCAGACCAGAAAAAGCAAAAGCATTTCCCAGACTTGCAAAGTTTAATCAGTGTTAGCATAATATGGATTTACTAATACAAATATTAGACTAGAGACTTTACTAAAACATCTTCCCCATTAACAAGCATCCAATACTTGCCTAATCTGCTTCAAAATTATCTCACTGCTATTATACAGTGTGGTCCGAATGTCTTGTCACCCCTACATATTCTTTTAACTTTCATTATTTTTTGTTTTAATGATATATATATATCATTAATTATAATATATGATAATAAAATTATCTATTTAATTTCCAGTGGCTAATTTCATGTAATTATAGTTAATTAACAAGGGGCCGGCTTGATTTAGTCAGTAGAGCATACACCTTAGAACCAAAAGGTCTAAGGTTCAATACCAGCTCTCACCAACTCAGCGCATGAGTAGCACAGCTTGTATCAGTGCAGAAAAGTTGAAAGATGATGGTATTTTGGGCGCTTCACCTCAGATGCAAAAACAATCACCCTAGTCTAGTGGTACTGAAAGGGGGGATAGACTCCCTCACTGTCTGGCTGATACCAACAATAGGACACTCTGCCAACTTTACTGACTAATTAGGAGTTATATTTTCGTATGGGTGACAAGACTTTCCCACCACCATTTATTGTTATTGTTGCTGTTTTTAACTTGCAAACTATTCAACTACTTATGTGATTTGTGTGTTTGTGTGCACATGGATAGTTTGATTTCCAACCTCTGAGCAGGTATCATGACTCTCTTACTATTTTATTCAAAGTCTGATATAACTATTGACACTGAACAAAATTAAAAAGGGTATACATCAATTGGAATGCTTTTCCTTGCAATAGGCTCTAATCATAGAGACATATGAATGGTTGCTTTGGGATTAGGCTGTGAGTTAATATCAAGCCTCCAGGCAAATCTTTCAGCTCCTTTGTGCATTTCTTTAAGTCTGTTAACAATCTCGGCTTTTGCTTCTTAGATTCCTGTGCTTACTCACCCACACTGATGCAGGGGGAAAGGGAGGGGGCTGTGGTTGCCAGCTTTCAATAAATTGTCACTCATCAGCAAGTCCACTCTTTGACCACTCCCTTGATAACAACCTTATCAAATTAGCTTATGGCCTTTAAGAAAGAAAAAAAATCACATACATAAAAAAAAGAAATAAATAAAACACACACTGACAAAAAAAACTATTTTACTGAGCAAGCATTTCCTTCTTTTCTAACTTCCTTTCTTCATCTCTGGTGATTTTTTTTTTATTTGCCACCACAACTTACAAGTTGTCAAAAGATTTAATAAACAAGTTGTACATTAACTTAAATGGTAGATGAATTCAGATCTTAAAAGATATTTGAGAGCCTTATGGAGTTAAGTCTTTTTCCCTTATTCATTCAAATCATCAACCCCCACAAAAATTCTCTTGGAATTTTGACTAATGGTTTATATATCTATATATTGCTAATATATATCTATCTATATATGTATTACTAATATATATCTATATATTACTAAACTTCTCATTATATATATATATATATATATATATATATATATATATATATATATATAAATTATCATCATCAGGTTGTGCTGACTGCATGGATCTTCATGACTCATCCTTGCCACTATTGGCCATTGCCTGACACGTTCTCTGCTCAGTATCCAGTATCTACGCAAAGCTGATTGATGTAATTTTTTTGTCAGCTTACCCTTACTGGTGTGTCCATGTGTAGGTGTCCATAAGTGTCCAGCATCTTATGTTCCTCTTACACAGTTAGTTTGTGTGATAAGAGACAAGTGATTGTACAGCTTTACTTTTGTGGGTGTTGCTTCCAAGATTTGTTCAACACAGACAGACAGACACAAAATATATATATATATATATATATATGTGTGTGTGTTGATCTGTTGGTATTGTCTACTATATAATCATTTAAGATCAGTATTTTTTTTTAAGTGCTAACAGTCATTACAAAAAAAATTACACCAGTGATAGCAATCCCCTGATAAGAATGTGAAATTACAATTTTATTTTATATATATATATATATATATATACCAACCCCTCCGACAAGTAGGATGTGACACAAGGTCAATTTCTTAAGCGGAGTTCAACAGGTTTGAATTCAGAGTTTTCCTTCTCCTAGACCAGTTGCCTAACCAAGGCTAAAGAGCCCAGTCTGCCCTACTATTTATCCATAGCTGGAGGGAGAGTAGGATTCATACATTTTCCAAGGGTTGAGTGTTTTGACATATTTGTGTGTGCTAGATCGTCGCCCATACTTATAGACTAGGCGAGATCATGTGATCTATTTCTTGGCCAATCACTGGCAGTACTCTGAGGCTGATACAATACTTAACCGACCCTACTGGTCATAATTACTGTGACATTCATGGACGACGGACATAGGATTAAATCACTGGACCTTTACCAATAGGCAGGATAAGACTTATACGATCACCAAAGGATTCCATAACATAGGACTTTCTTTAAGCCCTTTTCAACTGGCCAAGGATGGCATTTAAATACTTTACAATTAGCACTATGTGAAATGCAAATAGCGCATCCAGGATTTGAACTCGGGGCAACGAGTCCATTTCCCATGACTTTAACCATTACACCACGTGCTTCCATATTTTTTAAATATATAGTTGTAGGTGTGTGTATATAACTGTAACTCAGCACAAATTGCATACTATGGCAATATTTTTATGAATGTAATACTTTATTTATTTAGAGAATAAAGCAATTTTTCGTCTAATTTGAAAAAGAATGATATTTTTTGTTTGTGAGGCTGCATCCACATGGAATATCATAATTCTCAATATATTGGAGATAACTGTAAAATGGTATTTACAATTCCTAAACAGAAATATTAATATTATCATGAAATCCTTGTGCAACAAAAACACATTAGATACATGGATCATCAAGTTATGAATAATGATAATAAAGTGTTGATTTTTTACAAAAAATAAAATCATTGTATCAGTTTTATAAAGAAATCATGCAAGAGATTAGTTAACTGTCATTTTTCCTTTGGGTAGATTTGCTGCTTTTCTTAAAGAACATAATACAATTAAGAATTCTACATAATTTAACCGAAAATGTAAGAATTTATAAAGTAAAATATGAAATAATCTATTGATTATATTCATATCAATATTCAGTAAGAAATCTCAAAAACTAATGCACTATATTTCTAAGGATTTTTAGAAAGAGATTAAAATGATATTTATGTAAAACTGCTTGATACTATATATATATATATATATATATATATATATATATATACCCCAGTCCAATTAAGATGTGGTTAAAAAAGACAATGCTTTGGCTAAATACTTATATACTGAATAGTCATAATGATAATGATACTATCTATGATATCTATAATAATAATAATAATAATAGCATCTATTGTGTGTATATATATATATATAACAATAGTAATATTAATATATATATATATATATATATATATTGAACAGGCCAGTTTAGCTCAGTCGGTAGAGCGTTCAGCTAGAAACCACAAGGTTCCTAGTTCGATACTGGTCCTCACCAACTCAGCATATGAGTAGCACAGAGAGCTGTGCAGTAAAGTAAGGAGCTGACGGTAGGTGTGGCGCTCCACCTCAGATGCTAAAATAATCTCCTTGGTCTAGCGCAAGTGAAAAGGGGATAGACTCCCTCGCTGATTGGCTGATACCGACTTTAGGCCGCCCCAACGACTTTACTTACTTATATATATACACTAGTAGGATTAGCAACCTTTGTTTATGTTCTGTATTGTGAAGGATTTACTTTAGCATGAACCACAGATGTTTTTCTTGCACCATCATTAATTTTCTAAGGATCCCTTAATTGTTTTATTACATGCAATTGTACAATTTTCTAATATCATTTTTTCAAGGAAAATATAAAAAAATATATTTTGAGAATTTTTTTTCCAATCTAAATCTAAAAACTGTGATGATAAAATGAAAATGCAATCAAATTTGGAAATGATTTTTGTTTAACCAGATGTTAAATTGATTAGTGTGACTTGATTACTCTGACTAGTATCCTAATCTTTGTTATTGCAATTGCATTCTGACAGCCAATAAACTTTCTTTATTTGGATATTGCAACTGGTAAAAAAGCTTGGACAATATTTCTTTTATCTGCATGAAGAAATTATATCTAAAATTCCAAAATAATGTATTCTCATAATGTTGCTTCCTAAACCTTGATAGAATGTTATCAAAACTGAAAAAAAAAAAACTTCATTCTTTGCCTTGTCCATGTGAGGAATATATTAGAAAGAAAGTGCAATATATATTTACCAACCCCTCTCACATGTGTAGGGTGTGACATATGGGCAATTTCATAAGTGGAGTTTAAAAGGTTTGAATTCAGAGCTTTCCTCCTCTTAGACTGGTTACCCAACGAAGGTTAAAGGGCACAGTCCACCCTATTAATTACTCATAGCTGGAGGCTGGTTGTTTGTTTGGTTTAATGGCATGTCAATCTATTGGGTATTTTATGCCAAAGACATTTTGTTATATTCTTTCTTGGGTACTCAATCTTTTTTAAAACTCATGTTTATCAATTTACAGCATAAATGGGCCCCTAACAGGTACTCATAGCTGGAGGGAAAATAGTTGGATGCATATCCCAATTGAATTAGCATGATGTGAAATCTAATAGCATCGTCCAGGATTTGAACTTGGAACACCAAGTCTATTTCCTTTGATGATAACCATTACATCAAGAATGTTATCTTTTGATATTGTTAGAGTTTTGCCTTTCTGGCAGACCACTGAGTGAGAAAACAAAAAGATAGAAAAATACTTGCACCTTGCCAGAGAACTGAAAAAACTATGGAACATGAGGGTGAAAGTAATATTAGATTGTGCCTTTGAAATGGAGGAATTAGAAATCAGAGGAATAATCAAGACCATCCAGATCAAGCATTGTTAGAGAATTGGCAGAAATAGTCAGACTCAAAAATTTGCTTAGTCATTCAGCAGCCATTAACATGTATCTTAAGTTTGTTATTCTAGATTTACACTTTTTTTGTATTGATAAAAAAAAATCCATTATGTTGACTAGTTTCATATGTTTGAGTGATACAGAAAACACATTTGCCAATTCATGTATTCATCTTGTATTACAAGCAAGTTTAAATTCTAAACTTTTTTCCTGAACATATTTCAAATTTTCTATCTGCAGGGCATAAATTAATGACATCCTATTAATGATTCAAACATTCTTTGGATTTTTGAAAATTTGTCTCCCTTCAGCAAATTAAGATTTTTTTTGTATATCATTTTGTAGACATATACAGCTTACTTACTTTAAAATGTTCAAGATAGGCTAGTCAACATTACTTGGAGAATTTTCAAAACAAGAAAATTTTGCATTAGAAACATTACATCAAAAGATAGAAATATTTCTGAAGCAATAGAATCTAAAAGTCTTAAGTTTTTTATATTGATATTCAACTATTTAGGATTATGATAATAAAATCATCTAATATAAAAAAATAATAAAAATCTCAGATTTAGTATCACTTACAAATACAATAGTCACCTTCCTTTTCACTGTAATCTACAAAATAATTATTTAGTTTTGCTATGTATATTATTATTATTTTATAGCACCAGTGTCATGTTACTAAGGACCTTTTCATTTGGATAGCCCTATTACCTATATATATGTAGATATAAGTTAAAAGAAAGGAAATGAATCCGACAATATGAGTAAGAAAAGGTGGAATGAAAACATCACACAATGCTGTTAAAGAAGAAAACAATTTATAATATAATCATAGCTGATACTGATCAATATTTCGATTTTACAAAAATCATCATCAGAGCTCATTTACTCCCGTAGTTGTTTGGGTCGGAGAGGAAAGTCAAATCAGTTTACAAAACAAAAAACCTTGATACTGCAAAAAAGGAATGAAAGACGTTACAATATTCACCAACGTGGGCATTCACGCCATATATATGTCGGTCATGTCTCATATGTATACCTTTTGTCATCCAAATGTAGCAGATTTTTGAGATGTTGGCAACAAGACGAAACAATTTATATGTATATATATATTTGAGCATTTTTTCTGCATTTGAATGTCATGTGTACATCCATCATAATATTTAACTTTACATAACTATACAATTACAATTGATGGAAACTTTGCTGATGATTACCACTTATCTGATGATTGTGCACATCCTATGAAATGAAGTGATGGATTTTTAGTGTTTATGATTTGATATTTTTCTAGGTATACTGGCTCTGTTGTAGTATCATTGAGCACATTTTCTCAAAACCTTTCCCTCTTGCATTTATATATATATCTTTGACAAGGTTAATTTCGCAGGGATTGTTCGCTATGTACTGGTGGCCGAACGGATATGGTCTCTGACTATGCCTGTGAAGTCCCGGTTTCGATTCCTGTCGGAGGGGAGTCGTTAGTATACATCGCTGAAGAGACTTAATAAAGTCGAAACACTCTGTACGGTGTTCTGCATAGCGAGCCATCCTTTGCGGGATTTACTTGTCAAGATTATTTTCTATAATTATCGAATTTTATACGATACATGCATTTTAATTGCCTTCAAGCAAAAATATAAATAATAATATATATATATATATATATATGAGTATAGATAAAAGGATATGAAAACAACACAATATGCTGTTAAAGTGAAAACATTTTATAACATATTCATAGCTAATATTGAACAATATTTAGATTTTATAAAAATCATCTTCAGAGCTTGTTGATGATTTTTATAAAATCTAAATTTTTTCAATATTAGCTATGAATATGTTATAAAAAGTTTTCACTTTAACAGCATATTGTGTTGTTTTCATATCCTTTTATCTATACTCATACCGTCGGATTCATTTCCTTTCTTTTATATATATATATATACACTAAGGTGAAGCAAAAGTTTTGCAATATTTGGTAATGTGAGGCACAATTCAGCAGTTCCAGATGGACATGCAAGTAATAAGCCACACTGGACTACCAAATGCAATGATATTCTCAGTGCTATTTGCTAACTCTGCCTCTATGGAACATGGTCTCAGAATCCACAGTTTTAGGTTTAAAGGCCTTTCCTCAAAGTCAAGATTCTTGTAAATCAACTAACCATTTCTTGAACCATCTGATTACTGTACTGTGATCAAATGTGCCTTGTACAGCAATTGTTTTTGGTTGTATCCACAATGTTATGGCCCTCAAACTTGTTAAGTATAAGTTTCTGAATTAGACTAACAACTTTATCTTTGCGGCTTTCAGTTCACACACAGAGTGAAGTAATGTACAACATGTCAACACACCAGCTAAAAGGACACTACCAACCAGTGGGTACCTTCAACAGCTTGAACTGCTTTGGTTACATAATGTACTTGTGGAAAACTAACACATATCAAAATATTGCAAAACTTCTGATTCCCCATAGTATATATGCATGCATGTGTTTATATATATATATATATATATATATATATATATATATATATATATTTAATGAACCCTCCACACAATTAGGATTTCTTAAGCATATAGAATTTTCCTTCTAGGCTGGTTGCCATACCAAGGTTAAAGAGTCCAGTTTGCCCTACTATTTACCCATAGCATCAGGGAGATAAATTAGATGCATACTTTTCACAAAGACATTATCCCTATATAAAATGCAAGCAGCCTTGTCCTGGACTTGAACTCAATTGCCGAGTCCATTTGCAACAACGATAATCATTACACCATGTGCCTATATATATATATATATATGTATTGATAGATAATCATCAATTAGTGAAATACACGATTTAAATATATTCATACAGATATATACATTTTAAGTGCATCAAGAACATATGTTGCTTTTAAATATTTTGTGCTTGCCAGACAGATCTCGGCTCATTTCATCAATGAAAATGAAAATGGCAGGTCATAGGTCACTATCCTCACGATTACTCTCGTCTCTATTCACTTTTTTTTCTTTCTTTCTGTTCTCTGAAATAATAACAAAAGCAATAAATGGCTCCATCAACATATTTCAGATCTTTGATAGTTTTTTCTTTTTAGTTTAATTCAACAAACTACTACAATATATTGCAGCTAATGACATAACACAATTGAATGACCCGAGTTATGTGGGTGCAAGAATGGTAACAGAAAAGTTCATAAGCCAAGATAAAATCCCAGTCAACAGAAATAATGAAGCAGAATAGAAGATAAAGGCTTAAAAGACAGATTTTCAGTAGACAGAAAAGGAGGGAAAAAAGAATTTAATCAATAGAAAAGTGCTACACACCAGACTGTGGGAAAAATCTACTTACATATAAAACATATTAGGATTCTTTCTCTCTCTTGCATGCACTTTCTCTCACTGTGTGTATATATATATATATATATATATATATATATATAAATGATGTACAGGGTGGTCTGAAAATCTTGTCAACTCCACATATTTTTTGCAGATGAAATACATTAAATAAAGTAAGTAAAGTCAACGGGATGGCCTAAAGTCGGTATCAGCCAGACAGCGAGGGAGTCTATCCCCTTTTCAATAGCGCTAGACCAAAGAGATTGTTTTTAGCATCTGAGTGGAGCGCCACACCTACCATCAGCTCCTACATTAAATAATATAATCCAAAATTCTAGAAAATCGTTTAATTTTTTAAGATTATGATTATTAGAAAAAAAAATGAACTTAGTCAAAATATTTTGAAATAGAGTTTTGTCGTGTAGAAGATAAAATTTGAAAAACTGGAAATGCATTATAAATTGATGTCAGTATTTCTGCAGGATTTATCAGAAAGAGGCAGAAAACAATATCAGACTGCTTCAAAAGCTTTTCTTTATTCTTTCACAGTTATCTCAAGATCACTGATTTACACAGTTGTTGTTTGCAGGTAATAATACTGAGCTAGATGACATAGCTGTCATCTACTACATAATATCTTTCTAAAATTCTTTCGTTTAAGAAACTAGAGGAAAACTCAGTTTCCCATGAGCTCAGGTATTAATTCTTATACTGAAAATATCAGAACTGTCCAAAGAATGGAAGTGTAATAATTGAAAATAATGAACATGAGGGGAAAAAAAACTGTTTTTTTAAATATAACTAAAGAAGTCATTTAATTTTTTTTTTTAAAATATATGTATTTTTTCTAACCTTCTTGAATATTCATAGCAACATCTGAATACATTTTCATATATTCTGCTCAAATTTTGAATTTCTAAACAAATTTAGTATCAGTTTTAATATTTCAAATTATTTTGTCTGACTTCAGTTTCTATATCAATAGTAGCATATGTGGCAATGCAGGGTCTCAGTGAAGGTTGCTGGAGACAGTTAAGAGATGATGAAGAGTTCACATCAGGAAAAAGGATAAAGTCACACACAGGATCAAAGAAAAAATACCACTCACATTATTACCTCCATCTAGACAGGTTTCAAATCAAGAGACGTGAATTGGTATTTTTGAATCAATAAATGAATTGCTAAGACGTAGCCCAGCCATTCATGTTATAAAAAAATATAAAATAAACAGTTGAATAAATTCATTACCTACATACACAGAGTCATATTACCCCCCCCCATCCTTTAAAAAGAAGATTAGTTGGTGGTTTATGATAATACTGTTGACAAAGAAAGTATTGGACTGAATGATGGTGAGGAAACATGGGAGATCATCCAACTTGCAAAGACAAAGTTCCGATTGTGTCAGCAAGAAGATAAGCAAAATGAGTGGAGCTGCAAGGAAATTAACGATAATATCTTTTCTTAATTTGTTTCAAAAAATAAGAAAGTAAAAAATTCACATGCCCGCACACATATGTGCACATAGTTTCTTGGTTTAAAATGTCCTGGTTAATGTTAAAGAGAAAAACTTCAGGGAAACCGGAGAAGTCTATCACTTGTATTTTTGTTTTTATCTAATTTTCATGTGTGTGCATATGTGGAAAAAAGAAAAGGAAGCTGTAATGATAAGTAAAGATATAATGACATTCTTATTTTGCTTATATGTAGGCAAAAAGACACTTTTGGTTTTGTTTGGTTTGTTTTATGACATATCAACATCGGTGGGTCATTTACTGTCAACAAAGTTTGGAAATAAATTCATTCTCAGTGGATACTAAATTTTTTTATAAACGCATTTTTCTATTCACCCCATAAATGGGACCCTAACAGGTACTACCATCAGAGTGGACTAGAGAGCAATGGTAATGAAGGGGTGCTCCACATTCCCCAAACCTCCAAAACTGGAACCTCACCATCAGATAAAGTTTAACATCATTCCCAGGACATGTAGACCCTCAGCCACTGCCTTCTAGCACATATATGACAAAAAGGGTTGGGGCTTGCCATAAGGGCAATAGGGTTGGGAAAATCATATAGGTGCTAGGGCATGACATGACCATCCAATTAATTGGAGGGAGCCTGTCTGACCATCTGTCTAGCCTAAGTAAGGGCCTAAGTGGAGTGTGGTATGTTATGGATTGCTCAGCCACCAAGATTCCATCCTTAAGCATCACGGGTTGCCACCCATGGCCAACAGTTGGCCCCATTGGGGTGGGTCTTACCCCTCTGTAGTATATTCTACAGCATTGAAAGACACTTTTGTACAAAATGATCTGAAAGTGATGTGATTAAATATTGAAATATCAACTTTCTTATTTATATACTCATATAAGCCATCACCATTATCATCAAGTTATGCTGAGATCATGGATTCTCTTGACTCTCTTTTGATATCCAACCCTATTAATCATCACTCTTGGCAAGTCCTCTAGCTGGCATCCAGTGTAAGTAGGCATTGAAAATTGCTTCTATTTATAATTCCTTGAAGATGATGATGCAATAGTCACAGTGTGATTAGATGTAGAGAAAACTAATTCTCCTTTTCAACCAAGCATCAGAGATTTGATGACTAAGCAATAATATTTGCTGGGATATGGGAACAGTAACCTAGGGTCATGTTTATAACCGGATTAAGATATTTCTTTTCTCTTTTAACAAGATACAGAAAATGTACATGAGCACACTTTTAACATAGTTGTGTCCAAGCAAGAAAATTATTTTTTAATACATACTTATTTTCAGTGTCTAAACTCTGACCAGAATTCTAAAAGTCATTTCATATCTAGAATAATGCATACCTCTGGATAAAGGACCCCAAATTCTCCCAAACTTGCAACAACTTTATAAAAACCAATTACTTTTTATAATCTTTCTTTCAAAATTTCATTTTAAGAAGAAACAATTTTTGCTGTTTTCTTATTTGTCTTAAAGATTATATTGTTCAAATGTTTGCCCTTACATCCTGAAGTTCTGCAGTACTCACTATGACATTACATCTGGTATTGTTGCAATTTCAGGACAAATACAATCTTTCACTTCATCAATTGTCTGCATCCTACATTTCAAAACTTTAGCCTTCAGGTATCCACAGAGGGAGTAATCACAAGGGGATTTGTCTGGCAGGGAAGTTGGCTATAAGATTTTATCACATAGGCACATGAGGAAACTTGGAAAAATGCATGATAATCCAAGATTCAAGTTCAATACAATTATTCAAATGGATCTTTTGAATAATTGTATTGAATAGAAAACAGCTGTCATGGACTATTAGATAAAAATATTTGATTAGAACTGATTATTATAATTATATACAAGGGTTATTCAATAAATAAGGTGAATTTTGCTAAAGGAGTTGGGAATAGGAGCACTTTTTATAGATACTCCTTTTTCAAGGAAACTAGGAATGATGGACCGGACTAAAAAAAAAAATAGGAATACCAGAGTGTGAGTGAGGTGAGTGAGAATGAGAAAACAGGAGTAAGAGAGAAAATAAAAGGAAAAGGATTTATCAAATAAATAAAAAATCACCGAGAATTTGTATAGTAGAATATTTGTTTATTTTAGAAATTTTTTTGTTTGTTTACATTTAAGATAATTTTTTAAAATGAATTCCTAAACTTTATTAAAGATTTAACAATAAACAAAACTAAGAATTAGTGTATAATAAAAAAAAATAATGTGTTTCTTATTTATATGGATATCAAGGTGTATGCAAGATTTCAAATCTGAATAACATCTCCTTTCTGAGTTATAAGTCAACACATACATACCAAATCTTTTTTTTATATATAGCAACTATATATATATATATATGTTGATGTGTGTGCGCATGTAAAAACTCCCACAGCATAATGTCTACTCAATTCTAACTCAATCAGTTCATGTAGATTCTTTGTCATGCTACCTCTGTCAACATCATTTTAAATCAAAGATTTGTTTCAGGAATCATTTTATGGTTTGTAATAGAAAAGCAAACCAAGCCTAAATGACCAGTACTGATGAAAAGTGGTAATTCTATAAGATAAATCAACAGCCACTATATATATATATATATATATATATATATATATATATATATATATATATATATGCTATGTAGGTTTTAGTTTATTGCTTGTGAGAAGCAAAGTGATGACTGTGAAAAATGTTTTAGCTGAAAACTTGCTCTATCCTATTGTGTTATTATCTATATATTTGTTGCAGCTTCCATAGCAATAAGTTTTGTATATATATACTCATTATCAGGTCACACTGACAGTACAGATATCCAAGTCTCTCTCTCTCTCTCTCTTTTTCTCTCTCTCTCTCTCTTTCAAACCATCCCTATCAATCATTGCACCTGTGATGTCCTCTGCACAGCATCCAGAATCTGCACCAAACATTGATGTAGGTTTTTGATGGTCAGCCTATATTAATGTGTCCATATATAGGTATCCTCAGGAGAATGTCACATGAGTTTGCCCTTACTTCTCCAGCAGTGTCCAGAATGTCTTTTTATCTTACTTGGATGGTTTGTGTGATAGGAGGTAGGTAGCAGTGCTGCTGCTTTTTTGTAGGGTGCTGCTTCCAGGATTTGTTCAAGACAGTATGTAGCAAAAACAGATACGAAAAGATAACCATATAAATATATATATACGCATATGTATGTGTGTAAGTATATATGTATATGCATGTGTATTTTCATTCTTTTCTTTGGTTTATATTGCAATTTCTTCATTCCTAAAACTAACAGATAATTTTTATTTTATTTTAACTGAGAACTTACAAAATGAAGATTCTCAACCAAACAAAAAAAGTAATGACTTTTTTTTTAAGGTTTAAAAAATGAAATTCTGAAATGATGGGCCAAGTGGTTTGAATTCCATAGGGAATGGCATATACCCTTTTTGGTCAGGCAAAGAACTTTTCAGTGCCTTGTTGCCTGCTAACAAATCATCAGGTTTTATAATAGATGATTAATTTGCAATTAATTTTCTTAGAATGTCATTACCAGGACAACTAATTGTAGATAATTAGATAATTATTACAGATAAGATATATATATATATATATATATACTAATCTGCTGTTACTTTTCAGAGATCATGTATCAGAACAATTAATTACATAATTAGATAATTTATCTATAATAATTATCTAATTAATTTACAGTTAATTTTCAGAAAATATCTTTGCCAGAACAATTAATTAGTCTGTTTGTCTGTATATCTGGAAACAATTACTGAGAAGATCTTTAAGAAATTTTACAAGAGGTGAAGATATAATACAGAATAAAGAAAACTGATATCTCGGCTTCCTTGGGGGGCTACTTCAGGGGCAATGCTTATAGAAAGACAATATTTTTGATACAGGTACAAAAAATTTACTACAAATAGATAAAAGTTGTAGACCATCCATTTGTAAAAAAGTCATTTAAGTTTGACATCAAAAAATGTTTCTATAGACAAGGGTGGGCTGACAAGTTCATATAATGACCTCATATCTGCTGTTAGTATTTTTTTTTTCACAAATGGGATCCAAGCACTCCAACATCGATAAAAGAAGTGGGTGGACCACAAAGGAGACTATGTTGAAAAATAAATCTCATTTGGTCACATTCCATGAGAGTATTTTGGTTAGCCTATGAACTTTTCAGCTGACCCTGGTATTTAGTGCCTGGGTAATGCTGGGTACTTTTACTAGTAATTATATTGCTCATTTAAGTTGATTATATAATTCTGTAATGTAAAGCAAATAAGTTTGCAGATCAATTATTACTGAGTATAAGGTTCATTTCTTACTAGGTACTCCATACTTTTATCTTTGGGCCAATCAAATTTTTAGGGCATTTCATCATAACTTATCAGTTAATTCTTGTAAATCAATTACAACTGATTAATATATTTGATTCTCATTAAGTACCTATGAATTCTGTTGCCTTGTGCCAAACTAAGCTAAGAAAATGACTGGGGAACATCACTTGGTGAGCTAGCCTAGCAGACAATTACTAATGAGTTTAATTTTCACTGGGCGCTCCATACTTTTGACCATGTGTCAAACTAAGCTAAGCCTAGTAAATGACAAGGGTACGTCATATGGTATAATAATTACTCAGCTATACTAGCAGACTATCATTATTGAGATACTAAAGTCTTGTAAGTAAGCAGTATATTGTTATTGAGTTTAATTCTCACTGGGTGCTCCATAATTCTGACCACATGCCAAACTAAGCTAAGCTCAGTAATTGACTATAATTATATAAGTAGTTAATTATATAGTTAAATAATTAATTTGCAATTAATTTCAGGGAATATCATATATCCATACAAGATTAGATAATTATTATTATAGATAATCATATAATTAATTAGATGATTTGCAATTAATTTTCATGAAATATCTTGCATCTGAATAATTAATTGTATACTTATACAGTTAGATCATTAGTTTGCACTTCATTTTCAGGGAATGTCTTGTTGTCATATAGAACATATCTGAATGAGGATGGACGTCCTTTTGGCTTTGAGGTACCCGCATTTCTCCTTTGCTGAAAACAGTTTTCAGTGATTTGTAATCCCATCTGTTTGAGTTGCACAAATCAATGTTATATAATCCATGCTGTAAGCCGAGACAAAGCAAAGAGAGACAATAATGTGCTGCACAGATGGTCTTGCAGGATTTTGAAAGTTCATCCCAATATAAAATCCCAGGGTTGGGTGTATGGAAGGGTTGAGGGATAATATATACAAATAGATATCTACATGCTTGAATGTGCATATATATGTGTATACATATATATATATATATATATATATATATATATATATATATATAGAGAGAGAGAGAGAGAGAGAGAGAGAGAGAGAGAGACATATATGAAGGTTTCTGAAAAGTGCTTGGTCCAACTAAGAAGAGAATGATTTTTTTCTTGATTTTTCATAGAAGAGTTAAAGAAAAATGTGCCAAGTGTATTGTATTATAGAAGGAATATTTATAATGGCAAGTATGTTTTATAATTCTAAGTAATTCCCTTCAGATTATGAACTTTTCAAAACCTCCATATATATATATATATATATATATATATATATATATATAATGGAGGTGAGTGGTGTAATGGTTACTCTGTAAGGAAATGGACATGGTGAGACAAGTTCAAATACAGGACAAGGCGGTTTGCATTTCACATAGTGCTGATACCCTTGAGAAAGGTACAAATTCAACTATTCTACTTCTAACTATGGATAAATAGTAAAGCAGACTGGGCTCTTTAACCTTGGTTAGGCAACCAGTCTAGAAGAATGAAAACTGAATTCAAATCTATTAAACTTGTGTCATATTCTCTATGTGGGTGTGTGGGGAGGTGTATATATATATATATATATATATATATATATAGAGAGAGAGAGAGAAAGAGGGGCTATAGTCACTTTATTTTAAGTTCCACTGACAGGGAGAGAAAAAGAAGTTAAGATGAAAGAAAGAGATGAGAATAATGATGACCATAATACTGATGGTAATACTGAAGAGAAAGAAAAAATAACAGACAATTTAAAGAAAGAGAAAAAAAGAAAGAAAAAAGAAGAAAAAACAAACAAATAAAATGAAAATTGTAAAAGAAGTTAGAAGAGAAGGAAAGAATATTGAGTATAGAGAATGCTGCATTTATATAATCAAGTATTATGTCAAAAACTGCTGATGAAAATGTAAACAAGAATTGACACTGACTCATCAAGATGATAGTCAAAACTTCTAGACATTATTGACTTATTATATAAGTTGTTCAACTATGCACATATCTTCATTTAAATTTTAGAATAAAAAAAATGGGATAACTTACATATGATCAAGAACATAAAAAGGTCCTATGCCCTCAGCAATGTGAGAAAAATATCAGAAAGCTTCACTCACTCTTTTTGTACATTTATGATAGATTTATAGAGAGTGGGGTATATATTTACCCAATCTGTTCATATAACCAGGGTCAATGTATGGTCAATATTTAAGGAGAGTTTAACAGGTTTGAGTTCAGAGGTTTCCTTTTCTTGACAAGTTGCCACATCAAGGTTAAAGACTCCAATCTAACCTATCATTTACCCATAGTTGGGGGGAGATTAGTTGAATTCATACCTTTCTCAAGAGACTTAGTGCTATGTGAAATGCAAAGTTTTATCCAGCATTTGAACTCTGGTAACCATGTTTATTTCCTGCTTTCATCGATGACCATTACACTACAAATGCCTCTATTGAGAGGGAGGTAGAGAGTGAAAAGTTAGAAAATTTTTTGAAAGTGAGAGGGAGCAAACAGATTTAGAGAGTGAGAAGGGAGAGAAAGCTTTCAAGAGTGAGAGAGGGTAGAAATAATTAGAGAGTGACAGATAGAAGAAAACTATTGAGAACAATAATCTGGTGGCTACAGATAGAAATGGAATTGGATGAAGAGTTAGATGGGAACAAAATCAGTGGTAATTATTTACTTAGCAGAGTTAGTAAGGGACACTCAGTTAGGATCAAACTCAACCAGAGATGTTGATGGAAACAGACTTAAAGATATAAAAGTTAGTCTTTTTTAATCATCCATTAAAAATCTACAGACCAATCAGAAAAGAAATTATCAATATCTGATCAATTACAAAAAAAAAGCCCAAACTGAAGATTAATGTTATTTTTGTTTGTATTTTGTTGAATTTTTTTTTTTCATATTTCTTTCTTATAATTGGACTATTTCCCTCATCTAATTTTTTTTTTCTTATTTAGCCTTGTACCTTCAGAACGGATCTGCAGTGACCAGGCCACATACAGATAGGAGATGATTAACATAAAATACATCCGGCTTAGAAACAACTACACTGCTTACCTAATATCCGCAGCAACCAACAAATAAAAAAATAGCCACAATGCAATAAAGTCAATTCTCTCATACATTATGATAGTACATTAAAGGTACTTACAGCAAAAATATGTGTATTCTCGGTGAATGTGTTTAAGTTTTAATGTAATAAAATATTATGTTGAATTAGAAAGACTCATGAAACTAAATAAGAATAAATGCAAAGATTACTTTTTTCTATTTTAATTGATTTCTATATAAAATTATATATAGGATTGCTTTACGTGTGTCCAAATATTAAAAAATATTGATGTTGGTAAAAAAAATTCAACAATAAAAATTAAGATAAAAAATGGCATTATATATATATTATTCAAAATTTAATCCTTTAGTTAAACTTATTTGAAACAGAGGGAGTATAATCAAAGAATAGAACAGCTTGGACATTAAAGAATAAAATTACTGTCATTTATTTTTGTTAATGGATTTCTTTTAAGGTTTATTAAAAGGATTTTTGTGTCATATTCATTAAAATAAATCCAAACAATTAAATATCAATAATACCAAGCAAACATTTATTAAAATCAATTTTTTAAGATATATATGCAAATTAGAAATTATATTCCCTTGCTAAACAACATTAGGTTGTATATATAATTACAGTTGTATATTATTAGTTTGCAGATAATATCAACAGTAATAATATAAAACAAAGAAAGAAATTGATTTTTAGGCTATACAATTCTTAAGGCGTGTAAAAAACGCCTTGAGAAAGAATATGACATGGATGCTCCATTGCAGGATGGACAAGGGTAGATGGTTTCCCTTTTCTTTCCATAGATGGACAGGAAACACCTGGGGAGGATATTGGGGCCGAAATGTGTTTTTTCATACCACAATAGATGATGATGTCAACAGTCCGAAAAATCAAAATCATTTTTTATATCTTCTCTGTCAAATCATTTCTAATTTTGTCTACAAATATAGATATTAGGTATAGCCATTTTAAACTGTCAAGAAATTTGCATTGGAGTTATAAAAAAATAATCATAATGATGATTTTTTCAACTGTTATGAAGTAATAGAAGGACCTGTGTATATACCAGATTATGGTAATTTAATCATTACAACGTTTGATATGTTTAATTAAGAGCTATTAAATTTTTGTTATTTAATGCCAAAGCCAAAAGTACTGTGGAAAAGTATTGGTACTATGTAAGCATTAGTAAGTAAGTAACCAAGTAAAGTTGGCCTAGATATATATGCAAATTATGATGCGACTATGTTCCCTCGCTAAACAACATTAGGTTGTGTATATAATTACAGTTGCATATTATTAGTTTGCAGATAAGACCAACAGTAATAATGTTATAAAACAATTTTCTTCATATTTATAGAAAAATATAATCATTAAGAATGTGAAATAAATAACATAAGAAATTGTGACATTGGTGGTGACAACTTTAGTTAGAAAGACACATAATCTCCATTATAATAAGATGTCAAAGAAAATCAAATTAATTCTTCCATCTATACAACACCAGGACAATATTCAAATATGATACCAATACTATGCAAGTAACTCACTAATATTAGACCAGAAAAATACATAGAAAAACCCTCTATATATGACATCCCTTGCAGCTGTGGTTGAAACAACTAAGGTGAGACCAATTGATAAAAAAAAATGAAAACCAAAGAACATAAGAAAAATAAAGGAAAAATATGGAGAACATTTTTTTAATCTCATCAAACTGACCATGTATGAATGAAAATAGGTACATATATAACCTTAAGGAATGAAGTCCAAATAATAGATAGAGAGAAACATTGACAAATAAGATCCCTAAAGAAGGCTGCTCACATAATGTGCTAGGTTAATTCCATCAACAAACTAGGAATCGATGCAGGCAGCATTTGGGAACCTTTACAAAAAAAAATATCTGCATTGGAAAATGATTCCATGTAAATGTAATTCCTATTCAGCCTTATCAGAGATGAGTAGGAATTAGGTTTATTAATTTACAAATGATAAAAACTTGTATTTTATATCTAAATTATCATTGATGTTGGACACAAATAAACCCAACAGGAAAAGGGCTGGAGGGTACACAGCCAAAACATTGTAAGTAAAAACGACACAGAGGAGAAAAATAGTACAACTACAAAATAAAAATGAATATATTTGCTGCTTGGTCCTTTCTTTTTTTTTCTTTTTCTAAGTGGCATGTCAACCTGTCTAGGGTTATTCTATGCCAAGAGGAAAGGAAATCACGTTGATTATTCATTTAGATTTTTTTCATAGTGGTTTCTTCAGAGTTTTTTGTTCAGAGTTATATAATATCAAGTATTCCTATCTAATACAAATAATTTACATATAGTTGTATGGTTTAGAATATTTCTATCTAATACTAATAACCTATGCACAATTATATGATTTTAAGTAATTATTTTTATTTAATAATAATCATTTTTAATAAGTAATAATAATCTTTAGTAATCAATTATAGTTTCAATTAACTATTCTTAATACAAATAGTTTACTGTTATATGGTATCAAGTATTCCTATCGAACATAAATAATTTTCAGACAAATCTATTTTAGCCATAGATGGGACCCTAACAGATACTACGACTCCTGGTCAGAGTGAGTCTGGAGGTAACGACAATAAAGGGGGACTCTCTACTCCCCAGATCTTCACAATATAATTATATACTGTATCCATAGTTATTAGTTCTGTACATGAAAAACGCTTTAAATTAATAGTCTATGAAGACAAATATTTTGATACACCTTCATATACCATAATAATAATTACAATAGACTAATAAATACTGTTTAGATATGAAGATATTTTTTTATCTTACCATTGTTTTACATTCAGTAATAGTATGTATATATCAAACACATGGATAGGATTTGACTCAATGTTGATTTTAAATGATATACTGTTGGTTTTGAATTCATAGCTTTTCCTTCTCCAAGATCTGTTGTCATATTATGGGTTGCCTTCCTATTTACTTTTAAGGGGAATAAGAGAGTGATTCATGCATTTCCCAAGGGCATTGGTGTGAAGGGGGAAAAAAGACTCATCTAGGATTTGAACTTGCTTCATCAAGCCCATTCCATTAATTAGTATGTATATATTTGTGTATGTTTATATGCATCTATATAGATATGATGCTTATATATATTTTAAGTATATATTTTCATATATCTGCATATACAGTTTTATCTATTACTTAATATAAAGTGAAAAACAGACTTATCCAGGATTTGAACTCAGTTCATCAAATCCATTCAAGCAACTAATAAGTGTATATCTATATATCTGCATATAAATTCATATGTACATAATTCTTATGCATATTTTTATAGATACACCACACACACACACACACTATATATATATATATATATATATATATATATATATATACATTTTTATCTATTACTAAATATCTATATATGGATTTGTAGATGTCTGGGTGTGTTTTTATTTATTGAAACCTAATCACTGGTTCTTGGAAGATCCTTCCTGTCTCAGCCTCTTATCTCTTGATTTTCCTTCCCACAATCCTCTAATCGATATGCCTGTTGCATGTTAGCAGATCAAAAAAAGGCACATATTGGCATATGATACACTCACCAATCGATCAAATGGAAGAAGGTTAGACAAAGCAATCAAAAAATAAAATATATATATCAGTTGATAAAGAAAAGCATTAAAGTATGTGAGAAGTAGATGTAAAACCTGGGTACAAGTTAAGTAGTATGGTCCCTATTTCTTTTGTTGGTATAATCTTAAATATCTATGATGGGAAAAATTATCTCCAAGCCTTAATTACTCCCTTCGTCCCATAATAGTTGTTACGTTTAATGTGGAAAATTTATATAAAATGCAATAACTATAATGTATAATATACATCTGGCCTTGTGCCAAACTAAGTTAAATTTAACAGATGATTAACAAACACAGGCAGTATTATTTTTAAAGTTTAACACTTATAAAATAAAAATTAATTGCAAGTATTAATTACTACCCTTGTTCCATAATAGTGGTTATATTTTACCCTTTATGTACAGAACATGAAAATATCAAAGGCACTCCCACAAACTAATCATTCAGGCTGAAAAACACACACACACATTAATATATATATATATATATATATATATAAGATTTTATTTGTTTTTATTGTGTTTGAAGCATTAATTATAAAATGTAATAAGATTTTTTTTGAAGGCAAAATAATGCAAATTTATGTTGAAAAACATATTTATTTAAATTTTCTTTTTTTCCTTTTTTCTCTCTTAATCTTGTGTTTTGTGGGAAGTTTTGAAATCATTTAAGATATATATTTTTTCTTTTTAATTTTTTTTAATACTATAAAAACAAACCCAACAGCGACACGGGACTTAACGGAATTTGCCGAACTTTTAAATCTCCATCAAATTCAACGGAATAATACCACAGTTGATTTTAACAGACACAGATGGAAACTTTTCAACTCTCTGAAGAACTTTGCTCCGAAAATATTAAGAAAAAAAAGGAAAAAAAGAAAATTTAAATAAATATGCTTTTCAACATAAATTTGCATTATTTTGCCTTCAAAAAAAAAATCTTATATATAATATATATATATATATATATATATATATATATATATATACTAATCCTATTGATAAACATTTGTGGTAAAGAAAAACAGCAGCAAATAATTTGTAAGTAAAAATATACTACAAATAATTGCCTGGGAAAAAGAAAAGACCAAGAGAGTCACACTAACCAAAATTAATCAATTAACAAAAATCACTTGGCTAAAAGAAAAAATATAAGTAAAGCGAAATAGTAATATTAATCCTAATGAGTCAAGTACTACCAACTAACAGTTTTGCTTATTAGCTCATCAGAGCAAGAATATAACTAAAAAGACTTGGAGCAACAGTACTTTTATCACTAAAACACCAGTCACACCATGGTCCAAACAAATTAGCATAACAAAAAAAAACAAAAAAACTTTTACACTTTTTATTTTATTTTCCTACATAATAATAATACTATGGTAGTTTTATTGAAGAAGGTATAGCAGACCTCTTTGCCACGGATTTTTAATCAGTGTGTGAAAGTGATGTTTGGTTGATTGATTTTAACTGTATGTCAACCCATCACAATTATTTTCTGTCTAGTGGTTAACAAATCACATTCATTGTTTATTCATTCTTACATTTTTTGTCAAGTTGGTTCTTAAGAGTGATGTTTTGGACTTGGTTTCATTGAATATGAATAACTTTTTTAAACAGGTTTTTTTTACCCATAGATAGGACCCTAACAGATACTTCCACTTTGTGTCAGTGGACCTGGGAGAAATAACAATGAAGGGTTCTCCACTCACACTAGATCTTCAGAACTAGTGTCTCACCATTCCATTAGATGCCATTTAGTATCATACTCAGGACCCCCTTTTGTGGGTTTTTGGGACCTAAACATAATAATACCTATTTCTCTGAATGTTTGAGATGAGGCTTGTAGATTAGTATTATCTGCATTATTCGGAATATTGTCCCCATCTTCATTGTTATTTGTACAACGTTTCGGCCGATATACCCTCCGGCCTTCTTCAGGTATTTCTTGTCGACTCGGGAACCTTCTCGGACTTGGGAACCTTCTTTTCGAACTTGGGTACTTTCTTGTCATATTCGGGAGCCATCACAGAACTTTGAACCCTGTGGACTAAATAAAGGGTTAGGTTTACGACAATAAAGTTCCCGAGTTCGAAAAGAAGGTTCCCGAGTCCGACAAGAAATACCTGCAGAAGGCCGGAGGGTATATTGGCCGAAACGTTGTACAAATAACAATGAAGATGGGGACAATAGTCCGAATAATGCAGATAATAATAATAATACCTGTGAATATTAAAACTACAAATACCTGACACCATTAAGCAAACAGAGATGAAAAAGATGAAATGTAAGAAGAGAGTAGTTCAGAAGAACATTTCTGAAAACCAATCCCTACAGCAGAAATTTCATCAAAGGAATGAATATTTTGTAAGATAGCCTGGCCATTCTTAAAATCATGATGAATAGGCATTGTTTTTCCTTTTTTTTTTGATTATTTAGAAAAACTGTTAACTGAATCTAAATTTTTGTAACTGTATTAATATCTTCTACAGTCAGCAAATTCTAAACCCTATAAACAGAGCGAGGGTTAATGTGATTGGTTGATAAGAGGTTAATGTATATATACAAATGCAAAAGTTTTTATGAGATAGGATTAATTTATTTTAAAACAAGGTGTAATGTGCCATTGAGAAATGTACAAGAAAACCTTAACAAATCCCACAACGTCTACAACCAATTCATCTAAATGTGAGAGTAATACAGAAGAATTCACTCCCCATTGAATAATTGTGGCCTGTGAGAATTCCATGAGTTGTTACCACTGGGATTTCCTGTTCCCAAAAAATATATTGTCTTGATGAAATATTGCAGTGATATTTTCTGAAGGTGTAAAAAAAAAAAAAAAAACTATCCTGACATTGTGATAATTTGTTGCTCTTGTAAGATAGGCATCTTCATCCCAAGCTCTTTTTTTTTTTCCATGTCCAGTATTTTATTTCTGTCATCCATCCATCATGCTTACTACATTGAGAAATATCATGGAGACTATTACCTCTCGGATGTCAAAAGTCTTTCATGGAGTTAAAGTTTGCACGATACTGAAACATGTCAGTTATATTCATGAGAAGTAGGAGACAAAAAAATAAAGCTACCAAATTCAAATAATTAACTGTTGATTGACTGACTGATTTTAATGGCATGTCAACCAAGCTAGGGCTATTTTATGCATAGAGGTTAGGGAATAGTGTTCATAGTACATTCATTTTTTACATTTTTATGTCATCACTTATTGTTGTACCGGCCGCTCCTACAGTGGAGAATATACACCGGTTCTCACTATAAATAGTGAGACACCGAATGAAAAGGTTGTACTGTTACCGTTAACGGCAAGCTAGCCGTTCCTGTATCATTATTATAAATACACTTGTCTTATTTTACCCTACCTCGACTTGACTTCTTTTTTACTGTTGGATTAACATCACAACACTTCTTAAGAGGGTTCTTTTTTGCACACTGTCCTATTGAATACAAATAATTTTTGAACAGATCTATTTGAACCATAAATTGGTCTCTTACAGTTATTACCACTCCAAGTCAAAGTGGACTTGGGAATAATGGCAAGGAAGGGTTACTTCTAATTCCCCACTATCACATGCAGTTTAGTGTTATACACAGGATACCCCTTTTTGAGGAGGAATCTTACCTCTTCACAAGAGATACAGTCAGCATATTCTAAGCGCTGCCTATACAACCATCACAACAAGACCTCTTGGTTTAATGATTACACGGGCAAGAAACTGACAACACCATGTATCATTGACTGTCTATATAATTCTAACTTGAGATATATATGAGTTAAGAGTAAGGAAATGAATCCGATTGTATATGAATAGATAAAAGGGTATGAAAACACACAATATTGTTAAAATTAATATATTTTTATATCCTTTTCATAGCTAATATTGAACAATATTTCGATTTATAAAAACCATCATCAGAGCATAATGATAATTAAGTCCGGCCACTTGGCAGCTGTCGTAACAGGGTGGTATTTAAACTATTAGATACATATTAAATACATTTATTTATATATTTAAGATCACAAGAGAGATCCAGTCTGTTTACAGATGATCATTGCTTTATATATATATTTTTATACATATATATATTTTTTATATATATTTTTATATATGCTGGCAGTGAAAGTTAATTTAGTCACCCTAAAGAGCTCTACGAGTTTGATAGCTCCCTTAATCCTATACCTAAGTATAAGTAGATTATATATATATATATATATATATATATAAAAGGGTATGAAAACACACAATATTGTTAAAATGAATATATTTTTATATCCTTTTCATAGCTAATATTGAACAATATTTCGATTTATAAAAACCATCATCAGAGCATAATGATAATTAAGTCCGTTTTTAGACGTAAATGTTTTTAATTGGACTCATGCTCTGATGATGATTTTTTATAAATCGAAATATTGTTCAATATTTGCTATGAAAATGATATAAATATATTCATTTTAACAATATTGTGTGTTTTCATACCCTTTTATATATATATATATATATATATATATATATATATAAAATAAAGGGTTTTAAAAATAAAACTATCAAACTCGGTAGAGTTCTTTAGGGGTGACTAAATTAACTTTCATTGCCAGCATATATAAAAATATATATAAAAAAAATATATATGTATAAAAATATATATATAAAGCAATGATCGTCTGTCTGGATCTCTCTTGTGATCTTAAATATATAAATAATGTATTTAATATGTATCTAATAGTTTAAACACCACCCTGTTACGACAGCTGCCAAGTGGCCAAGAGGTTAAAAAGTCAGTCAGATTTGATCCTGGCCATAGGTAGTTGTGTCTAGTCACACTGAAGAGGTATGAAAGCTGAAACACGGTGTCTGTGGATGACTTATTATATATATATATATATATATATATATATATATAGTGGTACCTTGACTTATGAGTGCTCCATCTTATGAGTTTTCTTACTCACAAGCTTTTACTGAATCGATTTTTTGCTTTGTGATGACTGAGAGCTAGTATTTAAGATATGAGCAAGCTTCAGATGTGCTTATATTAATAAGTTCACTAAAACATTTAAGTTTCAAAATTTATTTCACCAAAGAAAAATATTATTTACAAAGAATAAACATTGAAACATATTACAGCACAGGATCCATTGCATTTTATTCCATCATGTTTTTATACAATACAGTGATAGTTTTCTTAATTCAAAAAATGTATTTAAGATATTAGAATGTTTTGGTGTATGTTTTTTGGGGCTGGAACAGATTAATGGCATTTCAGTTTATTTCTATGGGGAAATTTGTTTTATATTTGAGGAAGTTGAGTTATGAATAGAACAAATTAAAGAATAGTTAAGGGTACCACTATATATATATATATATATATACTAAAAATATGAAATTTCCCTAAAAATGTGTCCTGTACTATATATATACATATGTTGTGTTTATTATTGTTGTTTTTATTATTATTAGTGTTATTATTATTATTGTCATTATTATTACTACTTTTGCTATTATAATTTTATAGTAATTTAGGCATTTTAGAATGTTGGTCTATTATCAAAGTTTACTTTGTTTAGTTTTGGATTTTTGTGTCTAATATGCAGTACTTCTAAGATGCCTATAATTACTATAAAATTTTGGGGATTTTTGTGTCTAATATGCAGTGCTTCTAAAATGACTATAATTACTATAAAATTATAATAGCAAAAGTAGTAATAACAATGACAATAATAATAATAACACTATATATATATATATATATATATATATATATATATATATATATACATATACACATATATACATATGTCTTTAAGGTCTTATAACATTTGTTATTGTATTCAATTTTCTCAGTTGTAACAAGTAACATGCTTAATTTTAGCATATGATGTGAACAAGTAGCATGACCAATTAATTTGGTTTGGTTTGGTTGAATGATTTTATTGCATATCAACCTACTAGATTATTTTATGCTGAAACCAGTCTTTTATTTAAAGCAATTACATGGTTTCAAGTAACTAATGATAATCATTTGTAAACAATCTCAGCTTTAAGTAACTATTCATAATACTAATAATTCATGCATAATTATATGGTCTTAAGTTACTTCCTATTCAATAATAATCATTTGTTTACACACAATTATATGGTTTCAAATATTCCTATATAATAATAATTTGCACAATTTGGTTTCAAGTAACTAATAAAAATGATCATTTAACAAACAATTATAGTAATATATAATATCAACAATTAATATATATAATGTACACTGTTAGATGGTTTAAAGTATTCCTATGTAATACCAATAATTTTAAGCCAGTATATTGACACATAGATGGGACCTTAACAGGTAAAACCATTCCAGGTCAGAGTGGAATTGGGAGTAATGGTAATGAAGATGTGACTCCAACTCTCCAGAGCTAGTCCCACACTACTGGATATAGTTTATTGACATACCTAGGACATCTCATATGAAAGCACTTGTAGTATAAAGGTTGTCATCATAGGAAATGGATATGACAACCTGAGTTCAAATCCTGGATGAGGCTGCTTGCATTTCACATAGCACTAAAATCTTTTGAAAAAGTATGCATTCGACTATACTCCCTCCAACTATGGGTAAGTAGTAGAGCAGACTGGGCTCTTTAGCTCTGGTATGGCAACTGGTCTAAGAGAAGGAAAAACTCTGTTGAAACCTATTAAACTCTGCTTAAAGATTGACCTTGTGTCATACCCTGCTTGTGTGGAGGGGTTGGGTAAACACATACCCCGGACCTCTCTTCTGAGGGAGGTCTTACCCATCTGCAGAGGATTCACTCAGCATAATCTCAGGGTGTTTTACCATATTTTTTATTAATAAGAAGTATTTTTTATAGATAATACTAATGCATCTGACATCCCTTATGTTTTCAACTAGAACTCTGCCAACACCAAGAAAGTTATATAAGGTTTAAATGCAATTTTTGTCACTTATGTCTGAATAAGGAATTTAGGATTTCTTTTGTCGGTATTCTGAGTCTTTTTATTTTTTATTTTTTTCAACTTGTCAGTTCTTCCCGACATCAAATTCTAGTCACACCACTATTTTATCTGTTAATAGTGTTTTACAAACCATAATAAACTTTCTTTAAACTTTATTCCTACCATAAGTCACCTATGAGTCACTTTAAGCTGACATTTATGAGTTCTCATGTGTCATAACCTTAACTGTCTTTACGTCATCAAAATCAACACAGTAGTCTTTCCCCCCCAAATAAATTTAAACCCTTTTAGATGAGAAAAAAAAAACTTTAGCTACCCACTCATTGTTTATTCAGTTATTTCCTTTATGATTTCTTTCATTTGTTTTTGTTATTGTTTTTTTATTTTTACCCCCCCCCCATGCATTGTTTCATTTCTCTCATTCTATCTGGTAATTCTTCGTTTTTTTTAATTTCTTGTTTTTCTTGACAGATTTTGGTTTGTTTCTTTATTTCATATAATAAGTGTATTTTTTTACACTCATTCCCCGGTTTCATTCATTAAATTATTTTTCTTCTTTTGCCATAAAACTAAAATAAAATAAGCATAAACTCTTTCTTTTATTCGTTTTTCATTCATCAATTAAGAATCATGATTTATTTATTACATTTGTTCTTTTATTTCATAACAAGAAAACGGAATGAATTTGTGTATTCAATTATTCATTCACTATCATGAAGCATTAATTCCTATTCTTCAAGTATTTATTCATTTTCTTTTTTCTTCATTCATTCAATTCACTTATTTATTCAATCATCTTTATTTTTCCAGCTTCTTTTCAAAATATTTTATAAAATTAACATTAAATATACATCAGAATTAATATTTTATATTTATTATTATAAATCAAATTAACATTTTAAACCACGGCTAACATTATATGAAATTAACATGAAATTCCAGATAACCTGACACAAGTGTTTCCAGCCTTCCTCCCTCCATTCCATTCTTCCCCTAAATTGTTTGTACAACACTTATTTGAACAAAGACATTGCCACACACATGGGATATAAAAAATGAAGAGAGAGCAACACTCTGTGAGCATATTCAAATGTCCTTTACAGAATCAATTCCTAATTGCTAATAAATAACATTAAACAGATACAAATTACAAACACAATAAGATTTAATCTGTCCATCCCAAAACAGATTTCAGAACTTTTTTTGACTTGTCATAAGGTTTGTTTGCCATTTCCTCAGAGTTTTAAGACATTTCATAAACTATATATATATATATATATATATATATAATATATATTCCTCTTAAGACAAATCAGAACATATATAAATCTAAGAATATAAATATTATATATATATGAAACATACACACGTGTGTACATATATTTAATATATATCTGTGTTTGTTTATGTGTGTTAATTTAGATGTATCATTTGTATGTATTACATATATGTGCTTGTATGAATGCTTATAGACTGACACCCATTTATGTCTACACCCATACATGCATATAAATATTCATAAAATCCTACTTGTATAAAATAATGCATCTGTTTACATTATTTAAAATATTAAATAATTTGTTTAGAATTTAAATATTTTAAAATTCAGTGATTGGAAATTAAAACCAAAAAAGGCATGTGTATTTGTGCATACACACACGTACATAATTACACACATATATATATTTGTGAATTGAGATACACATGCAAATTCAAATTATTATCTGTATAAATCTACACATGTCCACACTTGAAAAGTTGACATGGCTTTAAATTATATATTCATACTGATAATTTTCATACTTTAAGTGTATACAAAATAACTAAATAAATACTTTGCTATGATTTGTGTGCATAGGTATTAACTAACCTCAAGTCTGGCACAAGGCTAAAAGTATGGCCTTTCCAGTGAGGAAGGAGTTCATTATAGGTTATAATGCCCGTGGTGTAATGATTATCATCATTGGAAATGGACACGGTGACAGAAGTTCAAATTCTAGATTGTTTGCATTTCATATACCACTAATACCCTTGAGAAAGGTATGCATCCTACTATTCTCCCTCTAGCTATGGGTAAGCAGACTGGGCTCTTTAACCTTGGTTAGGCAACTGGTCTAGGAGTTGGAAGACTCTGAATTCAAACCTATTAAATTATATTGGTAAATACATATAGGTTATGATGGTATATGACGAGTTTACCAACAACTTCTCCAGTATTATACATGAGGAAATATTTTACAAGTACATTAATAGAGGTACATTTTGTGTAATGGTTATCATTGAAAGAAATGAAACTGGAGAACTGATATTGGACAAGACTTGGTGTTTACTTCCTGCGAATGCCTTTGAGAAAGGTATGAATTCATCCATTCTCCCACACCCCATTCCTAGCTACAGCTAAATAGTAGGGCAAACTGGGTTCTTTTTAATTAGGCAACCAATCAAGGAGAATAAAAACTTTGAATTTAAACCAGAACAACTCTGCTTAAGAATAGATTTTGTGTCATATCCTGCAGTGGTGGAAGAATTGGGTAAATATATATAGATACATTAATAGATTGACCTAAAAGAAAGGTTTTATCTGAAGATATTGAGAGGTCAGTGAGGTAAACGAAATAGGTCTGCAAAAGGAACATTGTGTAATTTGTTGGTTGATTTTAATGATATAGGCTTATTTAATACCTAGAGGTTAGAGAATTGCATTCATTTTATGTTCATTTTTTAATTGTTTGTGTAGTTGTTTCTAAAAAGGTCTTTTTTTTTGCTTTTAAACAGATCTATTTGATACATAAATGAGATCCCTTTGGATTAGATTAGACCTGAGAGTAATAGCAATAAAGGGGTACTCCACACTCCCCAGATTTTTAGAACTAGAGCCTCACCACCAGACGTAGTTTAGTGTCATGCACAGGAGACACAATTTGGGAAGGGGGTTCTTACTTCTCAGCAAGGGACAGTCTGTATATACTTAGCCCTGCTAACAGGGCAGATAAGTATTGAGGGGACTCCAGTAAAAGGCATCGGTTATTGCTGGTGAGTCAGTAGATTTGCTGCCACAACAGATTAATGATTTCCATAGCAAATAGTTTTTATCTATTATTGGGGCTGCTAGACCCAGGACCACTGGATTTGAATTCAGAGTTTTTCCTTCTCCCAGTCTAGAGAGCATGCCAGACTTTGTTACCTATAGTTAGAGGGAGAATAGGTGGATTTGTCACTTTCCTAAGGACATTAACACAAATTGAAATGCAAACAGCTTTGTACAGGATTTGAACTCGGATTTTGAGTCCATTTGTAACATGATACATGTTACTCTCCCCATGCCTCCCATCAGTTATTATTAGAGTAAAAACATTATTTATTTTTTTTATTCAGCTCTTTGCCATTTAAATACCTCAAATCTCCTCAAGAAGCGTTTTTACTTTATACTCTCAAGATTATAATGTCCTCTTTACCAGAACTCCCACGGTTCCCTATCACATCAATAAAGGTTGTATTGACAAAAAAATAAAATAAAATAAAATAAATGGTAAGGCAAAAAGAATTTCTGTTTGCAAAACCAGAGACGGATACAAGCAACATAAAATTCTCTGACCTGCAGCTGTTAGATTGGCATGCACCCTGTCCTGGTATCAGGTTATGGCTTGCCAGATAAATTCATGGACAGAATGGAAGTAAAGACAGGATTTTTCATCAAAGAGAATGAGTAGGCAGATGAGTGGGTGGACATTTGATAAAAAGATTTTGGAGATGACGTATAAGGTTAGGACAAAATAATTGTGGTTTTTAACCATCAAGTGTAAAGTCACATAACTCAGTTTGAAATAAAATTTATTAATTGAAATTAGAACTGTTATAATCTTTGCATTGTTGCCAAGAATCATCATCATCATCATCATCATCATCAAGGCATGATGACAGCATGGATTCCCTTGATTCTCTCTCTTCCTATTCATTCCTATCAGCCATTAATCTCATGTAGAAATAATTTAGATTAACTTGCAAACAGATATATTTGACCTGTACATGGGACCCTAGCAGGTTCTACCATTGGATCAGAGTAAACCTGGGAGTAATGGTAATGAAGGGGTACTCCACTCTCTCTAGATCCCCAAAAGTGAAACCTCTCCACTAGATGTATTTTAGCATGATACCTAGAACAAAAATTGGTAGAAATAATTTTTATGTTAGATTTTTTATTAACTTCAAATGTATCAACAATTTGGTAGAAATAATTTTCATTATATCATATGTATCTAGGAATTAGAAGAAACACTTCAAACGTTTGAACTAAGTGGTGGTTGTTCCTCAGCCAGAGCCTTCTAGTACCTATATAATAAAAAGAGTTGGGTGTTTGTCATTTGAAGAATAATGTCAGGACAATCATATAGGTGTTAGGACTTGACATGACCAGTGATTGATTGGATGTGACCTCTCCAACTGATTATCTAGCCTAGTAAGAGCCAAAGTGAAGTGCCGCATGTCGTGGGACCATTTAGTACCAGGTTCACAGACCACTCAGCCACCACAATCCTGTCTTCAGGCATTACTAGTTGCAAACCACTGCCAACAGGTGGCTCTTTCGTGAGTCTTACATGGAAAAAAAAAGTTTATGAGAATAACAATATTTTTGCCCTATCCAACATATAAATACACTGATGGAAAATAAAATCCAAACAACGTTTTAATTTACGCAAGATACAGATAATATAATTGAATTACAGTAAATGATTATATATAGATCAATATGCATTCATAGGTTCAAAATAAGCTGGGTGTACCAAATAAAAACACTGTATAACCTCATTGGGGATTAACACTTACATGCATAGTAATCATGTTGGCCTGGTTGGAGTGTTGTGAGAAAATCCTCATGATTGTTGTTTATATCATTCCATGAGAAAAACAAGAATTATTGTAATATATTTAAACTAATATATGTAAATATAGTATTCTTATATTTGTTGTTTCTATCTAGTGACTCTTTAAGAAAAACATCCTGATCCTTGTTTCTATCGAATGTTTCTTTCAAACTTCATTATTCCTGTCTTGTTTGTTTGATTCCTTGAAAGAAACAACAAAGCTGAAGATGATAATCAGAAAATTTACCGATCAGCATTTAGCTTATATATATTATATATATATATATATATATATATATATATATTAAAGAAATGGATACAATAGAAACCTACTCGGTTTCACTATAAGGATCTTCAAGGTTAAATCCACTGAATTAATTGAGGTACCGATTAATTGCAGCCGATCATACGTGTGTTCATTGAATAAGATGTTATCTTATAAAGAACCCCTGGATTTTGTGCACCTCCAACGATCATGCCCATATTCACCGGTAAGCCACCTTTTATCTTTATAAATATATATATATATATATATATATATGTGTGTGTGTGTGTGGATATATATATATATATATATATATATATATATATATATGTTTGTGTGTGTGTATGTGTGATATATATATATATATATATATATATATATATATATAAAAGAATATATATGTTGTGACTTCTGAATATTATTCCCATATATATATATATATATATATATATATATGTGTGTGTGTGTGTGTGTGTGTGTGTGTGTGTGTGGAGAAAAGTAGACAAACCTGAGATGTAGTATTGGATAGATGTTTATTATAGGTAATGATGTCGACATTATAACGTTATAAGTCTATTAGACCTTCTTCAGTCTGCTGTCCTGAAGAAGGTCTAATAGACTGAAACATTATAATGTCAACATCACTACCTATAATAAACATCTATCCAGTACTACATCCCATGTTTTTCTATTTTTTACAACATACTGTTGAATTGATTTCATCTCTTTACTCTACATCTGTGATACTCTATATATATATATATATATATATATATATATATAAAAACACACATTTCAACTTGGTGAACATTTTATTGACACAAACCTGTACATCAAACAGAGAAATTCATAAATGCATTCATGATTCTTTTTTAATCACTTCTCTATTTCTCTCTGTTTCTCTTGAAAAAAATACTAAAATGCCAAATGGTAAGTCAACATTTTTTTTTTCAAGTAAGGATGGAGTGATGGACAGACAAGCAATTTTGGTCAAAAGTATTTTTATGTGAAGATTGCCTGATAAGTGAGGTCAGTGTTTGTTAAGCTTCTGTCAGGACAAATAAAGTATGCTATTGGTTTTTCTGAATCAAATAATTACCCGACAGATCATATCATTCATCATATGTCCATTTATGGCCTGTTTCATTTGAGTTAAAAACCACAGAATTTTAGAGTCCATTAGTCTTTTTTTTGTCTTTTTTCCTTTTTTCTCTTTTTAATTGATTTAAAAATATATTCAGACAAATATGACATGACAAGTTGCTTTAAAAAAATGTTCAATGAAAAAAATATAGAAATGAGTTTAACAGAGACATGCTATAGAATCTAATGGACAATGTTTTCATTCTCATAACAAAATCTTATGTTAACCAAATGCAGATGCCTGGGGTTCAATCCCTGGTAAAGTCACTCTCTCATATTGCAGATGATTTCCTGAACTTGGAGTTAAATGTAGCATTTAATGCTAACAGGTTTAAACACGAAGAGTTACAAATTGGCATACAGTTATTTCTACAGAGAACGGAATTCATTAAACAAATTCAAATTTTAGAAAAGACAGTTTAAATTAATTTAATATAAAGTGTTTAAAAAAATGTTAACATTTCTATGTGAATTCCTTCATGATTTTTAAGTCTCCACCTGTTCACACATTCTTGTCAATACATTATTGGAATCTTCCTCAGGTGGTCTCCATAATGTCATTTCTGCTTTTCTAATAAAGATACTTCTCCATAGAAGTATTGACATTTTTTAACACCTGTGGGAGATTCTAAGAATTGTTGACAGGATTGTGAACATGTGAAAACTGTTTCAAATTACATCATGAAGATACTCCCATAAGGATATTAACATTTTTTAAAATCATCCTGTATCATTGCTCTTGAAAAAAAAAAACATGTATCTATGGTTCAAATAGACCTGCTTGAAATTATTAGCATTAGATTAAGAATAGTTAATTGAAGCTGTTGTAATTTTATTCTTGAGTTTCAAGAAACCTCAAGTAGCAGTTCTGCTATTGTGTAAGGAAAACACAAATACTGCTTCTGCCATTGTTAATATATATATATATATATATATATATATATATATAAGAAAGATTCATTAATTCTGTTTATGAAATAAAATTGGAGAAGACTCACAAAGACCAAAGTTTAATAAAATACACATCTTATTTTTGTTCTAGAGGGGGTAAAATAAATATTTTACCCCTAATTTTTAGTAAGAAAAGTTAAATAAAAATAAGGGTATCAATGATATATGAAAAAATGAACTAACAAAAATGGTTAAAAAATAAAACAAATTAATAAATGATAAAACATAATAAAAAGGAAATAAAAGACAAAAGAAAAAATACCAACAAGAAGAAGAATAAAAATAAACAACTTAAAAACAAGACAACATAAACAATAAAAGATAATAATACAAATATATAAAGAATAATTTTCATTAATCTCTATATAAATATAAATAAGAGATTTATTTTTAACTTTTTGTATCCCAGGCAATACTGGGTATCTCTGCAGGTTGTGAATAAAAAAGGGGTTGAACTCTCTCTTGGGAGAAAACAGAGTTTTCTGAAAGATGTATGTGAACCACACATCTATTGTAAGTCTTATGAGAAAAGTAAACATCTGTTGCTGGAACATTTCAAAACCAAAACACCTCATGGCAGTAAAAAGTTACCATTTTTATAATGCTAAACAAGAAGAGGGTGAGGCCGTTTCTAATTTCTTTGGTTGTCCCGAGAATGTCGTCTACATGCAAATTTGGAACATTTCTAAGAAAGAGCTTTTAGGGACAAATTTATATGTGGGTTGAATAAAGAAAATGTACAAAGCAAATTGCAGTCCAGGGACAGGTCCATCAAAAATGCCTTTAACGTAACTCAGACTATGGTGGTTATAGATATTAGCTTTCTATTGAGACTCTTACCTCCTTTTTATTGACAAACAATAGTAGAACCAGTAATTCCTTTTTTCCTTAAACAATGGCAGAACTGGTACTTCTTGTTTCTTAAAAACTCAAGAACCAAATTACAACAGAAGCTGTAACTATTTACAAATTATTATTATTAGTTACTTAAAACCACATAATTGCTTGCAAAAACTAAGTTGTCTATGGAATTTAATAACCCAGCAAGGGTTGACATACTATAAAACAATACCCCCCCAAAAAATGTACATGTAGCAATACAAAATTAAGTACACCCCTATGTGTATATATATATATATATATATATATATATATATATATATATTATTTTTGGTAACAGATTTCTAATGATATAGAGTTTAGTAATAAATAATATCTAATATGTTTTGATTGTATCCCTTTCCATGGGAAGTCATAAATTCCTAGTGGAGTACTTCGTTAGGAATAGAGGACTGTACCTCAGATGTGTTCTTATCTTGACAAAGGCATGAATCTACTTATCCCTGTGCCCTGTTCCATCACCAGTCATCACGATGTCTTGTCAAAATGGTTGATAGAAAAGTGAGTAAATGAATGAAGGTTGCGACTAGCCTTTACTTGCTAGCAAAGACTGATACCACCATTGTCATCCTTGATAGTTTCCAATCAACATTAAAAGTATATTTGGTTCAATGAAGCAAAACCTCAATTTTCTGCTGTCTGCTTCAATGCACTACAGCTCATTAAAGGAAGAATTTCTTTCACTTTTGGCAATAAAAACTAAATTTCTTTCGTTTAAGTAAATAAAACAAAGTGGCACAAATTAGAATTAATGCAATGAATATCTTTCAAGGAACGAAAGTCTTCAGCAATGATTGATTGATTTTAATGGCATGTTAACCCATTAGGTTATTATATGCCTACAGGTTAGGGAATCACATTCATTCAAAGGGCTGGTTAGCTCAGTCAGTAGAGCATTCGGCTAGAAACCACAAGGTTCCTAGTTCGATAACGGTCCTGCCAACTCAGCGTATGAGTAGCACAGGGATCTGTGCGGTAAAGTAAGGAACTGACGGTAGGTGTGGCGCTCCACCTCAGATACCAAAAACAATCTCCTTGGTCTAGTGCTATTGAAAAGGGGATAGACTCCCTAACTGACTGGCTGATACCGACTTTAGGCCGCCCCTGACAACTTTATATTCATATTTAAACTTTTGCATAGGTTTTTAAGAGTGTCTTGCCCAAAATTATATTTTATCAAGTATTCCTATGTAATACAAATAATTTGCATTCACTTGTATGATTTCACTTATTCCTATCTAATAATAATAATTATGTTGTTTCAAGTAATTATTTCTATTTAATAATAGTCATTTCTTTGCACACAGTAATATGGTTTCATGTAATTAATTAATAATAATACTTAGTAAACAATTATAGCTTCAATTAACTATTCTTAAATATCAAGTTTTCCTGTCTAATACAAAGAATGTTCACACAGTCATATGTATTTCTATTGAATACGAAAATATTTAAGATCTATTTGACCCATAGATGAGACCCTAACATATACTATCACTGAGTCAGAGTGGACCTGGGAGTAATGGCAATGAAAGAGTACACTACACTACCAAGATCTCCAGAATAATTTACACACTATTATATGATATTCAAGTATTTCTATCAAATACAAATTTTCAAACATCTATTTGATAATGGGACCCTAACAGTTACCACCACTCTCAGAGTGAACCTGTGTGCAATTGTAATGAAAATGTTCTTTACACTCCCCACATCTCTAGAACTGGAGCCTCACCATCAGATGAGGTTTAGTATCATACCCAGGACCATTTTTTGGTGGGGGTCTTACCCCTCTGCAGAGGATACAGCCAGTATATTTTAAGCAAACAGGGTCATAGATTTTATATATCAATTTTATTTCAGCTATCATAATGATTGGATATATTTGCGTTACAAGTAATTTTAATGCATTACTTTAATCTGTATCTTAAAGAGGCATGTGGTTATTGTGATAGGAAATGGATCAGGTGGCTCAGGTTCAAATCCTGGGTGAGGCTGTTTGCATAGCCCAAATAGCCTTGAGAAAGGTATGCATCAAATATTCTCCCTACTGTTAAGGGTAGTTAAATAGGCAGACTAGTCTCTTTTTAACCTTATTTAGGCAATGTGTCTAGGAGAAGGAAAACTCTAAATTCAAACCTGTTAAACTCTGCTTAACTCTTAACGTCCTATACCGCCTCATTCCAGAAGTCACATTCATTTTCCTAATCTGACCCAAACAACAGGCTTTGTTTAAATATAATATTAAACATATTTTGAAGTCTTTATTTTAAGGGAAATAACATGTAACTTGAAATGAAAAGGGCATTTTTAGCATTTTTGATAGATCCTTATAGGAATGGGACTCTAGACTTAGAAAATTCTCAACAGGATGTTAAGAGTTAAGAAATTAACCTTGTGTCATGTCCTTCTCATGCAGAGGAGTTGGTAAATATATCTAAAAATTATCTTGAAAAATTTGAAAATAAAATTAAAAATATATAATTATACAGTCCAAAACTGGTTTATGTCTTTTAATGGTACTGAATTATCTTAAGAAATTAAACCCAGAAATGAACAATCATCAGCTGCTGATAGACAATTCCCAAAGTGTAATGGTTAGTAAGCTAGACTAGTGGACCATTATGAGTGAGTTTGATTCTCACTGTGAACTCAAACTTCTGGCTTTGTACTAAGCTAAACTTATTGAATGAAAACTATAAGTTATTGATTATGATACTTTAAAATATCGGCAGTGAAGAACGCAGCTCTTGAAAACATTCAAAAGAGCCAGGATAATAAAAAGATAATAAAAAGAAAAGAAATATAAAGATACAGTTGATTAAAAAAGATGAAAATACTTTTGATAGACTTTTTACTTTGAATATTCTTAGCTTGTTGTTTTTTTTTTTTTTTTGGTTTGTTTTGTAGATGAACTTCAAAGACCTATACCTTGGGGCAACTGCTTGATCCTGCCTGTGGGTTCTTCTAATATTTCCACATAACTTGGTAAGAAGCACTATTTGTTAAAGAATTTGAAGACCAATTCCTTTACTTGATAGACAATTTCCTGTTCAAATTGTTTGGGAGCAAACACAGTCCAATCTATTCAGTTGGTTTTTAGTGGAACTGATGATGATATTTTTGACTTAGGGCAATATTAATAGAGACAGAAAGAGAGAGAAAGTCCAAAGTTGGGGAGAAAATAGATACAATGAATGAAGAGAGGAAGTGGGGAGCCTTACTAATAAAAGAAGATATGGGGAAAAGAAGAGAAGAAAATTGAATATTTAGAAAGAGATAGAGTGAGAGTTGAAAGAGAAAAAGCCTTAATAAGAAAATAAGGCATGGGAAAAGTTAAGAGAGAGAGAGAGAGAGAGAGAGAGAGAGAGAGACTTACTAAGAAAAGAAGATATGGGAATAATGAGTAAAGAAAATTAAATACTCAGAAAGAGATAGATTAACAGATCAAGAAAAAATAGATACATGAATGAAGAGAGAGAGAGAGAAAGAGAGAGAGAGAGAGAGAGAGAGTTATTAAGAAAAGAATCTATCATAAAGATTAATGAAGAAAATTAGAGAGAGAGAGAGAGAGAGAGAAATAAACAGCCCAAGAGAATAAAGCACTCAAGAAGTAAATACAAAAAAAGAGGGATGTAAAGATAAAAAGAAAGAGAGAGAGGTGGGGTGATGAATAGAGACAGAAAGATTAAATGTCAAAAAGGGAAAATAGATCCAAAAAAATAGAGAGAAAGAGAAAGGAAAGATATGAGTGAAATAAGTGAAAAAGATTATTTAGAAAGAGATAAAGAGAGCAAAAGGGGATGAAAAATAAAATGTAAAAAGAAAGAAAAAAAAACGATTGTAGAAAGAGTTGGGGTTGACAGGAGATGAAACTGAATTAACAAACAAGAAAGGGTAAAGAAAATGCAATAAACAGAGAGACGGACATATAATTATGCAGAAGAAATGGGGAAATAAAGTTAGCAAAAAGAAAATACAAGAAATAAAGAGTGTCATAGATAAAAAGAGAGAAGGAAAGAGATAAAACCTGATGCAAAGATGAATCCATTAAAAAAAAATTCCCATTTTATCTGAAGATCTTTTTCACTTTCCTGTTATACATTTCAGAACTTATTTTTGTGCACAAGCAAAAAAATCCTAAATATGAGGTGTGATCAAAAACTATAGAGATTCAAAAATTTTAATCTTCTTAATCTTAAAATTAATTGTTAAATGTATATATAAAATTAATTTAAAATTATTAATAAATTAATTGTTATTAATTGTTAAATTTTGTGCACAAGCAAAAAAAAAAAAAATCAAAAACTATTGAGATTGAATTTTTTAATCTTTTTAATGTTAAAATTTAAATGCAGATCTATGCACAACTGATTAACCTATATATTGGTGGAATGGCCTATTGTAGGCATAAGCTGGATAGCAAGGGAGTCTATCCCCTTTTTGCTAGCGCTAGACCAGAGAGATTGTTTTTGCTGAGGTGTAGACGGACATATAATTATGCAGAAGAAATCGGGAAATAGAGTTAGTTGTTGACAGGGACTGGTATCAAACCAGGAACTTGCCGATCCTACGTGGTTGTTCTACTGATTGAGCTAAACCAGCCATTAACTTATATAATAGAGTAATAATGTCTAGAATTTTTTTTGATAGTATGTTTGATGAAACACAGGATTGTACATGTGCAACATTCTCCATACTTACTTCCATGCAAAATTTTCTCTTTCTAAATTGAAGGAAAAGTTTTGAAGACATGAAAGCGATTAAAGGTAATACAATCATGCAACTTCACACCATATCAAAAGAGGAGATTTACAGGTGCTTTGACCAATAAATAATCCATAGGAATATAAGTGTTGAATGAAATGTGGAAGATTTTTTTTAAATTTGTTTCATACATTAACTATTTTTACCTTGGTAAATACAGCTTCAGTCTTGAAGAATAAATTAAAGTTCCAATTACCGTCGAACTGGGAAGACAAGGCAACAAACAGTTGTAACTGAAATACAAACCCGAATGTCACAAAGTCTACTGCAGAATGACAGGATATATATAAGACTCCACAATGTCATTCAAATCAAGCAGTCAAGCAGCCAATCAGAACTCAAGGAATGGAATGACCCAAATCACCCAAATTCATGAATGGGTCATTCTTGATTTCTATATATACCAACTGTCTTGAACACTGCTTAGCTGCTGTTATTCAAACCAACAGTAGACTTGCTGACCTCAGTAAGTCTCAACATTTTTTGAAGATTGATAGTATTTTATTTCTGATGAGTTAAGAGTGAAACATCTAATGTAGAAATAAAGTAGGAATAAATGCAACAGATTGCACTAAAAAGAAAAAAATGTTAAAGAATTCATTTTTAAAAAGTTTGCCAGCTTAGGATAAATAAGTCAAGATGATGACATATATATATATATATATATATATATATATATATATATATATATATGAGAGAGAGTCAACAATTATCTGAAGTTGAGCCGTAACATATCTTTATCATTGTCACAGTGTGTCTATTTTGCTTGATGTTTTTACAGTATAAACCTGGCCACTCCACTAGCAGTATGCTACAAGGAAATTACCCAATTTCTCTGATTGGAAGGAGTGTCAGGGGCTGAAATTCATTGGAGACTTTTAGCACAGTACAGGGACAGTACACTCCTGCATAGAAGTGTGTATGAGTGGATAGAGAATTTTAAAAGTGGTCAAACAAGTGTGACACATTAAGAGGGAGCAGGGCACCCTTCAACCTCCACCACTGAGGAGAAAATTCATCAAAGCTCAAGAAATTGTAATGAAGTTATCATGGATGAGGTTGCTTGTTCTCTGCAGATTAGTCATGGTTTTGCCTATTAAATCATTTATGATGAGCTTGGATTCCATAAAATAAGAGTGCAGATAATTTTTGAATCTCCTTCTCCTGTGCCCTTTAACCTTGTTAAGGCAACCAGTTTTTATATATATATATATATATATATATATATATATATATATATATATACATGTTTGGTTGAACAGGACTTACATTTCATGTCTGAAGAGTTTCTTTTCAAGTTGTCTGGCCAGCTGGGTGGAGTTGTTTAATGAGTCCACTGAAGGTTATATCACTTTTGGCCCTATCTAGTGTCATCATTAGGTGTAGAGTAGTTGAGTTGTTTTCGTTGTTCTTTTTAACACACACACACACACACATATATATATATATATATATATATATATATATATATATATATACTATCCACATTGTAGTCACATGACTCACACTTTATTATCCTGCCTTATGTTGTTAATACATTGTGATATGGCTCTGCAACTTTGTGCATTGAAAGTTTGAAGGCACTGGTGGCATTGAATTTCAACCATATATAGATACATATATATGTAGCAAACGTCTATGTTCATTGGAAAAGATTGGTTTAAGCACATTAACAAGGAAAGAGATCGTATTGAAAAATTAATGATTTCTTCACTGTTAGACTATGTACATACTAATGTGATTATGTACAGATGCACATATATAATTATATATAGGGAAATGAATATATGTATAAATATATATATATATATGTGTGTGTGTGTGTGTGTGTGTATGAATATATATATATATATATATATATATATATATATATATATATATATATATATATATATATATATACATATATATATGAATATATGTTTATGAAAAGGGGTGACTAATATTCTATGTAAATATGTATGTATATATATATATATGAAAATTCATGTGTGTGTATGTATACATAAATGAATGTGTGTGTGTGTGTATATATATATATATATATATAAATGAATATATGTATAATAAAATATATATGAACATGAAATCATTCATATTTATGTGTGTGTGTTTGTACGCATGTACACAGAAAATAAATGCACAATATATTTATATGCAAACATGTAGAAAAACTGTGTATTTAAGATGAAAGTAAAGAAAAAAAATGAAAAAAGATAAATAAAGTTTTGCCCACAGGTAAGCTAAGGTTGGTAAGTAAAAAAACATACAGGTGGCCTAACAAACAGGTTTGTTACTAAAGCCGTTAGCAGCATTTTTACAATCACTTCATCTGATAAACAAACCATTAGATGATCTGGCAATGCTGAGCCAGCCTAGGTGGTCATGGTTGAGATTTCTAGCATCTTTTTTCAAAACTGATGATTAGGTATTTCTCTCAGTATATGAATCAGAATATTCACCCCTTGTATTTTCTTTAAAAAAAATGAAATAAGAAATAAGCCAAGTTAAAACCTAGTAGTGAGAGAAATCATCTTTAAGTCTCATCATCATCAAAGTAGTCCATTGGTATCAGCAATGTTATCCCTTTTCTTCTTGGTATAAAATAATTTTTTTAAATTTATTTTTTTATTTTTTGCAGTTCAGTATTATTAAGTATCAGTGTGGTTTTTAATCTCTTTTCATTATTTTTCTTTTCTTTTTGACTTTTTTTTCTTCCTGATTGGTTGGTTGGTTGGTTGGATTTTGAACATGTTTACCTTTGTTGGGTTATTTTTATGTCAATGTCAGTTTACTATACTATTGTACCAAAATGTTTAACTAAATCCGTTAGCCGCATTTTTGCAACCACTCTCTCCATTTTGACTATTTTAACAGATAAATGCTCAGTTGCAATACCAATGTTTTAAAATGTATTAACAAAGTACAAATTCTTTTTAAACAAGTAAATGCTTCATATCTAATGGAGCTCAAAATCGTTTAAGACATTATCTCAAATGGATCTATTTTATCAATAGATGTGACTCTAACATGTAATACCAGTCTAGTCTGGGTGTAATGGCAAGAAAGAAGTAATTTCACACTCCTAAGAGCAACAGAATTGGAGCACCAGTCTAGTGTCATACTCAGGAAACCCTGGTGACATGTTCTAAGTTGCTGATAGTGTGAGGAAATAAAGAAATTTGCATGAAAGAAGAAATTAATGTGTTGAAAGATTTGCAAAGATCATCATGTGCATTATATCTTCCCTTGCACAATCCAATTCTAGTATCATGGAAAATCCAAGACAACTAGCTACAGAAGCAACAACATTTTTGACAGATTTCAGTTGGAGGCTACCTTCATGCATATGTACCATGGTTTGATTTAGCTTTGAATTCAGTGTTTCCCTTTCCCTAGACCAGTTGCCATGTTTGCCCAACTATTTTACTGATATCTAAAATGAGAAACGATGGATCCATACCTTTCCCAAGGATATTAGTGCGAAATGAATGCAAACAGCCTTAACAGGAATTTGAACTCAGCATGCTGATTCTTTTTTCTTTTTCAATATTCATTAAAATCCATACCTCCACAAAAAATACTTAAATACAAAATGGTAATAAAATATCAGGAGGTATGTATAGCGTAATGGTTATCATTAAGGAAAACGGAATCAACAAACACAAATTCTGGATAAGAATATATTTACCCTAGTGATTGTATTAACCCAACTCATCTACCATATGCAGGATATGACACAAGGTCACTATGTAAGTAAAGTACAGCTGGTTTGAATTGAGAATTTTCCTTGTTCTGGACCAAAGGGTTGGAGGTGAGAAGGAATGAATTCATAACTTTCCCAAGAGCATTAGTGCAAAGTGAAATACAAACAGCCTCATCCAGGATTTGAACTCAGGGCTCTGAATCCATTTTCTAAGATGATAACCATTATATCACACACTGCTACATTGTTAATATTCTTGGGAAAGAAGAATCCATCTTTCTTCTGCCATCTATAGGTAAGAAGGAGGGTAACCATGGTAGGGCAATTGGTCTATGAGAAGAAAACATGGAATTCTTGGCCAGAATGGCAGGTATGTATTTATCCAACTGTCATATAGTACCTAAATAATGAGAATGGTATTAAGAGGAAAGAATAGACAATCACATACCAACAGCTATAAATATATACATGTTGTTCCATGAACAAGCAGTAGGTGGAAGGGGGAAGAAAATTGGAAAAAACGTATTGAAGAGGCAATGTAAAATAACCATGTTGCTTTATGGTTCCCTGGCAGGGGTCCAAGACACGTCTCTCCTGTTCAAGAAACAGAGACAAAAGAGACTGTCATGTGACACCCCATGAGACAACCAGCAGACATGCCCAATCTTTATGGGAGATAATTTATTGTCTCGCTACAGGGATAAATAAAGAATAGTAAGATAGTGTTGCACTTAGAGAGAGATGAACTCACTTGAATAATCAACATCAGTATTTCAACTCTTACCTTAGATTGAATGAAAACCAAGAGTAAAGAAAACATACAACTTTCAGTTTATTTAAATATCTAAAAAGTTTAGTATGGCACAAGTCTACAAGTGTGATGCATTTTATGGGGATCAAACTCACTATGGTGATAATGATTTATCAGGTAAAATCAAATCAGATTTAGTGAATGTTGTCCATGAATAATAATATTTAAGAAAATCATTTGGATAAAGTTATATATTAGTTTTTTTTATCTTAAAAAATGTTCACATTCATTCAAACATCTGGCAAATGTATTTTTATATCTTTAGAAGAACTTGTTTTTCATTATCTTGTATGAAAATAGTTGTATGACAGAAAGAGAAAGGATAAAGATGAAGAAGAAAAAAAGAAAGAATGAGAAATGTTTTAAAAGAGAAAAAAATAAGAAAAAGGAAAGGGAATAGTGAAGGAAAGAAAGAGTAATAAAGAAAAGAAAGTAAGAAAAATGAAAAAGAAAAAGATGGAAAACTATAATAAAAAAAGAGATTAAGTCATCAGGAAAAAGTTAAAAGAAAAATATTGGTCAATTTTCTGAATTGAAAAAGAAAAAAAGATAAGTAAAAGAAAGAAAGATACACGAGAAAAAGAAAAAGAAAATTTGAGAAAAGCAAAAGGGAAAAACACAAAAAAAAGAAATAAAATCAAAGAAAAAAAAAAAAAAGAAAATCAAAGAAAAAGTTAAGAGAAATAAGAGGAAATAAAATTATGAAGAGAAAAGGTAAAAGGGAAAGAAACAAATGGATGAAAAAATTGTAAAAGAAAAAGGGAAAAAAGAAAAATTAAAGAACATTTAAAAAAATAATAAATGCGAAATTATAAAATATTTAAAAAAAATAACAGAAGTAAGGATAAAAGGAAGGAAAAAGAGAAGGACAAAAAATGAATAAGGAAAGAATGAAAAGAATGAGAAAAATTAAAAGAAAGCAAATAAAAATGGACATAGGAATAGTATGCAGAAAAATAGAAAAAGAAAATTAATGAATAAATGAGGAAGGAAAATAGATTACAAACTGAACAGAAGCAGAGATTTTTAAAATGCTCAACAATTCACAAAAGAAAAAAAAAAAGAAAGAAAGAAGAAAAATACTGAATGAATTAAAAAGAAGGAAAGCAATAAATAAATAACAAAACAAAAATGATGAGTGAAATCAAAGCCAACCTCTTTCATCAATATTTTTATTTCATCTGCATTTTGTACCCCTTTCTTTAACAGGTCAGTAGGACGTGTGTGTGTGTGTGTGTGTTGTGTGTGTGTGTATGTGTGCGAGACAGTCTCGATGTCTGTAAAAACGCAATTTCTTAAGGACCATCTGTACAACATAAAATATAAAAATGTTGCCAATAAGGCCAGCAACCTTTTACAAGTTTCGCCCACATTAAGAGACGACGGGTCTGCACAAATCACGGCTTTGACTAACATGGTAACGGCTGATATCCCAGTTGGCTCAGTTCCAATTTCAAAAGTGATTTATTGTCCCAAGGCCTGATGCCTAAATATCCAACGCTTGAGTTTAGAGACGAATTATAAATAGGCACATAGTTTGTATATGCTACAATGATTTCTCTGAGAGACAGCTACAAAAATGTCTGTTCCATAAAAGTAATGGACTATGCATGTTTGTGTGTGCACTTCTGTACAAGTTGTTTTGAATTATGTCGGCACAGATTACAAATATTATTTTTTTAGATTATGTGAATATGTCACTGTGCAAATTTTTATTAAGTCACAGTTTGTGTCACCTGTAATATCAACCACACAGTATTTATTAAACAATTTTCATTCACTCTCAGGATATCACACACTATAACAGAGCAAATCTAGAAGTGTTTTATTGTAGAAATACATTCTCAATCATTTTACTATCAAATATTTTTTGAGATTATATGAATATGTGACTGTGTAGATTTGTGTTTGTGTTACATGCCCTAGTGATGGGACTTAGAATATGTTTGTATCCTCTAGAGAGTTCTGGGTATGACACTAAACTGAATCTAATGGTGGGCTCCTGTTCTGGAGATCTGGGAACCCCTTCATTTCCATTATTCCTAGGCCCACTCTGATCCAGAGTGGTAGGTTTCCATCTATGGATCAAATAGATTTGTTTAAAAATTATTCATATTCAATAAAACTGTGTACAAAAAAAACTCTTGTGAAATAACTACACAAAAAATGTAAATATGAAGATACAATGAATATGATTCCCTAACCTCAAGACATAAAATAATCCTAGATGGGTTGATATGCCATTAAAATAAATCAATTCATCTTTATAATCAATTTCTTTTTTTTTTTTACTATTTCTTTGAATTTTTGAGATTAGGCTTAATAATTTGGATTATTTGGATTATTCGGACTATTGTTCTCATCTTTATTGTTATCTGCACAATGTATACTCTATTGATTGAATAAAAGGTTGGGTTCAAAGTTCTGTGAAAGATCTTGATTACAAAAAGAAGCTTTCCAGTTCAAAGAGAGGGTTTCCCAGTTCGAGAAGGTTCCCAAGTCCGACAAGAAATACCTAAAGAAGGCTGGTGGGTACGTTGGCAGAAATGTTGTGCAGATAATTATAAAAATAAGGACTATAGTCCGAATAATTCATTTTGTTTTTAGATTATAAGAATAAGTTACTGTGCAAATTAGTATTAACTGTTTGTGTCACCGATAATATCAGTCACACAGTATTTATCAAACAATTCACTTTCAGGATAAGCACACAGAGTAATAGAGAAAATCTAGCAGTGATTTATTATAGAAATAAATTGTCTCTAACCAAATTACACTGGTCATTCTCCCTGGGAAAAAGATAAGTCATCTGATTCTGAAACTTGGACCTTTCACTTCTTCAGACCACTGCTCTATAGATTAAGGAACTTTATTTCTCATATAAATCTTGACATAGAACAATGAGGCATCTGTCTTCAAAGAGAAGATCAGCTGTTACTTAGTAATATTTATGCCACCAGGGAGTGGAATTTACACCTGATGAACTCCAGGCTATTGCTCTACAAATGAAACACTTTCTTCACTGAACAAGCAGTTTTATTAATCATTCTCTCCAAACAGTGTTATATCATTATCATCATCAAAGCATCCAGACAGCACAGCTTCCCTTGACTCTCTCTTATGATGCATCCCTATCAACCTCTTGAAAAATCTTCAAAAAGGCATCTAGAGTCCATACAGTGCTAATGGAAGAACCTAGAAAAGAGACTGGGGCAACTGGAGGTTAGAGGAAGAATCAAGACCATCCAGATAATAACACCACTTAAATCAGCTAGTTAATACCATCAGGGGATGCCAACAATAATCATCAGCAAGGGATGCCAACAACATAGATTCGCTTGGCTCTATCTCACCACCAGTTCCTATTGTCCATTGTCCTTGATAGAGCCCAGTCTCCATACAGAGCTAGTTAATGTAAATTTTTGATGATCAGCGAACATTGGTGTGTCCATGTGTAGGAGTCCTTAAGTGAATGTTACTTATGAGTTCATCCTTACTTCACCAGCATGTCTTCCTTGGATAGTTTGTGAGATGGGAGGTAAATAGCTACATAGTTGCTGTTTTGTAGAGTGCTACTTCCAGGACCTATTTATTACAGCATGCAATACCATTTTAGTTCACATCTAGCATTTTTCTAGCCATTTTGTTAGAGTTCAAGTGGTGCAACCATACAGTAATACTGACACAGCTACAGTTTAGAATTCTTGTTTTATTTTATCCAATCAGATTTTCATATGATCGTTAAACTGTCAATAGCATTTCATGTTATACTCATGCATATATTGATATTACTTTCAGTAGATGAGATATTGCTACCAAGGTATACAAACTGGCCTACTAATTTCAGAGGTTTGCCATTCAATGAGAAGATGACACCATCTTGATTAAAACACATGAAAACTGCTTTATCTGAGTTCATGTAGAGAGTAATGACCCTTGCAGCCTGCTCTATGTTATGTAATAGTTCCTACGAGGGTTTTAATCTATCGGTCACAAACAGATCTGTTTAAAAAATATTTGTATCAAAAAGGAATACTTGATACCATATAACTGTGCAAATTATTTGAATTAAGAATAATTACTTGAACCTATAAGTGTTTACAAAGACATTTTTATCATTTTTCTGAATGTTTGAGATGAGGCTTGAAGATTAGTATTATCTGCGTTATTTGGACTATTGTCCCCATCTTCATTGTTATTTGTAGAACATTTTGGCCGATATGCCCTCCAGCCTTCTTCAGGTATTTCTTCTCGGACTCGGGAACCTTCTGATGGCTCCCAATTATGACAAGAAAGCTCCCGAGTTCGAAAAGAAGGTTCCCGAGTCCAACAAGAAATACCTGAAGAAGGTCGGAGGGCATATCGGCCGAAACGTTGTTCAAATAACAATGAAGATGAGGACAATAGTCCGAATAACGCAGATAATACATTTTTATTAGTTACTTGAAACTATATGACATTGTGCAAATAGATGTTTATCATCCAGTAAAAAGTTACTTGAAAGCATAAATTATTAATATTAGATAGAAATACTTGAACACATACAACTATATGCAAATTATCTGTACTAGCAAATATATGCACCCTCCGGGTGCAAGTATTTAAGTTTTAATGTAATAAAATATTGTATTAAATTAGAAAGGCTAATGAAACTAAATAAGAATACAGATAAAAAGATTTGAAACAGAGGGAGTATAATAAAAGATTTGAAACAGAGGGAGTATGATAAAAAATAGAACAACTGAAACTTACTCTTCCATCACGCTCGTTTTTCATTGTTATTTTTTTCTAATTTAAGTATTTAGTTATAAGAGGAAGTAAAGAATAAAATGACAGTTATTTTATCTTGTTAATGGATTTCATTTAAGATTTATTGAAGAGACTTTTTCTTATATTCATTAAAATAAAACCAAACAGTTAGAAATCAATAATACTAAGCACATATTTATTAAATTCCATTTTTTAATATTAATATGCAAATTAGCCTTCCCGTTCACACTGTAAACCGCTATTTTGTTGTATATATAAATATA
>CM042160.1:16127900-16157900 GCA_023376005.1 Doryteuthis pealeii | reverse complement strand
CATGCGGAGGGGTTGGTAAATATATATATGATAGATTTTGGTGAAAGATAAAGATTTTTTTTGTTTTCTCCTGCTTACTCTATCTTCCTAATGAGGATTGTCTGTGATTAGATGAAACATTGGATGACAAAATTATGGCATCAAATTCAAACTCAGTACATGAGATATTTCCATAATCTTTACAAGGTGAAATCTTGTTAACCTTGTAAGTGACTAATATATAATTCATGTATGAAAAAATACCACCAGAAACCAAAATCACCCCGCCCCACTACTGATCTAAAGGTTCAAACATTATAATCTGGGAGATAGCTACTAATAAATAACTTTTACTCTTTTACTCTCTGGCAAAAAATGAACAAAAACATTCAAATTAAAAAAATGAAAAAAACCCTTGACCTCGGCTAAAAAGGTGACCAAAAAAAATTCTCAATTAAGTTGACAATTTTCTTTTGCTATTTCATTATTAAAAAGAATAAGTGTGCCTGATAAATTATTCATATATTGCATTGCGCTGTCGGCAGAGTTTAGAATACACTATCATCTGCAAAGAAGTAAACCCCCGTTGTCACCATCACCACAATTAACCACCAGTTACGGTCCTATCTATGGGTCAAATAGGTCTATATAAAATTGTTTGTATTCAATAGGATCGTATGCAAAAAAAAAAAAATCTTTTAAGAAACAAATTCCAAAAAAAGAGGAAATATGAACATAAAAGGAATGTGATTCACTAAAATCTAGGTATAACCTTAGACAAGTTGACATGCCTTTAAAATTAAGCAATCATATCTTGCATTATCAAGTATATATGCTGTCAAAATGAACAAAATAATTTGGGATATCTATTCTATGATGCTTTACATAAGTGTATTAGCATAAACTCATGGGATATCATTAGCTCCTACTAATTCATATACTACAATGATAAATATTTTTTACAAAGCCTTCTGATTATATATATATATATATATATATATAGGTGTGTAGCATAATGGTTACAGTCATAGGAAATGGACTTGTCAACCCAAGTTTGAATCCTGGACAAGGCTGTTTGCATTTCACATAACGTTAATACCCTTGGGAAAAGTATGAATGCAACTATTCTGCTTCCAGCTATGGGTAAATAATAGGACAGTCTGGGCACTTCAACTTTGGTTAGGCAACCTGTCTAGGAGAAGGAAAACTCTGAATTGAAACCCGTTAAACTCTGCTTAAGAAACTGACTGTGTTGCATCCTGCTCCTGCAGAGAGGTTGGCGTGTGTGTGTATATATATATATATATATACTAGCGGTATATACCTGGCATTGCCTGGCTTATATATTATCCAACTAGATTTAAGTATACATTTTTTAATCTCATATTACTAACCATTGGTTTATTTTTTAAATATTTTTTCCTACTACAGCTGGTAATTTGAAATGAATTCAAGAGTAAATATGAATATCACCACTGAATTACTCAAAAAATTCTACCCTAGAAAAATTTTGTTTGATTTTGATACAGAGCTTTGTTTTTAATTGTAACCCTGGACAGATGTGCTTATAGGGAAAATGTTCCTACCACGAGCTCATCTGTTGGATATATATATATATATATATATATATCAGTGGCAACTAACTCATCAATGTTACTTAGGTTCATATTTTGAAGATAATTACTATACCTATAACTTAAAATATAAGACGAATTTTAGCATCCAATTACATGTTTTTCTAAATAAAATTTATCAAATCATTGTGCTTGTGTAGGTTTTCACTGCTGATACTTGACAATTGACTGTTCTACAAAAATCAAAACAATACTTTCCTTTTGTCGGAGCTTTCAAAACAAATGTCTTTGACCCAGGTTAAGTGTCTGTTTGAGTCACCACTAAAATCTTTCATGTTAACTAGTCAATGTCTAGATCAATTGAACTAAACAGAAATACAAAAGTAAGCAGAGAAAATAAATGAGGATCAAATGATGTTGATTCATTAAATTTCCCTCACATAATTTAATAAAAAGAAAAAATCATTTTCAGTCAAAATAAAACACATTTGGGATTTTTTAAATCATTTTTAATATTTCAGACAGAAATCTACTCATCTGTACCATATTAGTATTACCTGCGTTATTCGGACTATTGTCCCCATCTTCATTGTTTCTTCCAACGTTTCAGTTGACATAACCTCTGGCCTTCTTCAGGTATTTCTTGTCGGACTCGAGACAGTTCTAAGTGACAGTTATCTCTGGAACCCAAGTTCAATCCTGAGTGAAAGCAGTTAGAAAAATAATTAATTAACATAACTCCTACCCCAGCTATGGTTAGCAGAATGAAAACAGGATACCCCCGTGGAATAAATAAAGGGTTAGATTCAAAGTTCCGTGATGGCTCCCGAATACGACAAGAAAGTTCTCAAGTTCGAAAAGAAGGTTCCTGAGTCCGAGAAGGTTCCCGAGTCCGACAAGAAATACCTGAAGAAGGCCGGAGGGTATATCGGCCGAAACGTTGTACAAATAACAATGAAGATGGGGACAATAGTCTGAATAACGCAGATAATACTAATCTTCAAGCCTCATCTCAAAACATTCAGAGAAATGTACCATATTAGAAGAATAATTTTCTTTATTTTTTAAGGCTGATTTTCCAGGACCTAACTAGCTACATTATTTTTAATAATATTTTATATATTATAAGGAAAACTCTAAATTCAAACCAACTGTACTTTGCAAACCAAATTGACTGTGTCACATCCTGCTCATGGAAGAGAGATTGAGTAAATACGTACCAGAGAATATGGTATTTTGGTGCTTGAAGGATCAGTAAAATTTGTATATCATCAGATATGTTGGTAAATGCTTGAATAAAAAGGTTGGTGACTAGACTAGATCTCTATGATACCATTAAGAATGGTAAAAAAAAGAAACATCTTTTGCACAAGAAATCTTAGTATAAAATAAATAAACCTAACCTAACTTGAAAGGTGCCATAATGGGCAGCAGTTAAGCTAATTCATGTAGATGACATTTCATGCATTGAGAACATATTACATTTTATTAAACTTCTTTCCCAAATTTATTTCCAAGTTACAAAAATTATTATCATACAAAAAAAAAAGAAATTTTCTAAATCCCAATAATTAAAACTTATGAAACAAAAATTTCAGCCTTGCAGATCCAGATTTGGTCTGGAATGTTTATAATTTGCTTACAGAGTCAGCCTGGTTCCAAAATGGTATGATATGTTGGGCTACAGCCTCTAGGAGTAAAGCTGAAAAATATGACACACTTACATTTGCATTATTGTTATAGATTTACCAATTAAATATCTGCAAAGTAAAAGATCTATAAAACACACACTTGAAAAGAAACAGCTAAAATAGTGGTAGAGACCTTATGATCTCCAACCCATTGTTTACAATCTAAGTGACCTCTGTTTATTAAAGATCATAACTTGACACCTGTTCATAAGTGATCTGTCTCCAAAGATAATCAGGACATGAACAAAAATTACCCCAAATCATTAACACCAGACTCTTGTTCTACAAACTCAACAATCTATCAAGTCTGGAGGCAAACTGAACACTTTGGGAATAATTTGCTTGTGTTTTGGAGGAATTTCCGGAAATGCTGGCTCTTCACTAATTTCTTGTACCAACCCCTTCATTTCCCAAGTTATATTTGCTAGGCCACACTGAAATTAACATCAAAGAGAAACATTGTCTTTGGAAATGGCCAGGACACAAAGGAATGTAATGAGTGTACAAAAAGATGAGGCGGTGAAAATTGAAATATCACAAAAGAAGAAAATAAAAACAAACAACAAATTTTTGTAATTTTGAAAAAAATAAATAAATAAAAGGAAGAAACCAATTTTTCACTTAGGAAAAACTTATTCAGATGCAACTCAACATAAATTTCCTTGCAAACAAAAATAAAAGTTATCTCCCCCGCCTTCTATTCATTGCTTATTGAACAGTGGTTTTTCCATATCTAAATACAAAAAGTAACAGAGATTGTATCTCTCTTAATAAGCAATACATTTCCCATATAATACCATGATAAATATTCCCAACTATATATATATATATATATATATATATATATATATATATATAGAGAGAGAGAGAAAGAGAGGGTGTGAGTGAGTGAGACAGACAGACAGACACAGAGAGAGAAATGAACATAAATGTAGAGACATATGTATAGAAATAGATATGAAAAAGAGGCAATATGGAAAGAGAAATAGATGGAGAGATAGATATGAACAAACAAAAGTACAAAGAGAAATAGATATGAACAAAGAAAGAGGGGTTTGAGGTAGAGAGATAAATATGAACAGAGACGAGATAAAGACAGATATAAACAGAGGGGGAGGAAGAGATGAATATGAATACACGGATAGAAAGATAAACAGAAACAGAAATGGAGAGACAAATATGAATAAATTGAGATAGAAAGATAGATATGAACTGAGTCCGATAATCAGATATGAACAGTGATGGAGAGATGTATATATATATTTACCAACCCCTCCGCACAAGCAGGATGTGACACAAGGTCAATTTCTTAAGCGGAGTTCAACAGGTTTGAATTCAGAGTTTTCCTTCTCCTAGACCGGTTGCCTAACCAAGGTTAAAAATCCCAGTCTGCCCTACTATTTATCCATAGCTGGAGGGAGAGTAGGATTCATACCTTTCCCAAGGGTATTAGCGCTAAATGAAATGCAAGTACCATTTCCAGGATTTGAACTCGGGGTGATGACTCCATTTCCCATGACTTTAACCGTTACACCATGGACTTCCATGGAGAGATGTATATAGACTGACACAGATAGATATGAATATACTGAGAATCATAAATATTGGTAGAGGGAGATCGTTATGAAAAGATTGAGATAGAGAAATCTATATGAACAGTTATGAAGATGTATAGATTGAAATATAGAAGAACATACAGAGAGATCAATATGGAATGAGAGAGAGAGAGAGAGAGAGAAACAAATTGAAACAACAGATATAAACAAAGGTGGAGAGAGATATATTCATTGAAATGGATAAGAACAGACCACCAAAGAGATCAATATGGGCTCTCTAGAGAGATAGATATAGATATACTAAGTAGACATATAGGAACAGAGATAGAAAGATAGATATGGACTGACATAGAGAGGTAGATATGAATGGTCAGAGGAAGGGAGATGATATAAACGGACTGAGGAAAAGAGATACTAATGATGCATTTTCCAAATTTTGAAGACTTAATGAATTTGCAAACACTTGGTATCAAGTTATACGTGAATTTTAATTTATTATCAAACCTCTCTATACGAACAGGATGTGACACAAGGTCAATTCTTAAGCAGAGTTCAACAGGTTTGAATTCAGAGTTTTCCTTCTCATAGACTGGTTGCCATACCAAGGTTAAATACCCACATCTAGGGGAGAATAGTTGGATGCATACCTTTTCTAAGGTCATCAAAACTATGTGAAATGCAACCAGCCTAACCCAGGATTTGAACTCTTGTCACTGTGTCCATTCCCCAAGATGATAACCATTACAATACTGTCACCTCCCTTACTTAATTCAGTAAGGTTGAGATTCAAAGATGACGATTAAGAGTTAGAGCAAACCTCGGTTTCAAAAATTAATTCCATGAATTAAGAATTTTCTTAACATGAATCAACAGTTAACTATACATTAGGTCAACTTATATGTACAAAACACACACACAAACATATATATTATATATATATATGTATAAATAAAATGGTGAATTAATCACACTCATAATAAAATTAATGAAAAATCCAAAAGATGACAACTGAATGACTCAAAAAGAAGTGTGCAAACCGTTGGGCCAAATCTTTTTTAGCGTTTAATGAAGCACGCGGGGAAATGTCAACTAAAAATGAAACTGTGCTTTTTAACGTTTATTTCACACTGGTCGGTCATCAACCAATTATTGAGGATTTAAGTTAGAGTTGAAACCAAAACGGTTTGCACACTTCTCTCCTGATGAGCATTTCAGTTGTAAATACTTTTTTTTTTCATTATATTCTATATATATATATATATATATATATATATATATATAGATAGATATAGCCAAGCTGAGATCAATAAACATGTATATATGTGTACTGAAAAGAAGACACTCAAGTATTACTAAACATATTAGCAACACACTATCCATGTAATCTTACACACAAATTCATTTTATACACATACACATGCATGTCTGTGGTGGATTCTGGTTAATTGAAACTCATCAGGGACATATGTTTAGCCCAATTAGATGGCTACCTCCATTATTTGAAAAGAAATATATAGACCATTTAATGAGAAGCATTTTAAGTTTTAGTATAAAGTGTGCATAACATCAAACGTACAATAAACGATTTTTTTCTGTTTAATAAGTAAAAAAAATATATATATTATTCGACAAAAAACTGAACATGTTTCACAAAATTTTTTAGACAAAAATGTTCTAAAACATTTTTTTCATATTGGAGATTTAATAACAAAAATTGAATCAGTGAAGAGAAATAAGAGATGAAAACAATATGGTTGAGCTTTCATGACTTCCATTCTGTCTGATAGTTTATCCATATATTTATTCATTCTAAATCTACTTTAGTTCTTATGGGAGGTGCTCATGGCATAACGGTTATCACCAGAGGAAATAGACTTGGCATCTGGAGATCAAATCCTGGATGAAGCCTTTTGCCTTTCCCTTTGTGCTAATGCCCTTGGGGAAGCAGGAATCCATCTCTTCTCCCCCTAGCTATGGTTAAATAATAAAGTATAACAACCAGTGTAAGAGAAGGACAATAGAATTCAAACCAGCTTTACTCTGCTAAAAAATAAACCTTGAGTCACATCCTGCCTTTGGTGAAGGGTTCGATAAATATATACTATATATATATATATATATATATATATATAAAGGAATGTTACGATAAATCATTTTATATCTCTGAAAAGAGATGACATTCAGCGTTGAAATCTCACATATACCTTAATATGTTTATAAAAAGGAAAATTACAAAATTTAATTATTGATTTTTACTGATATAATTCAATAATTAAACGGAAATCAATCATTTGTGGAACTCTTCAAAGTTCTTCATAAGTAAGTACAAAAGGACATGCTGTAGTTTAACCCATTCACCCTGTCATTGGCCCTGTCCAAGTGAATATAGTTGACCATATGCTGCATTCAGTTTCAGATCTTTTCAAGACAACAGCCCAGCCTGGGCGAAGATCAATATATAGAATCTGTGCCTGGGCCAGGAAGCTGAAAAATTTTCTTGCTTCATTCCAGGGGGCGATCCCCCCAACAGCACCTACCTCCTTGCCTAAAAGAGGCAGGACCAAATTTATTGCCTGGTGCTTGAAGCATCCAATAACGAAATGCAGACAGAATTTTATGGAATTTTTTAACCCGACTTGGGCATGACTCATTTCAAATGACCTTGTTCTTTATATTCATTGTTGTTTAAAAAATCAGCTTTTTTTTTTTAAAGGAGAAAACAGCTTATTAGAAAAAATAATATGAAAAACAATAATCAAACATCGCTATTCCTTTTCAATATTATTTTTTCTAATATACTTTTTTTAACAAGCGATTTTTAAAAAAAATATGTAAAATATCTCACTCCATTAGGAAAAAAAGATTACTAATTTTGTCAAGTTAGCATGCTACTTAAAATTTGTGTTTTGGTTTGTTTTTTTAAGTGGGAAGAAGTGGTTGTTTTGGTGACACAATTTTATGTAGAACCTAAACAAAGAGATAGAGACAGCAGGTTTATATATAGAGAGAGATGTTCAAAAAGTAAGAGAAGGGCAAATAAAATTAGCTTTGTTGAAACATAAACAAATATTTAACTGAATAAAAATCCACTGAATAATTTCTCAACAAAATAATCAAATTTGTATGAATATTCATGAAGCTTAGCTCGGGTTGTTACAGCACCACAAATATGGGGCACTCAGTGAGGATAAAACTTATCAAACAGAAGTAATTATCAACTAGACTATTTTGCAAATCATTACACCATGGTGAGCAGATTTATATGTTTGCTGAAAAAAAAAACATTATTTTTTGCATTATTTCCTTTATTCTTTCCCATTTAATTTGCTTCTTCAAATTTTAGTTTCCATTTTTATCAGATCATTTTCTTTTACTGTGTGATTGCTTCACCTTTTTACTCAGTTTAAAAATTGGCTTTGTGTCACATCCTGCACATGGCGAATGGGTTGGGTAAATACATACCTTACTCACTTTCTCTTTTACTTACACCTCTTAGGTTATTTTCATTATTATCAAAGCATTTATTTTTTCTTTTCCTCTGTTTTTATTCCATTCTCTATTCTTCCTTTTCCTTTCCTTTCTTCTATTATTTTTATTACTACTTTCCTTTTTCTTCTGCATTTTTCTTTCATTCGCTACTTATTCTTATTTCTATCTTTCTTTTATTATTATTTTTTCCTTTTTACTTAATTTTCTTTCTATTACTACCTTCTTCCTTTGTTTTTCTTTTATTATATGCTCTTTCTTTTTCTTTCATTTCTTCTTCCTTCCTTTCTGTCATTACTACTATTTTTTCTATTCATGTTTATTTTATTCTCTGCTTCCAAACCTTTCATCTTATTCTTCTTTCTTTACTTTTATTATTACTGTTAACTTCTTTTTCTTTATTTTTCTTTCATTCACTATTTTTCTTTGATTTCTTTATTCTTTCTTTATTGTTCCTTTATGTTTAGTTATTTGTTTTATTCTCATCATATTTACCTTCTTCGTTTTTCTTTTTCTTTTTACTCTTTCTCATTTCTGTCTTTTTCCCCCTTCTTCTTTTTTTACTCAATTTTAGTACTATCTTCTTTTTCTTTAGCTTTTTTTCATTCTCTACCCTTTCTTATCTTTAATCATTCTTTCTCTATCATTCCCTTCTTTTTGCCTCTTTTTCCGTTCTTTATTACCTTCTTTATTTCTCTCCATTTTCTGTTTTCTTACTCCCTCTTCTTTTCTTACTTTCTCTCATTTAACTCTGTTTTTTTCTGACTTGGTTCTTTATTCATATATTTAATCATTTCATTTTTCTTCTTTATTTCATCTTCATTTTGGACTGACTAAACTCCCCACATCTTTTCTCTTTCAACCTTTTTCTTTTTTTCTTTTTCATTTCAATTTATTCTTTTCACCATCACTTCTTCTTAGCCAATTTAATTTCATTCCATTTTTCTATTCTTCCTTTGATCTTAACTTTTTTGGTTGGGTAGGGGAAGTACTCTCTTTCCCATTCATTTTCTTTTTCTCCCTTTCTTTCTTTCTTCTTTCCATCCTTTACTTTCTTCCCTGTGTTCTTTCTTTCCTTTTATTCCAAACTTTCTTCCTGACTTTTCTGTTTTTTGTTTCTTATCTCAACTGTTTACTGCATCTGTCTCATCAACATCATCATCATCATTATTATTATCACAGAAATTACATCAAGATTTAATTAGTGTTTTCCGTTTCTCTAATATTTCATTTCAAATCCCATAAATGTCAAAACAGTCCATCAGATTCCAACTCCAGACTGAAGGGGTCAGGAGATGAGTGCACGGACTGGATCGTTTTTTGGGATTCCTTCCAGCCAAGCCAGGCTCTTTCGATTATTCTGATTATTCTAGTAGCAATGTGGTGCAACACAGTAACTCAAATGTTATGGTTTAGTGGTAAGGCTGTGGGTAGACTGACCGACTGGGAGGTAGCTGGTTAGTTGAGTGAGGTACTTCTTTACTTTTTACGACTTGCTTTTGAAATATAAAATTTTTGCCTAGCTAATTGAAAATTGTCTTTTTTTTTTAAGGAAATAATTTTTTAAATTCTTTTACAATATAAAAATACTTTTCATTAAAAAAGAAGAAATGTGTGAAGTCTTTTTAAAAGATAGGAATGATCCAAGTCTTTTAAAGATGCCCAAAGTTTGGATGTTGATAGGATTGTCAGAAGATCCCAAAGAGCAATGAGTGAGGCTTGGAAGATCCTAAAAAACTATAATAGAAGGGCAATACCAATGTTAGTGAAATCTTCAAATAATAAAATAAGAAGATAAGAAAAGGTTGAAAAAGAAGCTTTTAGGAAAATAATATAAGTGGTGTAAATAAAAGAGAGATTGATTAATTGATTAATTGTATGTATTATTTAATTATTCGGACTATTGTCCTTATCTTTATTGTTATCTACACAATGTTTCAGTCAATGTGCCCTCTGGCCTTCTTCGGGTGTTTCTTGTCGGACTCAGGAACCTTCTCTTCAAACTTGAAACATTGTGTAGATGACAATGAAGATGAGGACAATAGTCCAAATGATACAAATTATCAAGCTTCATCTAAAAAATTCAGAGAAATTGATTGATTTTAATGGCATATAAACCAGTCTAGGGTTATTATATGCCTACAGGTTAGGGAAATCACATTACTTGTACAATTATATTTACATTTTTGTGTAGTTGTTTATTAAGAGTTTTTTGTACTCAGTTATATCATATCAATTATTTCTATCTAATTCAAATAATTTGCACATAGTTTTATAAGTTCAAGTATTCATATGCTAATAAAGATATGGTTTCAAATAATTATTTCTATTTGATAACGGTAATGTTTGTACACAGTTATATGATTTCGAGTAACTAATGATAATCTCTTGTAAACAATTATGTATAGTTTCAAGTATTTCTATTGAATACTAATAATTTTCTGACATATTTGTCTCATAGGTGGGATGCTAACAGGTACTACCATTCTGGTCTGAATGGATCTGGGAGTAATGAAGGATGATACCACACTCCTCAGATCTTCAGAACAGGAGCCTTGTCATCAGATGCAGTGTAGTGTTATACCCAGTACATCCCTTTTAGAGGGTTTTAACCTTCTGCAGAGGATATAGTCAGCATATGAGTGAGAGGTCTCTCAAGAGGAGAGAACAAAACAAGAAAGAAAGTTTCAGAAGTATGTATTTACCCAGCTCCTCCATCTTAAGCAGAATGAAACACAAGGTAAATATATATATATATATATATATATATATATATATATATATCAATAAATAAATAAATGGATGAAAAAAAGATTTAACTCTAAGAAAAATAAAAAATTACACTTGTATCAAATTGGTTCCAAGAAGATAAATAAAATTCTTCTTTAAAGAAATTCATTTAGCCAGTGAATAATAAAACCAGGGAACTATCTTTTTAAAGAAGTACCATAATTGTTTGTGTTTAATATGCAGACCTAACTTTGAACTACAAAATTCTGGGAAAAAATCTGTATTTATCAGATTTTTAGTGTTTGTAGCAGTTAAATTTAACATAAATTTAGCATTTGTTTAATTTTTTATCTGTTCATACTGACTAAAAGTAAGAATTCATATAGTTTACATTTTTTCTTAAAACACAAAATTTACATAGCCTTTATAGCAAACACATGGACATGTTCATACAAAAATGCAACAAGTTTGCATTTGAAGAAACAATATTATAAACAAACAAATTCCAGTGGATATTTCTCTGTAAGGGTATAAAATACATTAATTTTGAATACAGATATAAACTACTTTCATTCATTCCGTCTTGAATATGGTATGGGGCTGGAAGAAATAATTAAGTAAATAGTTTTTGTGTGTTGCATGCACGCCTAACTTTTATGTTAAAAAATCTGGAAAAATAGTTTGTCTTATACACAAATAATTATGGTAGTTAAAAGCTCAGCTCTAAATATATTAAAATTAGATAAACATTGGCAAAATAAATAAAAATATGATGATCTGAATGTTAAATCATAAAGTACACATCATGATATTTTAAGATTTTCCAGACTAATCTAATAGGAAATACATCATAAAGAATTGGATGAATTATGGCTCAGTAGCATCCATCATTGATATCTTAAGTTATATTAAAGTTGGAACAATAAAAGAAAGAAAGAAAGAAACAGTGCAGAAGTTTATCTTTATTCATTTTTTTATTTCATAAAGCATGGTCAACTATTATTCTTATCAATTTCTTTCATCTTAAATTTTGTTTTTTATTTGCTCTTTATCACATCTTCACAGAACTTATTGGCCTGAATAAAGTCTTGATAAAAGGCAACTAAAAAATAGGATGAAATGTTCGTCAGAATTTTTATGATGATGATGATAAAAGTATTATTGTTATTATTTTTACTATTCCAGTGGACTGAAGAATGAAAATAAAAGAAAACAAAAGGACAGAAAAATACCTGGATCTTGCCAGAGCTAATAAAACAACAACAACAAAAAAAAAAACACTGAGGAATATGAAGGCGATAGTGATATTCTACAGCTTTTTGTTTTAGCTCTCTAGCAAGATCTAGGTGTTTGTCTTTTTTTTTTTCACTCTACAGTCCACTAGCAGAAAAAAGACTGGAAAACTGGAAACCAGAAACAGAATTGAGACCATTCAGACCACAGCATTGCTAGAATATTTTTTTTTTTAAGTCCAGGAGACCTGGGGAGATTTGCTTGTCACTCAGACTTCAGTGAAAATCTCACAAGAAGAAAAAAAAAAATAGTTTAGAATATTCTTAAGTAAAATAAAGGAGACAATATTTTTTCTTATTTTCACATAGTGAAAAATGAAATAAGAAAAAGTACTGATATAGACAGATATGAAGAGGTATAATGAGATAGATAAATATGAAAAGAGTTAAATGGACTTATATGACCAGACCGAGTTAGTGGATTCAGGCAGCAATTTTTCTTTTATACAAGTTTTATTGAAGATAACTGACAAAGTTTATTACAATTTTTTCTCCTCTTTTCGATTTTGGTGTGTTGGTATAGAATTGAAATTATGTAAATACTGCCCAAAGTTCAGAATGTTTGTAAGTGTCAACATTTTATGCACTTTTGACTGTCATTGGCCATTGTTGAAAAAGAATAGCAAAAAGTCCAATACTTTAATTTTGTTAGCCATAATGTTTATCAAAGAAAACAAAACAAGAAAACTAAAGAAATAATAGGGAAGTTTAGCACCTTACACCTGAATGTTATATATTGCGTTCATATAAAGATTTTCCCATTTAAACTGACCCTTGCTTGGTTAAATTTTAATCGGAATTGAAAGGATAATACATACATTATAAAAAGACCCTTCTCAATTTTTTTCTCGTTCGTTTTTTCAGGGGTCAGTATCAGCCATTCCAAAGATCAAGAAGGATATAATCTCATAACATTGGAGTTTAATAAGAAGCTGTCATCCGTGATATGATGGTTGTAAGAACAAATCAGTCACAGTGATCGATAGACAAGGGCTGGGATAAAAAAAAATATTTTCAAATCTTAAACTTATACTGATCGACTAATATTTCATAAAACAATCAATATAATTCATGAAATGTGTTTTATGTTATAGTAAAAAAAACATCAAAATATGACAAGAATTGATGGAGGTAGTCAGGGTTGGACTTAGGCCTTAGGAAATCCCTGGTTTAATAGAATTTGGAGCTCCCTTCATTATGTTTGCCCTCTCTGTTTTGGCTTGGTTTTGTTTTACGGCATATCAACCTCGGTGGGTCATTTAATGCCGATAAAGTTTTGAAATAAATCAAGTCTCAATGCATAATACAATTTTTTTTATAAATACATTTTTCTATTCAACACATAGATGGGACCCTAATAGGTACTACCACTCCGGGTCAGAGTGGACCAGGGAACAATGGTGATGAAGGGGTGCTCCACATTCCCCAAACCTCCAAAACTGGAACCTCACCATCAGATAGAGTTTAACGTCATTCCCAGGACATGTAGACCCGCAGCCACCACCTTCTAGCATCCATATGATAAAAAGGGGTTGGAGCTTGCCATAAGGGCAATAGGATTGGGATAGCCCTCTCTGTGTCTTTTGAGAAGTTTTGCACTTATTACATGTCTCTATTCAATGAAGTGTAAAATTGTTTTTGTAAAACTAAAAATGATGCATCAAAATCTAAATGGGCCTCTTTAAAAGAAGGGCCTCATTGAATTAAAAAGACCCACTTCTCACTAGATGGGCCCAAATACTCTAAATTGTTTAAAATCAGTCCATTCATTAATTTATAAAATAAACAAATCTTCTCTGTTGTTATATCTTTATTTTTTTTTATCTGGAGCCCTTTAATCTTGGGACCCCTGGGCCCCAAGATTAAAAGGACTCCTAACACTTTAGGAAAACCCTACCAATTTAGAATTCAAAACAATATTGCTATGTTCTGAACATCATGAATCCCCACAATTGTCTCATGAGCCATGTTCTTTTAAACAGGTTATGTAAGGAGATTTTTTCCACGTGGAAAATATGAAGAGATTCTTCCTGCAAGAGTCTCTGATCCAGGACTGGATCTCTCAATAGTAAAAACTACTGTTGGATGCAATTGGGCATCTCATCATGGTGTAATCATTAGCAAGCTCATTGCAGATCCATTACTACTAAAAAGTGAGTTTGATCCTCACTGGATGCCCCATATTTGTGACCTTGTGTCTCATCCTACCCATCTTTAACGAGTTGGATAAGTACTTACTGCTGGATGCATTATAGAATATACTATGAAAATGTTCAGGAAATTTGAACAAATTCAGGTGAAACAAAGAAACCTACCAAATCAGATTTTATACTAGCATATTATATATAAACAATCTTTTAAAAGCAATGCATTATAGAAATTAGAATTTATTTCTTTAAAAAATAGATTTAAGGTAGGTGGGTTGTCTCCCTTGGTCAATGTGTCTCTTTTCAAACCAACCAATCACAGACCCGCAAACTTTAGCGGCAAAATTGAAGATAAAAAATCTTCCCCTTTACAACTGGCAGTCTTGAAGTCGGACATGAATTATGATGCTCCCTTCAGCAGAGTAGCAGAGATAAGAAAAAGGCTGTCATAAGTAAGATAACTTACTATAAACTTTACAAGGACTCAGTTAAGTGGAATTGTATTCATTATACTTATATGATTGACATTTTCGCAGACAATACTATTGTTTGCAACAACGATTACAAGTGTATTTCCTTGTTTGTGTAAATGTATTTGAAATTCCATGTTGTGTTCATGTGTTTCCTGTTTCTAACTCCAGTCTATTCAACATTCACTGCATAAATCAGCACATTTCATCATATGTTTAGTAACTATTTCTGTGGCCTTATGGTTTTGGTGGTGATCTGTACAGTTTTCAATCATATCAGTTGATTTCAGCTTGACACTTTTGGGTTAACAGACAAACAAATTTAATGATGAGAGCTTTTATAAAGATTGATGATTTTAGTATATTCTTTAGACTGTTTCTACTTTTATAGAAAACATTTTTTGGGGTTTGAAAAACATTAATGATTTCGTTTAACAAATCTTAGATCGGAGTAAAGCAAAATTTTAAGTTTCTTGGGAAATAAGCAAATCTAGTCAGAATAATTATCATGAAAATATAAAAATTTCATAAAAATATAAAAGTTTTACTTCCAATCATTAATTTCCTTATACATCAATGCTATAAAAATATCTTTTACGCTGTCTCAAAGCTTTAGAACTTATATTCTTGTGCCATTTTCAGTAATTAGACCTTGAATAAAAAAAATGACAAAAGAGAGTCAAAAAAAAAGAAAAAGAAAAAAGAGAATAAAATAAATGAATGAATGAAAAAAGACCCCCCCCCCCCCAATCGAAGATTGAAAAGACAAAGAATTTTTTCCCATCACACTTTAGTTTGGTCACAAATGAGAGAAGAAAAAAAATAGAAAGGGAAAATAGGACCAAAAAAGAAAAAAAAAGTGAAAATTATGAGTTAAAGAAAAAAAGCAATAAGGAATATAAATTATATGAACAATGTTTACTTGTTTTTTTTTAGGGTTTTTTGATTTTTTTTTTTTTTTTCAATTTGTGAAGCTAAGTAAAGAAAAAAAAAAAGATAGCAAAACAAAAAAATAAATGAAAAAAAAAGTAAAAAAACAAAAAAACAAAGAAAAGTTCTGTCACTGAAACCAAAAAGATAGAAAATGCAATTAAACAAACTAATTAACAATAATTAGCTGAATGCCTAGATGATCTAAATCAAGTTAAATGATGCAGTTGTAAATGGATGTTAAGTAATTACTTGGGAGGTCTCCTGGCCTTGTGTTTGTGAAATTGAGGGGGGGGGGGAGAGACATGGGTAGGGATGGGTGGAACACTGGGTATTTTAAGTTTTCTTCCTTTCTCTTTTTCCCCCCTCTTTCTAAGTATGAATTTCTCATTAGACTCATCCCTTATAAGTTTATATAAGTTTACAATTAAATTTTAGAAAGAAAGTGATAAATAAATCTGTCACATTAAATGAAAGGTTTGGGCGTTTCTGTATACTGAGTCATCATTTACTAAGCTTATTTTAGTTTGGCACAAGTCTAGAAATATGAGGCACCCAGTGAGAATCAACCACCAACCAATGGTTTGCTAGCCTACCTTACTAACTGTACTGAGTATATTGAGTCAACATCTTAGTAGTAAAAAAAGCTGTAAACCCTTTGTAACAGTAGTTCATGATGATACGGATGATTCTGGGTTTAGCTCAGTCAGTAGAGCACCCGCCTAGAAATTGCAAGGTTGCGGGTTCAATACGAGTCCCTGTCAACTCAATACATAAAAAGAAAGCTTGGGTATTCTCCTAGGTAAGGATGTAGATTCCCTCTTTGTCTAGATGATACCAACAATAAGACATTCCATTAACTTTTACTTACTACTATTTACTAAGGGGCCGGGTTAGCTCAATCGGTAGAGCGTTCGCTAGAAACCATAAGGTTCCTAGTTTGATACCGGTCCTCACCAACTCAGCATATGAGTAGCACAGAGATCTGTGCAGTAAAGTAAGTAGCTGATGATAGGTGTGTCGCTCCACCTCAGACGTCAAAAAATCTTCTTGGTCTAGCGCTATTGAAAAGGGGATAGACTCTCTTGCTGTTTGGCTGATACTGACTTTAGGCCGCCCCGACGATTTTACTTTTTAACTTACTACTATTTAAGAAAGAATAAAGGATTTATTTGGCATTTAACAGCTGTCCAAGATGATGCAGATGCTTCTATCTTGGAAGGAGTGAAAGATTATATTTAGCATTTTATAGTTTCATAGTCCATGATTATGTTGATGCTTCTATCTAAGAAGTAGAAAAGGATTCAAATTAGCATTTGAAAATTAACAACTGTCCATGATGATGTTGATGATGATGATTCTATTTAGAAAAAAGTGAAGGATTCTCCATTATATTAGTATGATTTAAAAATGAAACTCCACATGAACACACACTCTATAAAATCATCATTAATTTGCAAATTGGACAGAAAATTGCTTTATTTTCTAAATTAAATCCTTTTATGTCTATTGCCCTGCTGAAAGGGCTTAGAATATACATACTTTATCCCCTGGAAAGAGGTAAGAACAACCAAAAAGAACTGCATCTGATGGTGAGGCTCCAGATCTGGAAATCTGGGGAATATGGAGTAGCCCCTTTATCACCATGACTCTCAGTAACCCGGTGTAGTAAAGCCTGTTAGGGTCACATTTATAGATCAAATACATCTGTTAGAAAATTATTAGTATTACATATTATTATTTGATACCATATAACAGGAAATTATTTTATTAAGAAAAGTTACTGGAAACTATAAATGTTTACTATGGATTGTGTGTTATTTGAAAACATAACTGTTTGTAAGCAAATACTTATTATTAAATAGAAATTAATTACTTGAAATCAAATAATTTTGCATAAACTGTATGCAAATTATTTGTATTAGATGGACATATTTGATATCATAACTGTATACAAAACCTCTTAAGAAACAATGACACAAATATAAATATACAATGAACGTGAATCCTTGTGCATAAAATAACCTTAGAAGTGCTGATGAGCCATTAAAATCAATTAATCAGTAAGTCTATTGTTCTAATGATAATATATATTAAACCATCCAATAATTCTTTAATTTTTCTTATTTCTTTAAATCATTCCTTTTTTTTTTTTCAATCTTTGTTTTTCTTTCTCTCCTTCAAAAATAAAAATCTGACCATATTTTTCTTTTCCTTTCATAGACAAAACAATGCGATCCTTCAAAGTCCCCTATTTTTAAAGAGATGTAGCTAAAGTTGGGGAGCTGAGAACTGGAGATGTAGAAGTCATAAAATGGTCAAAGAAGATGTACAAGCAAAACCCCAAATGATTGTTCTTGCTTTGGGCAATTCAAAACGGTATGTTTAATCTGAACAGTCCTCTAGAATCATACTCCACTTTGCTAAAACTACCTCAAACAGAAAGTTTAGATAATTCCAGTTTATAAACAGTTTGAACACAAGAGATAATATTGGATTGGCTCATCTTTTCTGTATTGAAACTTTTACAGGATTTATCATAGCAGAAATGGCCTCTGGTAAAGCTCAAGCCACTGGTTGCAAAAAAAAGAAGGAAAAGAAAAACAATAAAATCTAGTGAATAGAGTATCCATCACAATTTTAACTTTTGCAAATAGTGGCAAATGATTTATAAGTAGCTTGTGGGTTTTTCTTTGAACTGGTAATTTTCTTTTTCTTTGGATTTTCTTTTGTTTTACTTTGAAGATATAAATCAACAACCAAGTTCAACATACTCAGGTAGAGAAGTACAAAAATATCTTTATTTACTATAAATATGAAATACAAAATTTAGGTATTAGAAGGGGGATATGTTCATACCTTAAAAAGTACTCTTCTGCCCAACTCCCAAGAAATATGAAATCTTTTTTCAAATGACACCAAGTCAAAAATCTTTACTTTTTCTTTTTTTAACACCTAGACACATACATATCCCATAACCTAGTCTGCAATTTTTTTTTAATTAAGAGCTTTTCTTTTTTCTAGACTAGTTGCCAAACTAAAGTTAAAGAGCCTAGTCTGTCTTACTATTTGCATATAGCTGAAGAGAGAATAGTTGGTTGCACACTTTCCGAAGGGTATTGATGCTATGTGAAATGCAAACAGCCTCATTCAGAATTTTAACTCAGGTAGCCAAGTCCTTGTTTGCTGGATATCTCATACTTGCAACCTTGTGTCACATCCTACCCATGGCAAATGGGTTTGGTAAATATCTACAAAAAGAGGACTACAGAATTTCTTTTAGTTATTGCTTGATCACAACTCAATTGAATCCTTATTCCACGACAAAGAACAAGGTGGATTGGAACTAAAGACAAGAGAAAGCTTCTTAGTGTACCCAACATAAGCTGTTTCTATTTGACAGAGAAAAATTAATTTTTCAAAGGTACACATCCACTAAAAGCCCATAATCTGGCTGTAGTGGTTTTGGACGGTGGTTTTATGTAATATTCATATGAAGGAAGGGGATAGATATATAATAATACTACTAAGAGAAAAAGGAAATATATAAACGGAGGACAATGAACTGCAAACTTAAAGTAGTGTAATTTATATTGGTAATATAATCCTAATCTGATGTAGAGGTATATAATAATTATCAACAAAAATGCACACTTCTGAATAAACCTTCAAAGAGGACATTGACTTGAAACAGAATAACTCACTTGGTAACATCATAACACTCAGGTTATGGGCTTTTATAAACAATAGATGCATAAATCTATATCACAAATCTGTGAGCTCACCTATAAAGTGTGTGTGTGGGGTTACTATGAATGCAGATACACTAGTATTTCTAAGGTTAATTGCAGGTTTTGCTTAAGTAGTTCAGTTGAAGAATATCATGTAGCCTACAATCTCGGACTAAGAGTTTATTGAGGGAACGTTTATGAAGTTCATGGAAATCGAGTTGTTAGGTTATTTTTGTTTTGTTTTTAAATATACCTTGCCAAATTATACAGTATTTTAACTCTTTTTTTTTGAAAATTCAACAAAAGTTATTTATGAGTATAAAAGGAAAGTCATGTGTTGCTGTGATATAATTAAACTATTTTTGAGTTATTTTTAAAGACAGACACAAAAAATGTGAATTCACACAGTCAAGATTGATTACAGAATAATAACTTGGAAAAAAAAGGAGATAATTAACTAGAGTTTAATAATTACTGGGGAATAATAACACCAAATTAACTAGGTGTAGATGTTATCAACAACAACAAGAGTTAAACAAGAAAAATATTTTTTGTGTATTTAAATACAGAGTTAGCATCATGAGCAAAATGTTGGGACATGCAAAGATGGATAATTCTAGTTTTTTTTCTTTTTCTTTTTGTAAATTTTGTTCAGTAAATAAAGATGGTGTTTTATTCTTTTTTTAAAAGGTGGAATTTTTAGTTTTGTTTTAATATCTTTTTATTTAAATTTAGAGATGAGTTAGTTTATCCAACATTTGTAGACTGACACAAAACTGACTTAAACTTTTTAAAAAAAGAGAAAAAAAAAGGAAGGAAAAGAGTTTTTTTTAAATTTCAGTAAAGAAATAAAACCAACATTGCACAAATAATCTAAGACAGACAAACAGACAGACAAAGGGAGATAATGATAATGTTTATCTTTAAAGTGCACATTAGAAAGAAGGAAAAAAATTGAAGAGTGAACAAAGATAGAAGTTGCTAGGAATTCTTTTTTTTTTTCATGTTTTCTTTTTTTACTTTAAATAAAGTAACAGACGAAAAATTAAGAAAATTCAAGAAGTAAAACAATGAAGAATGCAAAGAAATTATATTTCTTATTTGAAGAAAAAAAAAAAAAAAAAAGAAGAAAGAAAAAAGAAAAGAAAAAAATTATCTCCCCGACCCTGCTCCTCACAAACAAATATTTTACAGAACACCTTCCCTTTGCCATCCACCATTATTTGGTTTATCTCACATTAAGTGGTTTTCTGGTCTTACTACTCTCCCTGTTTGGTGGGCTGATACTCCCACCCCATCAAAAAAAAGACACCTGAGAAAAGGAAAGAGAGAAATTAGTGAAAAAGAAAAGTGGAAGGAAGGACATTTGCAGATTAAAATAAACTTTTCACTACACTATTACTGTCATTAAAACCATCATTAAGACTAACATTCTTTTGCCTCACTATTCCCAGGACACAGGCATCTTCATCCGGATAGTAACTGCCTCTGCTATCATCACTTATTCTAATGAATGAACTTAATGAATATCATCATTATCATTATTCACTAAGCTTAACTAAGATTGGCAAAAGGTCATAATTTAGAAGTGTCATTAAAGACTAAATTCATCACCTTAGTGAATTAGTAAGACTATATTATGCTCTGGTAAAAAAGCTAGGGTCTCAAACGCATGGCAAAACGTCACAATTTATTGATTGAGTGATTTTAATAGCACGTCAACCTGTCTAGGGTTATTTATTTCCTAGAGGTTAATGAATTACATTCATTGTATGTTCATATTTACATTTTTTGTGTAGAAAGTTTTTTGCATACATTTATATAATAACAAGTATTCCTATCAAATATAAATAATTTGCATGCAGTTGAATGGTTTCAAGTAACTAATAATAATAATTTTTGTAAATGATTGAACAGTTTTATTTGACCCATAGATTGTATTGGTTGGGTCCCCCTAACCAATACAACCACCCTGGGTCAGAATAGACCTTGGATTAATGGTAATGAAGGAGTGCTCTACACTCACCAGATCTCCAAAAGTGAACACTCATAATCAGATACAGTTTAGTGTCATACCCTGGACACCTCCTTTTTTTTAGAGGGGAAGTGTCATGTTATGCATATAGATTTTTAAAAAAAAACCCTTAGAATTACCTCCCTTAGCAGCCAATCTTAATGGCGGGATAAATCCCATATTAACTCCGTTTTCACTGCCCATTCACCAGTCTGAGAAACACCATTTTTTCTTTCTTTCCACTTTAAGATTTCGACATTAAAGCAAGCAAATTCAAACCTTCTCTGCGTTAGTATTATATTTGAACCTTGAAGGTATAGATTATTTGAGTTATTTTAAATTAGGTTCACCGTTATTCATTTCTTAATTTAAAGTTATTCCTTCTTTTATAGACCTTTAGAAAAATACCCCTTTTCTCCATACTATGCAGTGTTTCTTACAGTGAAGTGTATATTTCTTTAAATGTGGTAACCTTCTCCTATCAATCATATTTCTCTTTAATTCCATTCTTGTTATTGAAAAATCCATGTTGTCTTTTTATTTACCCTTTAGTTTCTTCACTGCATTTAGGCTCTTCAGACGAAAATGTGTTAAACCATTCATACTGCATGTAACTAACTTGGTCACCCCATACAATTGTTTTATCTAGCTGTTGATACTAAGCTGATTTATTTGCTGTATGGTTTCCTGTTCAATGTTATTTGTAAAGTGTATTTCTTCATTTCAACTTTTACACTTTCCTATTGATAATTACAAATTGTGTTCAGAGTCCTTTGTTGTTGGAAAGAGTTAACTACATATAAAGATGGTTCTGATGCTTTGAGAAAGATAGGAATGTCTATGTGGAGGCATGATGGGAAGAGTCTTACCTCATTGTAGGAGATATAGTCAGCATATTCTATGATCTATGCCTGACAGGACATATCACAATTTAGAAATGTCGATTAAGGACAAAATTCACCACACTAGTGAATTAATAAGACTTTCTTGATTGACATCATGCTCTAATAGAAATGTTAGATGAAGAGATTATTTTACCCTGTCAAAGAATAGGAGTTACATGCCTATGGAACCGGAAGAGATAAAATTTATTGGCCACACCTTGTTTTATTTTTTGTTAGCTCTTGCTGGTATTTGTTAATTCGATCTTTTTTCAGCATGAACACTCCTAAGGAAGCACTTCCATTCTTTCTTTGCTTAAAGGTTTGAATTTCATTTTACTTCCTTCTCTGAAAGACAATTCATCCAATATGTTATTTTTCTCTGTCCACTAAGTGACTTGTAGTGTGACTACATTACTTTATCCCTGACAATTGCTTGCCGATGAATTTCACTTCTGATTCTATTTTTGTCAACATTACAAGAAATCATAAATACGTCTAAATTTGTATGACTATTTTCTTCTTCAAACTGTTTTATTGTTCTTTGCCTTGATTATCAAAATAAAAAATCATATTCTGACGGTAAACCAGCATAGGATTTTACTAAATTGAGCTTAGTTTGGCACAAGGCCACTAGAGAGATGCACACAGTAAGGATCAAATACATAGTAACAGGGTTAGTTAGAGTAAACTAAGTTTTGCAGCATTCATTATGGTAAAGGAAGTCTGTGATATGCTCTTTCTTTCAACTTGAGTATCAGAGTTAACAGTGAAATAATAGGAAGAAACACAACAAGTATTAAGGATAGGGGAAAATGTTTACTAAGCAAAGATACTAGGTAAACAGAGTAATTAGCAATTGCTCGGCTGAATTAACAAATCCCTTGAGATCTCATTTCTCTCCACTGAGATTTCATCAGACATTATTTATAGGAAAATAGACGATTCCATTCTCATTATTTAGGTACTATATGACTAACCTTCAGAATAGGAAGAGCAGGCCAGACCAGTTGCCTTGAAAATCAGTATGTAAAAATAGATTTTTTTTTTATTTGGGTTTAAATACCAGAAGATTACTATCTATGAGAAAAGAATATTTGAGGTATAAGAGAGTTTCAGATATGCTAAGTTCACTAAAAACATATAAGCTTCAAATTTATTATGCCAAAGAAAAATAGTATTTGGAAAAAAATAAATATTAGTATCAATCTTGAAACCACAAGGTTCCAGGTTCAATACTGGCCCTTGCAAACTCAGCTTATGAGTAGCACAGCTTGAATCTGTGCAGTAAAGTAGAGAGCTGATGATAGGTGTGACACTCTACCTTAGATGCAAAAATAATCTCCCTGGTCTTGCTCTAGTGAAAAGGGAAGAAACTCCCTTGCTATTCAGTTGATATTAATAAAAGACCGTTTTTTTATTTTACTTTTTTACAGCACATAATTCCTGACAGTCAATTTTGTTATGTTTTTATACAATATAATGCTATTTTTAGTATTATCTGCATTATTCGGACTATTGTCCCCATCTTCATGGATATTTGTACAACGTTTTGGCCGATATACCTCCGGCCTTCTTCAGGTATTTCTTGTTGGACTCGGGAACCTACTCAGACTCGGGAACCTTCTTTTTCGAACTCAGGAACTTTCTTGTCGTAATTGGGAGCCATCATGGAACTTCGAACTTAACCCTTTATTTAGTCCACAGGGGTATCCTGTTCTCATAGGAGGGCATAACGTTGTACAAATAACAATGAAGATATGGGACAATAGTCCGAATAACGCAGATAATACTAATCATCAAGCCTCATCTCAAACATTCAGAGAAATGCTATTTTTCTTATTAAAAAAAATGTAACAAACATATTAGTGTTTGAGGTGGTGCTAGAATGGGTTAATGGCATTCCAGTTTATTTCAAGGGGAAAACTGATTTGATATACGAGGAAACTGAGTTTCAAGTGGAATGAATTAAACTTACCATAAGTCAAGGTACCACTGTATGTATGTATGTATATATATATATATATATATATCCTCGATATCTATTATCCTCGATATTTAGCTCTGTTGAGCGAGGATCGAAAGTAGTCAGCATGCAACTCGTTTTTATTTTCCCTTTACCCTCCTCCCTTCTATTGTAAAAAAAAAAAACAATTTTTTTCCATACAATGAATCTTTTAGGTGGTCTTTTTAAAGCATTAATAAAATTCTGTACCCCCCAAAAAATGTATATATATATATATATATATATACAATGAATATAAGCTTATATTGTTTACATTCATTATCCATTATGAATTTTGACTACTAAATTTTCAGTTGTAATTTTTTTATCAAACCTCACTGATTATAATTTCTAATTTGTGTAATCATTGTCATTGTAGAATGTCAACCTCAGTGCCTTTTGCTAAGACAAAACAACTAAAACTTTAAAGATGACAGAAAACTATTAAATGTAATAATGTATTATAGTGTAATGTTGTCCCTTTTTTCCAGCACTAAAACGATATCCGTAACGTTGTCGTATATCTGGTCACAGTACCCAAAGCGATATACATAATGGGGCGGTGGTAGTGGCGGTGATATATTCACAGTACTAAAAAGGTATTCTTGTTGATAAAAATTACAACGCGAGAAATATGTAGTCACAACTGCTAGCCTTTATTATCGTGCTTGCCTCGTGTACTGCATCAGAGAGGAGGAAAGGCAGAGAGAAAGAGAGAGAGAACACTACTTGATTACTGTGACCCCATACTAGGCATCAAAGGCCCGTCCATTCCCCTACGTGTCTGAAAGCAAAAAAGAGACTCGTCCTTTCTTCGTCGTTCCACGTCACCACGTGACTTCCGGTCAACACCCTGAAACTTCCGGTTGACACTCAATTCTCCATTCGGGGTCACGCTACGGTCAAACCATCGTTCATCCTGTTTATAATAATATATATTTGGAGGATATGTGCTCAATTGAAGTCACCTAATTTTGAAAATTAATTAGTTAATAATTAATGAATTTTAGGTGGGCATATTATGTTCAAATGTAAGGCTAAAACAAATCAAGAAAATGTCAACCTGTATGTAGATTTCGACCTACATACAGGGATTTACATTTTCTCGATTTGTTTAGCCTTTACATTTGAACATATATGCCCACCTAAAATTCATTAATTATTAACTAATTAATTTTCAAAATTAGGTATGACCTCAATTAAGCACATATCCTCCAAAAATTGTCGGCTAAAAAGGCCATATCAAAATAAAAACACATTGTTAGATTACTTACTTTCATATATGTATATATATATATATATATATATATATATATATACACATACACACTGAGAATTTAGTAATATCTATATGTTTTAGTAAAAGTAAGTAAAGGAGTGGAGTGGCCTATTGTCAGTATCAGCCCTTTTATTTACATTAGACCAGGGGATTGTTTTGCATGGAGCGCCATACCTACCACCAGATCTCTACTTTATTGCAGAGATCCAAATTTGCTACTTATGGCTGAGTTGGTGAGGGCAGTGTCAAACCCAGAACACAACTTTATAAACATTTTATTATATACACATACATAATTAACATTCAAAAAATTGTATTAAACTCAGTTGCAAATTGGACTGGAATTTTCTTTATTTACTATGTTAGTTTTTTAAGTGTATTACTCTCATAAAAATCTTGCTTTGAGGATGAGCCATTTAAGATAAGTTATGGTTATATATATATATATATATATATATATATAATCCAAAGTCCAGAAGAAATCTTCTTTATGACATAGGAGTTTTTTAAACAACCTGTCGCAGTTTGAGAGCTCAATGTGTGCTCTTTATTGTTAGAGTCACAGAGCAAATTTATAAGTAAAGAAATAACAAAAGACTTAGAGATTTTGCATTATAGCCTATTTTGGGAGCTTAGACAAAGTGTAATTCCCCAGCTCATCGGATGCGCTGGGAGAATTAGACATTTGTCTAAGCTCCCTGAAATAGGCTTAATGCAAAATCTCTAAGTCTTTTGTTATTTCTTTACTTATATATATATATACATATATAATGTATATACAATGAGAATTTTAAGAAATATATTGATGTGTGTAATACATATATACAACTTTATGAATATTTATCACTTACACATACATATATTAGCATTTATATGTATTTGTAATTGTTGAGAATGTTTAATTTATAATATTCAGTATGAGATTTTATTAAACTCAGGAAACCTTTCTGCATCCAGAAAAAAAAAACAAATACAAGAGTGTATTACAAAAAAAATGGCTCTGCCAAGCCACATATATTCACCCTAAATTGAGCCGTCCAAAATACGTTCAATTCGGATATTATTGACACGATTGCTAACTAGAGCAAGAAACACTGATCAGCTCCCAGCCATCCCGTTCACAGGCTGCGACAGACTGCTTTTTGTCAGGTAGGGCCAGCAGGAATTCAATAATGTGCAAGTTTTGCAAGCCACTAAGTCAACCAGCCAACCTTGTTGTCTGTTTGTCAAGTGTTGGGTGTGGGGCTGTCTGGGAAGGAGTGAAACGGGGAAAGTGTAGATTGGGGGAGGGATGGAAAAAGAAAAAAAGTATAGCATGATCAACCCAGGGTCAGTAACAGACCTTGAAGTGCTATTGGGAACGATACACACCGGGCAAACGCACGCCAGAATTTGTCGCCTTGTATGTATCACAAGGTCAGGAGCTGCTGTCCTGTCGATTAATTTGTAGTTCTAGTTTTCCAATCATCATCATGACCTTGGTGTTTTTTTTTTCAACCTGCGGATGGCTAACAGGCATCACCTACACCATGTTGTTTTGTTGTTTTTTCCTTTGCTTTTCAGTCAGCATTTTTATACCTGACTCATTTCTCTGGTTTCCTAAAAGTGATTTTTTTTTTTGTAATTACCAATTATTTCGCAAGTTAAAAAAGTAAATGAATATATACAGAACGAATCTAGTTTTTTTTGTTTTTTTAAATAATGTATAAAATTTCTATAAAAAAGTAAAAGCCAATTACTCGTATTTTTAAAACTTTATTCTATAAAAAATTCATATTATATATCACAGTCAGGTTCATATCTATATAAGTCATCATAATCTAATCAATCTTGTTGATTTATTCTATCTTGAGATAAGCTGGTTCTTATCTATTGTATTTTAGGTTCATTATATCTGTCTAGAGTAATATCTATCTAACTGGCTTGGTTGGTATCTATGCTTCTATCTTTGTTAATTACATATCATCTATTGAGGCATTCATAGTGCTAATAGTTATCACATAGGAAATGGACATGTGTGAACAGAGTTCAAATCCTGGATGAGGCTGTTGTATTTCAATAGGACTAATACCTCGGGAAAGTTTATGATCCAACTATTCTTCTCCAATTATGGATGAATGGAAGGGCTGTTGGAAGAGCATACATCATTAGATTTCCCAAGTAGTCCCTATGGATTCTCCTTGAGTGCTTTACTGCAAATTTTGCATGTTAATAGCATAGCCTATATTTTGTTAAGGAAGTGAGTTTAAGATTTTAAATTTAATGATACTTAATGGAAAATCACTGAGAATGTGATAAGCAGTTCCTGAAGTCGGTCAATCTGGAACAAAGCTGCAGGAGGACTTGATGACTCTTGGGAAAGTAGAATTTAGTCAGTTGAAGTTAAAGCCCAGTGGCCCATTCTGGGTGGACGTATTTCATCTCTGTGATGCTTCCCACATGTGTGTTGCTATAAAGAATGTTCAGGGATGGGGAAATAATTTTTTTTTAAAGTGACACAGAAATATTTGTCTCTGTGTTTCATGATTTGAAGAACAGAACAAAAATGGAACAGGAGTAGCAGAGAACCTGATAAAGGAAGTTTCCTACTCAATATGGAAGAAGAACCAATAACCCAAAAGGGAACTCTTATATGAGGAAGTGGATATTAGTAACTGTTTCAGACTGAGAGCTGGGTCAATACCTTGACAGAATTAGTGCTAATTAATGCTTGCAGATAGAACATACCAGAGCACAGGGAGATGTAGATGCATGCATTCCCTAAATCACCCGTAGTGTAAGTATGAATATTTACAAGTACAGGAACAAGACATACCTGGTGGATCAAATAAGGGTTCTGTTCGGTACGGATATGACAGTTATAGAAGTGAGAACTGGCATACCTATATGAATGAAATAAAGGATTCAGCTTGGCATTCATCGGCAAGACACTGGATGGACAAGTATAGAAATGAGAACATACCCAGTTAATCAAGAAGAGTTCTTGTTTGACATGACCTGGGTTATGAATGCGATGGACACCACAGATAACCAGATGATACAGAGGTCAAAACATGTGATAATACACCAAAGATGTGGAAAATGTCAGATTGACTCAACGTATCCAATATTGGTTAAGGTTGTTTCTTTAAAGATTTATAAGAGTTGCTTGTTAGAATATCAGATCATTATTCATTAACTTACTACTGAACTATTCTTATGCTTAAAAAAACATGATGTCTGATTCGTTATCTTAACTTTGTTAATGTGTTGGAGGATAAGTATGTGGCATAATTTTTAAAATAGGTTTTGAATTTTCTTTGCACTCATTTTATACATTTTCTTGTTATTTGGACTTTTTTTTACCAGTAATAAAATTCTTATTTCTTTCATTAATTACCTTCCTTCCTTTCTTCCTCTTTCTTTTTCTTCCGTTTTATATTCTATCATTCATTGTGTTGTCCTTAATTTTTCTTTTTCATAGGATAAACTTTCCTGGTTTTTCTTTTCTTATTCATCATTTGGGTGGGATAATCAATCTAATGAAGGGACAAAGTATAAGTACATTACATTTTTTTTCATAGGATAACTTTCTTCTTTTTTTTCTTCTCTTTTATTTTCAGCATTTTATTTTTTATTTCATTCCAATTTCTCTTTCATAGATTACTTTCTTCTTCCTTTTTTTTTCTTTCTTTTATATTTTCAGCATTTTATTTTTTATTCTCCAATTCATTTTTTTTCTTTCATTAGGTTACTTTCTTCCTCTTTTCTTTCTTTCCCTTCGTTATATTTTAGGGTTTTTTTCTTTCATTAGATTAATTTTTTCTTTCTTTCTTCTTTCTTCTTAAATTTTTAGTTTTTTTCTTGTCATTAGATTATTTTTTTCTTTCTTCTTTCTTTCTTTTTTATATTTAGGGTTTTCTTTCATTAGATTAATTTTCTTCTTCTTTCTGTCTTTTAATTTTAGTTTTTTTTTCTTTCATTAGTATTTTAATTTTCTTTCTTTCTTTCTTTTATTTAGTTTTTTTTCTTTTCTATTTAAATTAATTTTCTTCTTTTTTCTTTTATATTTTTAGTTTTTTTTTTTCATTAGTTATTTTCTTCTTTCTTTTTTCTTTCTTTTATATTCAGTTTTTTCTTTTCATTAGATAATTGCTTCTTCTTTTTTTCTTTCTTTTATATTCTAGGTTTTTTCTTCATTAGATTAATTTCTTCTTTTCTTTCTTTCTTCTTTTATATTTTAGTTTATCTCTCTT
>CM042160.1:16009404-16127800 GCA_023376005.1 Doryteuthis pealeii | reverse complement strand
TATATATAAATAATATACATTTTGGGGGGTTAAGATTTTATTATGCTTTAAAAAAGACGACCAAAAAGATTCATTGTGAAAAAAAATGTGTTTTTTTTTTACAATAGAAGGGAGGAAAGGGTTAAAAAGGAAATAATAAAACGAGTTGCATGCTGACTACTTTCGATCCTCGCTCAACAGAGCTAAATATCGGGATAATAGATATCGAGGAATATATATTATATATATAATATACATACCTACATACAGTGTAGCCTTGACTTATGGTAAGTTAATTCATTCCACTTGAAACTCAGTTTCCTCGTATATCAAATATCAGTTTTCCCCTTGAAATAAACTGGAATCCATTACCATTCTAGTACACCTCAAACACTAATATGTTTGTTTAGCTTTTTTTTTAATAAGAAAATAGCAATTTTCTGATGTTTGAGATGAGGCTGATGATTTAGTATTATCTGCGTTATTCGGACTATGTCCCATATCTTCATTGTTATTTGTCCACGTTATGCCTCGCCTATGAGAACAGGATCCCCTGTGGACTATAATAATGGGTTAGTTTGAAGTTCCCATGATGGCTCCCAATTACCGACAAGGAAATTCCTGATTCGAAAAAGAAGGTCCGAGTCTGATAGGTTCCGAGTCCAAAAGCAAAATATCCGTGAAGAAGGCCGATAGTATTCGGCCCATAACGTTTACAATATCCATGAAGAATGGGGACAATAGTCGAATAATGCAGATAATACTTAAAATAGCATTATTATTGTTAAAAACATAACAAAAATGACTGTCAGGAATTAATGTGCTGTAAAAATAGTAAAATAAAAACGGTCCTTTTATTAATCCAATCTGAATAGCAAGGGAGTTTCTTCCTTTTCACTAGAGCAAGACCAGGGAGATTATTTTTGCATTCGGTAGAGTGGTCACACTATCATTCAGCTCTCTACTTTACTGCATGCAGATTCAAGCGTGCTCTCATTAAGCTGAGTTGCAAGGGCCAGGTATTGAACCTGGAACCTTGTGGTTTCAAGATTGATCTAATATTTATTTTTTCTCAATATTCTATTTTCTTTGGCATAATAAATTTGAAGCTTATATGTTTTTAGTGGAAAACTTAGGCATATCTGAAACTTCTATACCTCAAAATTCTTTTCTCATAGATAGTATCTTTCTGGTATTAACGCAAATAAAAAAAAATCTATTTTACATTACTGATTTCACCGGCAAAACTGGTCTGGCTGCTCTTCCTATTCTAAGGTTATCAATAGTACCTAAATATGAGAATGGAACGTCTATTTTCCTATAAATATGGTCTGATAAATCTCAGTGGAGAGAAATGAGATCTCAAGGATTTGTTATTCATGCCGAGCAACTTGCTAATTACTGTTACCTAGTATTTTGCTTAGTAAACATTTTCCCCCTATCCTTTAACTTGTTGTGTTTCTTCCCTATTATTTCACTGTTAACTCTGATACTCAAAGTTGAAAGAAAGAGCATACTCACAGACTTCCTTACACATAATGAATCTGCCAACTTAGTTACTCTAACTAACCCTGTTACTATGTATTTGATCCTTACTTGTGGTGATCTCTCTAGTGGCCTGTGCCCACTAAGCTTCAATTTAAGTAAATCCTATGCTGGTTTACCGTCAGAAATATATGATTTTTTATTTTGGATAATCAGTTACAAGAACAATTAAAACAGTCATTGAAGAAGAAAATAGTCAACAATTTAGAACGTATTTTATGATTCTTGTAATGTTGACAAAACTAAGAAATAGAGTGAAATTCATCGGCAAGCAATTGTCAGGGATAAGTAATGTAGTCACACTACAAGTCACTTAGTGGACACGAGAAAAATAACATATTGGATGAATCTGTCTTTCAGAGAATGAGCGAAGTAAAATGGAAATTCAAACCTTTAAGCAAAGAAAGAGGCCATGTGCTTCATTAGACAGTGGTTCATTGCTGAAAAAAGATCGAATTAACAAATACCGAGCAGAGCTTAACAAAAAATAAACAAGGTGTGCAATAAATTTTATCTCTTCCAGTTCCATAGGCATGTAACTCTATTCTTTGACAGGGGTAAATAATCTCTTCAATCTAACATTTCTATTAGAGCATGATGTCAATCAGAAAGTCTTTAATTACTAGTGTGCGTGAATTTTGTCCTTAATCGACATTTCTAAATTGTGATAATGTCCTGTCGGCATAGATCATAGATATGCTGAACTATATCTCCTACAATGAGGTAGACTCTTCCATCAGCCTCCACATAGAACATTCCTATCTTTTCAAAGCATAGAACCATCTTTATATGTAGTTAACTCTTTCCAAAACAAAGGACTGAACACAATTTGGTAATTATCATATAGGAAAAGTGTAAAAGTTGAAATGAAGAATACACTTTACAAATAACATTTGAAGCAGCGGACAAACCATACAGCAATAATATGCTTAGTATCAACCAGCTACGATAAACATTGTATGGGGGGTGACCGAAGTTAGTTACATGCAGTATGAATGGTTTAAACACATTTCGTCTGAAGAGCCTAAATGCAGTGAAGAAACTAAAGGGTAAATAAAAACAACATGGATTTTCAATAACAAGTGGAATTAAAGAGAAATATGATTGAAGGAAGAAGGTTCACCACATCTAAGAATATAACTTCATGTAAGAAACACTGGCATATATGGAGAAAAGGGGTATTTTTCTAAGGTCTTAAAGAGGATAACTTAAATTAAGAAATGAAATAACGGTGAACCTAATTTAAAATAACTCAAATAATCTTACCTTCAAGGTTCAAATTATATACTAACGCAGAGAAGGTTTGAAATTTGCTTGCTTTAATGTCGAAATTTAAAGTGGAAAGAAAGAAAAATGGTTGTTTTCAACTGGTGAATGGGCAGTGAAACGGAGTTTAAATAATAGGGATTTATCCCTGCCATTAAGAATTGGCTGCTAAGGGAGGGTACATCTAAAGGTTTTTTTAAAAATCTATGCATAACATTGACACTTCCCTCTAAAAAAAAGGAGGGTGTCCAGGTAAATGACACTAAACTGTATTGATTATGAGTGTTCATTTTGGAGATCTGGTGAGTGTAGAGCACCTCCTTCATTAGCCATTAACAAGTCTAATTTGACCAGGGTGGTTGTATTGGTTAGGGGTAGGACCCCAACCAATACAATCTATGGGTCAAATAAAACTGTTCAAGTCATTTACAAAAATTATTATTATTAGTTACTTGACACGCATTCACTGCATGCAAATTTTTATATTTTGATAGGAATACTTGTTTATATAAATGTATGCAAAAACTGTTCTACAACAAAAAATGTAAATATGAACATACAATGAAGTAAGTTCATTAACCTCTAGGAAATAAATACCCTAGAACAGGTTGACGTGCTATTAAATCACTCAATCAAAAATGTGACGTTTGCAGCGTTTGAAGACCTAGCTTTTTTACAGAGCATAATATAGTCTTACTAATTCCCTAAAGGTGATGAATTTAGTTCTTATGACACTTCTAATTATGACCTTTTGCATCTTAGTTAAGCTTAGTGAATTAATGATAATGATGATATTCATTAAGTTCAATTCAATTAGAATAAGTGACTGTAGCAGAGGGCAGTTACTATTCCGGATGAAGAATGCCTGTGTCCTGGGAATAGTGGAGGCAAAAGAATGTTAGTCTTAATGATGGTTTTAATGACAGTTAATAGTGTAGTGGAAAGTTATTTTAATCTGCAATGTCCTTCCTTCACTTTTCTTCTTTTTCAACTAATTTCTCTCTTTCCTTTTCTCAGGTGTTTTTTTGATGGGGTGGGAAGTATCAGCCCACCAAACAGGGAGAGTAGTAGAAGAAAACAACTTAATGTGAGATAAACAAATAATGGGTGATGGAAGGGAAGGTGGTTCTGGTAAATATTTGTTTGTGGAGGAGCAGGGTCGGGGAGATAATTTTTTTTTCTTTTCTTTTTCTTTCTTCTTTTTTTTTTTTTTTTTTCTTCAAAATAAGAAATATAATTTTCTTTGATTCTTCATTTTTTTAACTTCTTGAATTTTTCTTAATTTGTTTCCGTCTGTTACTTTTATTTAAAGTAAAAAAAGAGAAACATGAAAAAAAAAAAAGATTCCTAGCAATTTCTATCTTTGTTCCTCTTCAATTTTTTCCTTCTTTCTAATGTGCACTTTAAAGATAAACATTAATCATTATCTCCCTTTGTCTGTCTGTTTGTCTGTCTTAAGATTATTTGTGCATGTTGGTTTTTTTCTTTACTGAAATTTAAAAAAAAACTCTTTTCCTTCCTTTTTTTTTCTCTTTTTTTAAAAAGGTTTAAGTCAGTTTTGTGTCAGTTACAAATGTGGATAAACTAACTCATCTTAAATTTAAATAAAAAATATAAAAACAAAACTAAAAAATTCCACCTTTAAAAAAGAATAAAACACATCTTTATTTACTGAACAATTTACAAAAAGAAAAAGAAAAAAAATAGAATTATCCTTTTGCATTCCCAAATTTTGCTCATATGCTTAACATCTGTATTTAATCCACAAAATATTTTTCTTGTTTAACTCTTGTTGTTGTTGATACATCTACACCTAGTAATTTGGTGTTATATTCCCCAGTAATTATTAAACTCTGTTAATTAATCTCCTTTTTTTTCCAAGTATTATTCGTAATCCATCTTGACTGTGCTGAATTCACATTTTTTGTGTCTGTCTTTAAATAACTCCACAAAATAGTTTTAATTATTCACAGCAAACACATGACTTTCCTTTTTACTCATAATACCTTTTGTTGAATTTCAAAAAAAAAGTTAAAATACTGTAACCATATTGGCAAGGTTAATTAAACACAAAACACAAATAACTAACAACTCGATTTTCATGAACTTCATAAACGTTCCTCAATAAACTCTTAGTCCGCGAGAATTGTAGGCTACATGATATTCCTTCAACTGAACTACTTAGCACCTGCGAATTACCTTAGAAATACTAGTGTATCTGCATTCATAGTACCCCCACACACACACACTTTATAGGTGAACGCTCACAGATTTGTGATATAGATTTATGCATCATTGTTTATAAAAGCCCATAACCTGAGTGTTACTGATGTTACATGAGTTATTCTGTTTCAAAGTCAATGTTCCTCTTTGAAGGTTTATTCAGAAGTGGCATTTTTTGTTGATAATTATTATATACCTCTACATCAGATTAGGATATTTACCAATATAAATTACACTACTTAAGTTTTGCTTCAGTTGTCTCCTTTATATATTTCCTTTTCTCTTAGTAGTATTATATATATCATATCCCCTTCCTTCATATGAATATTACAAAAACCACTCGTCAAAACCAATACAAGGCCAGATTATGGCTTTAGTGGATTGTACCTTGAAAAAATTAATTTTTCTCTGTCAAATAGAAACAGCTTTAGTGTTGGTACACTAAGAAGCTTTCTCTTGTCCTTTAGTTTCCAATCCACCTTGTTCTTTGTCGTGGAATAGAGGATCAATTGAGTTGTGATCAGCAATAACTAAAAGAAATTCGTAGTCCTTTTTTGTAGATATTTACCAAACCATTGCCAACTGGTAGGACTGTGACACAAGTTGCAAGTAATGAGAATATCCAGCAAACAAGGACCTTGCTACCTGAGTTAAAAATCTGAATGAGGCTGTTTGGCATTTCAACATGCATCAATACCTTCGAAAGTGTGCAACCACTATTCTCTCTTCAAGCTATATGCAAATATAAGACAGACTAGGCTCTTTAACTTTAGTTTGGCAACTAGTCTAGAAAAAAGAAAAGCCCTCTTATAAAAAAAATTGCAGACTAGGTTATGATATGTATGTCTAGGTGTTAAAAAAAAAGAAAAAAGTTATAAGATTTTTTACTTGTGTCAATTTGAAAAAAGATTTTCATATTTCTTGGAGTTTGGGCAGAAGAGTATATTTTAAGGTATGGAAGCATATGCCCCCTTCTAATACCTAAATTTTGTATTTCATATTTATAGTAACTAAAGATATTTTTTGTACTTCTTACTGAGTATGTTTTGAACTTGTTGTTGATTTATATCTTCAAAGTAAAACAAAGAAAATCCAAAAGAAAAATAATTACCAGTTCAAAGAAAACCCACAAGCTACTTTAAATCATCTTGCCACTATTTGCAAAGTAAAAATGTGATGGATACTCTAATTACTAGATTTTAAATTTGTTTTTCTTTTCTTCTTTTTTTTGCAACCAGTGGCTTGAGCTTTACCAGAGGCCTTTCTGCTTAATGATAACTCCTGTAAGTTTCAATACAGAAAAGATGAGGCCAACATATTATCTCTTGTGTTCAAACTGTTTATAAACTGGGAATTATCTAAACTTTCTGCTTGAGGTAGTTTTAGCAAGTGGAGTATGATTCCTAGAGGACTGTTCAGATTAAACAACCGTTTGAATTGGCCCCGGCAAAGCAAGAACAATCATTTGGGGTTTTCTTGTACATCTCTTTGACCATTTTAATGACATTCTACATCTCCCAGTTCTCAGCTCCAACTTTAGCTACAATCCTCTTTAAAAATAGGGACTTTTGAAGGATCGCATTGTATGTCTATGAAAGGAAAAGAAAAATCTGGTCAGATTTTTATTTTTGAAGGAGAGAAAAGAAAAACAAAGTTTGAAAAAAAAAGGAATGATTAAAGAAATAAAAATGATTTAAAGAAATAAGAAAAATAAGAATTATTGGATGGTTTAATAATATTATCATTAGAAACAATAGAACTTACTGTTAATTGATTTTAATGGCTCATCAAGCACTCTAGGTTAATTTATGCACAAGATTCACGTTCAATCTGTATATTATATTTTGTGTCATTGTTTTCTTAAGAGGTTTTGTTATACAGTTAATGAATCAAAATATGTCTCTAATACAAATAATTTGCATACAGTTTATTGCAAAAATTATTTGATTTCAAGTAATTATTTCTATTTAATAATAAGTATTTGCTTACAAACAGTTATGTTTTCAAATACCACACAATCCATAGTAAAATATAGTTTCCAGTAACTTTCTTATAAAAATAATTTTCCCTGTTTATACTGGTATCCCATAATAATATGTAATCTATAATTTTCTAACAAGATTGTATTTGATCTATAAATGTGACCATAACAGGCTTTCACACCGGGTTACTGAGAGTCAATGTATAAAGGGGCTACTCCATATTCGCCAGATTTCCAGATCTTGGACGCCTCACAATCAGATGCAGTTCTTTTTGGTTGTTCTTACCTTTTCCCAGGGGATAAAGTATGTAATATTCTAAGCCCTTTCAGCAGGGCCATAGACATAAAAGATTTATTTAGAAATTAAAGCATTTTCTGTCCCAATTTGCAAAATTAAATGATGATTTTTATAGGTGTGTGTTCTGTGAGTTCTTTTTAATCATCTAATATAATGGAGAATCCTTCACTTTTTTCCTTAAATAGAATCATATCCATCAACATCAATCATGGACAGTTGTTAATTTTCAAATGCTATTTGAATCTTTTCTACTTCTTAGATAGAAGCATCAACATAATCAGGACTATGAAACTATAAATGCTAAATATAACTTTCACTCCTTCCAAGATAGAAGCATCTGCATCATCTTGGACAGCTGTTAAATGCCAAATAAATCCTTTTATTCTTTCTTAATAGTAGTAGTTAAAAAGTATAAATCGTAGGGGCGGCTAAAAGTCAGTATCCAGCAAACAGCAAGAGAGTCTATCCCCTTTTCAATAGCGCTAGCCAAGAGATTTTTTGACGTCTGAGGTGGAAGCGACACACCTATCCTCAGCTACTTACTTTACTGCACAGATCTCTGTGCTACATCATATGCTGAGTTGGTGAGGACCGGTATCAACTAGGAACTTAAATGGTTTCTAGTCGACACGCTCAACCGATTGAGCTAAACCCGGCCCCTTAGTAAATAGTAGTAAGTAAAAAGTTAATGGAATGTCGCTTATTGTTGGTATCACTAGACAAAGAGGGAATCTACATCCTTAACCTAGGAAAGAATACCCAAGCTTCTTTTATGTATTGAGCTTGACAGGGACTCGTAATTGAACCCGCAACTTGCAATCTTCTAGTCGGGTGCTCTACTGACTGAGCTAAAAACCGATCATCCGTATCATCATGAACTACTGTTACAAGGGTTTACACTATTTTTTTACTACTAAGATTGACTCAATATACTGCAGTACAACAGTTAGTAAGGTAGGCTAGCAAACATGGTTGGTGGTTGAATCTCAACTGGGTGCTCATTTCTAGACTTGTGCGCAAACTAAAATAAGCTTAGTAAATGATGACTCAGTATCAGAACGCCAAACTTGCATTTAATGTGAAGATTTATTTTATCACTTTCTTTCTAAATAATTGTAAACTTTATAAACTTATAAGGGATGAGCCCGCGGCTAATGAGAAATTCATACTTAGAAAGAGCCGGGGGAAAAAAGAGAAAGGAAGAAAACTTAAAATACCCAGTGTTCCACCCATCCCATACCCATTCTCTTCCAAACCCCCCCTCAATTTCACAAACACAAGCCAGGAGACTCCCAAGTATTACTTAACATCCATTTACAACTGCAATCATTAACTTGATTTAGATCATCTAGGCATTCAGCTATTATGGTTAATAGTTGTTTAATTGCATTTTTCTATCTTTTTTGGTTTCAGTGACAGAATTTTTCTTTGTTTTTTTGTTTTTTTACTTTTTTTTGCGTTTATTTTTTTGTTTTGCTATCTTTTTTTCTTTCTTTACTTAGCTTCACAAATTGAAAAAAAAAAAATCAAAAAACCCTAAAAAAAAAACAGTAAACATTGTTCTATAATTTATATTCTTATTGCTTTTTTCTTTTAACTCATAATTTTCCGTTTTTTTTTCTTTTTTGGTCCTATTTCCCTTCTATTTTTTTTCTTCTCTCATTTGTGACAACTAAAGTGTGATGGGAAAAATTCTTTGTCTTTTGAATCTTCGATTGGGGGGGGGGGGGTCTTTTTTCATTCATCTCATTTATTTTATTCTCTTTTTTCTTTTCTTTTTCTTTTTGACTCTCTTTTGTCATTTTTTTTATTCAAGGTCTAATTACTGGAAAATGGCACAAGAATATAAGTTCTAAACTTTGAGACAGCGTAAAAGATATTTTTATAGCATTGATGTATAAGGAAATTAATGATTGGAAGTAAAACTTTTTTATATTTTTATGAAATTTTTATATTTTCTTTGAATAATTATTCTGACCTAGATTTGCTTATTTCCCAAGAAACTTAAAATTTTGCTTTAACTCCCGATCTAAGATTTGTTAAACGAAATCATTAATGTTTTTCAAACCCAAAAAATGTTTCTTAAAAGTAGAAACAGTCTAAAGAATATACTAAAATCATCAATCTTTATAAAAGCTCTCATCATTAAATTTGTTTGTCTGTTAACCCAAAAGTGTCAAGCTGAAATCAACTGATATGAATTGAAAACTGTACAGATCACCACAAACCATAAGGCCACGAAATATTACTAAACATATGATGAAATGTACTGATTTATGCAGTGAATGTTGAATAGACTGGAGTTAGAAAACAGGAACACATGAACACAACTGGAATTTCAAATACATTTACACAACAAGGAAATAACTTGTAATCGTTGTTGACAATAGTTTGTCTGCGGGAAATGTCAATCATATAAGTATAAATGAATACAATTCCACTTAACTGAGTCCTTGTAAAGTTTATAGTAAGTTATCTTACTTATGACAGCCTTTTTCTATCTCTGCTACTCCTGCTGAAGGGAGCATCATAATTCATGTCCGACTTCAAGAGCTGCCAGTTGTAAAGGGGAAGATTTTTTTATCTTCAATTTTGCCGCTAAAGTTTGCGGGTCTGTGATTGGTTGGTTTGAAAAGAGACACATTGACCAAGGGAGACAACCCACCTACCTTAAATCTATTTTTTATAGAATAAATTCTAATTTCTATAATGCATTGCTTTTAAAGATTGTTTATATATAATATGCTAGTATAAAAATCTGATTTGGTAGGTTTCTTTGTTTCACCTGAATTTGTTCAAATTTCTGAACATTTATAGTATATTCTATAAAGCCATCCAGCAGTAAGTACTTACCCAACTCGTTAAAGATGGGTAGGATGAGACACAGGTCACAAATTGGGGCTCCAGTGAGGATCAAACTCACTTTTTAGTAAGAATGGATCTGCAATGAGCTTGCTATGATTACACCATGATGAGATGCCCAATTGCATCCAACAGTAGTTTTTACTATTGAGAGATCAGTCCTGGATCAGACTCTTGCAGGAAGAATCTCTTCATATTTTCCACGTGGAAAAAATCTCATTACATAACCTGTTTAAAAGAACATGGCTCATGAGACAAATGTGTGGGGATTCCTGATGTTCCAGAACATAGCAATATTGTTTTGAATTCTAAATTGGTAGGGTTTTCCTAAAGTGTTAGGAGTCCTTTTAGTCTTGGGGCCCAGGGGTCCCAAGATTAAAGGGCTCCAGAAAAAAAAATAAAGATATAACAACAGAGAAGATTTGTTTATTTTTAAATTAATGAATGGACTGATTTTAAACAATTTAGAGTATTTGGGCCCGTCTAGTGAGAAGTGGGTCTTTTATTCAATGAGGCCCTTCTTTTAAAGAGGCCCATTTAGATTTTGAGGCATCATTTTTAGTTTTACAAAAAACATTTGACACTTCATTGAATAGAGACATGTAATAAGTGCAAAACTTCTCAAAAGACACAGAAGGGCTATCCCAATCCCTATTGCCCTTATGGCAAGCTCCAACCCTTTTTATCATACTGGATGCTAGAAGGTGGTGGCTGCGGGTCTACATGTCCTGGGAATGACGTTAAACTCTATCTGTGGTGAGGTTCCAGTTTTGGAGGTTTGGGGAATGTGGAGCACCTTCATCACATTGTTCCCTGGTCCACTCTGACCCGGAGTGTAGTACCTATTAGGGTCCCATCTATGTGTTGAATAGAAAAATGTATTTATAAAAAAATTGTATTATGCATTGAGACTTGATTTATTTCAAAACTTTATCGGCATTAATGACCACCGAGGTTGATATGCGTAAACAAACAAGCCAAAACAGAGGAGGCAAACATAATGAAGGGAGCTCCAAATTCTATTAAACCAGGGATTTCCTAAGGCTAAGTCCAACCCTGACTACTCCCATCAATTCTTGTCATATTTTGATGTTTTTTTTACTATAACATAGAACACATTTCATGAAATTATATTGATGTTTTTATGAAATATTAGTCGATCAGTATAAGTTTAAGATTTGAAAATATTTTTTTATCCAGCCCTTGTCTATCATCACTGTGACTGATTTGTTCTTACAACCATCAATCACGGATGACAGCTTCTTATTAAACTCCAATGTTATGAGATTATATCCTTCTTGATCTTTGGAATGGCTGATACTGACCCTGTAAAAAACGAACGAGAAAAAAATTGAGAAGGGTCTTTTTATAATGTATGTATTATCCTTTCAATTCCGATTAAAATTTAACCAAGCAAGGGTCAGTTTAAATGGGAAAATCTTTATATGAACGCAATATATAACTTTCAGGTGTAAGGTGCTAAACTTCCTATTATTTCTTTAGTTTTCTGTGTTTGTTTCTTTGATAAACATTTATGGCTACAAAATTAAAGTATTGGACTTTTTGCTATTCTTTTTCAACAATGGCCAACGACAGTCAAAGTGCATAAATGTTGACACTTACAAACATTCTGAACTTTGGCAGTATTTACATAATTTCAATTCTATACCACACACCAAAATCGAAAAGAGGAGAAAAAATTGTAATAAACTTTGTCAGTTATCTTAAATAAAACTTGTATAAAAGAAAAATTGCTGCCTGAATCCACTAACTCGTCTGGTCATATAAGTCCATTAACTCTTTTCATATTATCTATCTCATTATACTCTTCATATCTGTCTATATCAGTACTTTTTCTTATTTCATTTTCACTATGTGAAATAAGAAAAATATTGTCTCCTTTATTTTACTTAAGAATATTCTAAACTATTATTTTTTTCTTCTTCTTGTGAGATTTTCACTGAAGTCTGAGTGACAAGCAAATCTCCCCAGGTCTCCTGGACTTTAAAAAAATATTCTTAGCAATGCTGTGGTCTGAATGGTCTCAATTCTGTTTTCTGGTTTCCAGTTTTCCAGTCTTTTTCTGCTAGTGGACTGTAGAGTGAAAAAAAAAAGACAAACACTAGATCTTGCTAGAGAGCTAAAACAAAAAGCTGTAGAATATCACTATCGCCTTCATATTCCTCAGTGTTTTTTTTTGTTGTTGTTGTTGTTTATAGCTCTGGCAAGATCCAGGTATTTTTCTGTCCTTTTGTTTTCTTTTTATTTTCATCTTCAGTCCACTGGAATAGTAAAAATAATAACAATAATACTTTTTATCATCATCATCATAAAATTCTGACGAACATTTCATCCTATTTTTTAGTTGCCTTTTATCAAGACTTTATTCAGGCCAATAAGTTCTGTGAAAGATGTGATAAAGAGCAATAAAAAAACAAATTTAAGATGAAAGAAATTGATAAGAATAATAGTTGACCATGCTTTATGAAATAAAAAAAGAATAAAGATAAACTTCTGCACTGTTTCTTTCTTTCTTTCTTTTTTATTGTTCCAACTTTAATATAACTTAAGATATCAATGATGGATGCTACTGAGCCATAATTCATCCAATTCTTTATGATGTATTTCCTATTAGGATTAGTCTGGAAAATCTTAAAATATCATGTGTACTTTATGATGTAAGGTGCTAAACTTCCCTATTATTTCTTTAGTTTTCTTGTTTTGTTTTCTTTGATAAACATTATGGCTAACAAAATTAAAGTATTGGACTTTTTGCTATTCTTTTTCAACAATGGCATATTTTTTTATTTATTTTGCCAATATTTATCTAATTTTAATATATTTAGAGCTGAGCTTTTAACTACCATAATTATTTGTGTATAAGACAAAGTATTTTTCAAGATTTTTTAACATAAAAGTTAGGGGTGCATGCTACACACAAAAACTATTTACTTAATTATTTCTTCCAGACCCATACCATATTCAAGACGGAATGAATGAAAGTAGTTTATATCTGTATTCAAAATTAATGTACTTTATGCCCTTACAGAGAAATATCCACTGGAATTTGTTTGTTTATAATATTGTTTCTCCAAATGCAAACTTGTTGCATTTTTGTATGAACATGTCCATGTGTTTGCTATAAAGGCTATGTAAATTGTGTGTTTTAAGACAAAATGTAAACTATATAAATTCTTACTTTTAGTCAGTATGAACAGATAAAAATGTAAACAAATGCTAAATTTATGTTAAATTTAACTGCTACAAACACTAAAAAGCTGATAAATACAGATTTTTTCCCAGAATTTTGTAGTTCAAAGTTAGGTGTGCATATTAAACACAAACAATTATGGTACTTCTTAAAAAGATAGTTCCCTGGTTTTATTATTCACTGGCTAAATGAATTTCTTTAAAGAAGAATTTTATTTATCTTCTTGGAACCAATTTGATACAAGTGTAATTTTTTCATTTTTCTTAGAGTGAAATCTTTTTTTCATCCATTATTTATTTATTGATATATATATTTATATATATATATATATATATATATATTTACCTTGTGTTGGCATTCTGCTTAAGATGGAGGAGCTGGTAAATACATACTTCTGAACTTCTTTCTTGTTTTTGTTCTCTCCTCTTGAGAGACCTCTCACTCATATGCTGACTATATCCTCTGCAGAAGGTTAAAACCCTCTAAAAGGATGTACTGGTATAACACTACACTGCATCTGATGACAAGGCTCCTTGTTCTGAAGATCTGAGGAGTGTGGTATCATCCCTTCATTACTCCCAGATCCATTTCAGACACGAATGGTAGTACTGTTAGCATCCCACCTATGAGTAAATATGTCAGAAAATTATTAGTATTCAATAGAAATACTTGAAACTATACATAATTGTTTACAAGAGATTATATTAGTTACTCGAAATAATATAACTGTGTACAAACATTACCGTTACAAAAAATAGAATAATTATTTGAAACATATCTTATTAGCTATGAATACTTGACTTATAACTATGTGCAAATTATTGAATTAGATAGAAATAATTGATATGATATAAGAGTACAAAAACTCTTAATAAACAACTACACAAAAATGGTAAATAATAATGTACAAGTTAATGTGATTCTCTAACCTGTAGGCCAATATATATAACCTAGAACTGTTTATATGCCATTTAAAAACATCAAATCAATTCTTGAATTTTTTAGATGAAGCTGATAATTTGTTATCATTTACTATTCCCCTCATCTTCCATTGTCATCTACACCATGTTTCAAGTTTGAAGAGAGGGTTCCTGAGTCCGAAAAGAAACCCCGAAGACAGGCCAGAGGGCACATTGACTGAAACATGGTGTAGATAACAATAAAGATAAGGACAATAGTCCGAATAATCTAATAATCACATACATTAATTCATTAATCAATCTCTCTTTTATTTACACCACTTATATTATTTCTAAAAGCTTCTTTTTTCAAACGTTTTCTTATTTCTTATTTTAATCATTTGAAGATTTCAATAACATTGGTATTGCCTTCTATTAATGTTTTTTAGGATTCTTCCAAGCTCACTCATTGCTCTTTGGAATCTTCTGACCAATCCTATCAACATCCAAACTTTTGGGCATCTTTAAAAGACTTGGTCATCTCCTATCTTTTTAACAAAGACTCACACATTTCTTCTTTAATGAAAAGTATTTTTTATATTTGTAAAAGAATTTTAAAAAATTTAAAAATTTTTGGCCCCTTAAAAAAAAAAGACAATTCAATTAGCTAGGCAAAAATTTTATAATTTCAAAGCAAGTCGTAAAAAGTAAAGAAGTACTCACTCAACTAACCAGCTACCGTCCCAGCGGTCAGTCTACCACAGCCTTACCGCTCAAACATAACAATTTTTGAGTTAGCTGTTGTTGCACCCACATTGCTACTAGAATAATCAAATAATCGAAGAGCCCTGGTTGGCTGGGAAGGAATCCCAAAAAACGATCAGTCCGTGCCACTCATCTCCTGACCCCTATAGTCTGGAGTTGGAATCTGATGCTGTTTTGACATTATGGATTTGAAAATGAAATATGAGAAACGGAAAACATAATTAAATCTTGATGCTAATTTCTGTGATAATAATAATGATGATGATGATGTTGATGAGACAGATGTCAGAAAACAGTTGAGATAAGAAACAAAAAACAGAAAGTCAGGAAGAAAGTTGGAAGGAAAGAAAACAAGGGAAGAAAGTAAAGGATGGAAAGAAGAAAAGAAGGATAAGGGAGAACAAAGAAATGAATGGGAAAGAGAGTACTTCCCTCCCACCAACAAGTTAAGAATCAAAGGAAGAATAGAAAATGGAATGAATTAAAATTGGCTAAAGAAGAAGTGATGGTGGAAAAGAATAAATTGAAATGAAAAAGCAAAAGAAAACAGTTGAATGGGAAAGAGATGTGGGGGAGTTTATCAGTCCAAAATGAAGAGAAATAAAGGAAGAAATGAAATGAGAAATATATGAATAAAGAACCAAAATCAGAAAAAAACAGAGTTAATGAAGAAAGTAAGAAAAGAAGAGGGAGTAAGAAACAAGAAATAGAGAGAAATAAGGAAGGTAATTAAAGAAGGAAAAAGAAGGCAAAAAGAAGGGACTGATAGAGAAAGAATATTAAAGATAAGAAAGGGTAGAGATGAAAAAAAGCTAAGAAAAAGAAGATAGTACTAAATTGAGTAAAAAGAAGAAGGGCGGGAAAAGACAGAAAGAGACCAGAGAAAAAAAAGAAAACGAAGAAGGGTAAATATGATAGCAAAACAAATAACACCATAAGGAACAATAAAGAAAGAATAAAGAATCAAGAAAATGTGAATGAAGAAAATAAGAAAAAGAAGTTACAGAATAATAAAAGTAAAGAAGAAAATAAGATGAAGGTTGGAAGCAGAGAATAAAATAACATGAAATAGAAAAATAGAGTAATGACAGAAAGGAGGAGAAGATGAAGAAAAGAAAGAGCATATAATTAAGAAACAAGGAGAAGGTATAATAGAAAAGAAAATTAAGTAAAAAGGAAATATATAAAGAATAGAAATAAGAATGAGTACGAATGAAAAAAATGCAGAAGAAAAAAGGAAAGTAGTAATAAAAATAATAGAAGAAAGGAAAGGAAAAGGAAGAATAGAGAATGGAATAAAAACAGCGGAAAAGAAAAAAAAATGCTTTGTAATAATGAAAATAACCTAAGAGGTGTAAGTAAAAGAGAAAGTGAGTAAGGTAATGTATTTACCCAACATTCGCCATGTTGCAGGATGTGACACAAAGCACAATTTTTAAACTGAGTAAAAAAGGTGAGCAATCACCCAGAGAAAATGATTCTGATAAAAATGGAAACAAAGTTGAAGAAGCAATTAATGGGAAAGAATAAAGGAAATAATGCAAAAAATAATGTTTTTTTTTCAGTAAACATATAAATCTGCTCACCATGGTGTAAATGATTTGCAAATAGTCTAGATTGATAATTCCTTCTGTTTGATAAGTTTTATCCTCACTGAGTGCCCATATTTGTGTGCTGTAACAACCCAGCTAAGCTTTCATGAATATTCCATACAAATTTGATTATTTTGTTGAGAAAATTATTCAGTGGATTTTTATTCAGTTAAATATTTGTTTATGTTTTCAACAAAGCTAATTTATTTGCCCTTCTCTTACTTTTTGAACATCTCTCTCTATATATAGACTGCTGTCTCTATCTCTTGTTTAGGTTCTACATAAAATTGTGTTCACCAAAGACAACCACTCTTCCCACTTAAAAAAAACAACCAAAACAAATTTTAAGTAGCAGCAAACTTGACAAATTAGTAAATTTTTTTTCCCTAATGGAGTGAGATATTTTACATATTTTGTTTTTAAAAATCACTTGTTAAAAAAAGTATATAGAAAAATAATATCGAAAGGAATAGCGATGTTTGATTATTCGTTTTTCATATTATTTTTTCTAATAAGCTGTTTTCTCCTTTAAAAAAAAGCTGATTTTGTTAAAACAACAAATGGAATATAAAGACAAAGGTCATTTGTAATGATCATGCCCAAGTCAAGGTTAAAATTCCATACAATTCGTCTGCATTTCCTTATTGGATGCTTCAAGCTACCAGGCATATAAAATTTGGTCCTGCCTTCTTTTAGGCAAGGAGGTAGGTGCTGTTTGGGGGATCGCCCCTGGAATTGAAGTCAAGAAACTTTTTTCAGCTTCCTGGCCAGGCACAGATTCTATAATATTGATCTTCGCCCAGGCTGGGCTGTGTTTGAAAAGATCTGCAACTGAATGGCAGCAATGGAAATGCAGACGAATTTTATGGAAATTTTTAACGCTGACTGGGCATGACTCAGTTACAAATGCCTTGTTCTGTTAATTTCATTGTTGTTAAATCAGCTTTTTTTTTTTTAAAGGAGAAAACAGCTATTAAAAAAATAATACTGAAAAACGAATAATCAAACATCGCTATTCCTTTTCAATATTATTCTTTTCTAAATATACTTTTTAACAAGTGATTTTAAACAAAATATGTAAAATACTCTCACTCCATTAGGAAAAAGAAAGATTACTAATTTTGTCAAGTTTTGCATCACTTAAATTGTGTTTTGGTTGTTTTTTTAAGTGGGAAGAAGTGGTTGTTTTGGTGACACAATTTTTTAGAACTAACAAAGAGATAGAGACAGCAGGTTATATATATGAGAGAGATTTCAAAAAGTAAGAGAGGGCAAATAAAATTAGCCTTTGTTGAAACATAAATCAATATTTAACTGAATAAAAATCCATGAATAATTTCTTCCAACAAAAAATATCAAATTTGTATGAATATTCCTGAAGCTTAGCTGGTTGTTACAGCACCAAATATGGGCACTCAGTGAGGATAAAACTTATCAAACAGAAGTAATTATCAACTAGACTATTTGCAAATCATACACGCATGGTGAGCAGAATTTATAATGTTTACTGAAAAAAAACATTATTTTTGAATTATTCTTTATTTTCCATTTAATTGCTCTTCCAATTTTAGTTTCCATTTTTATCAGATCATTTTCTTTTCACTGTGTGATTGCTTCACCTTTTACTCAGTTTTAAAAAATTGGCTTTTGTGTCACATCCGCACATGGCGAATGGTTGGGTTAAATACATACCTTTACTCATTTTCTCTTTTTACTTACACCTCTTTAGGTTATTTTCATTATTATCAAAGCATTTATTTTTTCTTTTCTCTGTTTTTATTCCATTCTCTATTCTTCCTTTTCCTTTCCTTTCTTCTATTTTTTTATTACTACTTTCTTTCCTTCTGCATTTTTCTTCATTCGCTACTCATTATTATTTCTATCTTTCTTTTATTATTATTTTTTCCTTTTTACTTAATTTTCTTTCTATTTACTACCTTCCCTTTGTTTTTCTTTTATTATATGTCTTTCTTTTTTCTTTCATTTCTTCTTCCTCCTTTCTGTCATTACACTATTTTTTCCTATTCATGTTTATTTTATTCTCTGCTTCCAACCTTTCATCTTTTCTTCTTTCTTTATTTTATTATATGTAATTCTTTTTCTTTATTTTTCTTCATTCACTATTTCTTTGATTCTTTATTCTTTCTTTATTGTTCTTTATGTTTAGGTTATTTGTTTTATTCTATCATATTTTACTTCTTCTTTTTCTTTTTCTTTTACTCTTTCTCATTTCTGTCTTTTTCCCGCCCTTCTTCTTTTTTACTCATTTTAGTACTATTTCTTTTCTTAGCTTTTTTCATTCTCTACCCTTTCTTATCTTTATCATTCTTTCTCTATCATTCCTTCTTTGCCTCTTTTCCTTCTTTATTACCTTCCTTTTTTCTCTATTTTCCTGTTTTTCTACTCCTCTTCTTTTCTTACTTTCTCTCATTAACTCTGTTTTTTTTCTGATTTGGTTCTTATTCATATATTTAATCATTCATTTCTTCTTTATTTAATCTTCATTTTTGGACTGATAACTCCCCAATCTTTCCCATTCAACCTTTTTCTTTTTTTCTTTTTCATTTAATTTATTCTTTCACCATCACTTCTTCTTAGCCAATTTAATTCATTCCATTTTTCTATCTTCCTTTGATCTTAACTTTTGGTTGGGTAGGGGAAGTACTCTCTTTCCCATTCATTTTCTTTTTCTCCCTTTCCTTTCTCTTCTTCCATCCTTTACTTCTTCCTGTGTTCTTCGTTTCTTTTATTTCAAACTTTCTTCCTGACTTTTCTGTTTTTTGTTTCTTAATCTCAAACTGTTTATGCTCTGTCTCATCAACATCATCAATCATCAATTATTATTATACAGAAAATTACATCAAGATTTAATTAGTGTTTCCGTTTCTCTAATATTTCATTTCAAATCCATAAATGTCAAACAGTCATCAGATTCCAACTCCAGCTGGAAGGGTCAGGAGATGAGTGCACGGACTGGATCGTTTTTTGGGATTCTCTTCCAGCCAAGCCAGGCTCTTTCGATTATTCTGATTATTCTAGTAGCAATGTGGTGCAACACAGTAACAATGTTATGGTTTAGCGTAAGGCTGTGGGTAGACTGACCGACTGGGAGGTAGCTGGTTAGTTGAGTGAGGTACTTTTACTTTTTTAGACTTGCTTTTGAAAATATAAAATTTTTGCTAGCTAATTGAAAATTGTCTTTTTTTTTAAGGCAATAATTTTTAAAAATTCTTTTACAATATAAAAATACTTTCATTAAAAAGAAGAAGTGTGAAGTCTTTTTTTAAAAGATAGGAGATGATCCAAGTCTTAAAGATGCCCCAAGTTTTGGATTTGATAGATTGTCAGAAGATCCAAAGAGAATGAGTGAAGCTTGGAAGATCTAAAAACTATAATAGAAGGGCAATATCCAATGTTATTGAAATCTTCAATGCTAAAAAGAAGATAAGAAGTTGAAAAGAAGCTTTTGGAAATAATATAAGTGGTGTAAATAAAGAGAGATTGATTAATGATAATTGTATTATTATTTAGATTATTCGGACTATTGTCCTATCTTATTGTTATCTACACCATGTTTTCGTCAAATGTGCCTCTGCTTCCTTCGGTGTTTTGTCGGACTCAGGAACCCTCTCTTCAAACTTGAAACATTGTGTAGATGACAATGAAGATGAGGAGAATAGTCCAATGATAAATATCAGCTCATCTAAAATTCAGAAGAAATTGATTGTTTTAATGGCATATAAAACCAGTCTAGGGTTTTATATGCAGGTTAGAGAATCACATTACTTGTACACTTTATATTACAAATATATTTGTGTAGTTGTTTATAAGAGTTTGTACTCAGCTTATATCAATCATTATTTTCATATCTAATTCAAATAATTTGCACATAGTTTTATAAGTTCAAGTATTCATATGCTAATAAAGATATGGTTTCAAATATTATTTCTATTTGATAACGTAATGTTTGTACACAGTTATATGATTCGAGTATAACTAATGATAATTCTTTGTAAACAATTATGATAGTTTCAAGTATTTTATTGATACTAATAATTTTCTGACATATTTGACTCATAGGGATAGATGCTACAGGTACTACCATTCTGTGTCTGAATGGATCTGGGAGTATGTACTCTAGATCTTCAGAACGGCGTCATCTCGCCTTGTCATCAGATGCAGTGTAGTGTTAATACCACAAGTAACATCCCTTTTGCGGGTTTTTAAACTTGCAGAGGATATAGTCAGCATATGAGTGAAGGTCTCTCACGAGGAGAGAACAAACAAGAAAAGAAAGTTCAGCAGTATGTACTTTACCCAGCTCATATTAGAATGCACATAATATTTATATATATAATATATATCTTTATATATTATCAATAATAAATAATGGATGAAAAAAAGTTTCACTGCTAAGAATGAAAAAATTACATAGATATAAATTGGTTCCAGAAGATAAATAATTCTTCTTTAAGAAATCATTTAGCCAGTGATATAACCAGGGAACTATCTTTTTTAAGAAAGTACCATAATCTGTTGTGTTTAATATCAACGCTAACTTTGAACTACAAAATTCTGGGAAATCTGTAATTTATAGCTTTTAGGTTTGTAGCAGTTAAATTTAACAATATGATATATACATTTTTATCTGTTCATACTGACTAAAGTAAGAATTTATATAGTTTACATTTTAATCTTAAAACAACACATTTACATAGCTTTTATAGCAAATAGACATGTTCATACAAAATGCACAAGTTTTGCATTGGAGAAATAACATATTATAAAAACAAATTCCCAGTGGATATTTCTCTGTAAGGGCATAAGTACATTAATTTTGAATACGATATAAACTACTTCATTCATTCCGTCTCTGAATATGGGTATGGGTCTGGAGAAATAATTAGTAAATGTTTTTGTGTGTAGCATGCACCTGAACTTTTAGTTAAAAAACTTGAAAATACTTTGTCTTATACACAATATAGTAGATTATTATATAATTAAATTAGATAATATTGGCAAATAAATAAAAAAATATAGATAGTTGAAGATAGCAAAAGTCCATACTTTTATTTTTGGTTAGCCATAATGTTTATCTAAGAAAACACAACAAGAACTAGAAGAATAAAAAGGGAGTTAAGACTTACAATCATAAGTACACATGAATATTTTAAGATTCAGACAATCCTAATGGAAATCATAAAATAAAGAATGGGATGAATTCATGCTCAGTGCATCCATCATTGATATCTTAAGTTATATTAAAGTTGGAAAATAAAAAAGAAAGAAAGAAAGAAAACAGTGCAGCAATTTATCTCTTATTCATTTTTTTATTTCATAAAGCATGGTCAACTATTATCTATCAATTTCTTTCCATCTTAAATTTTGTTTTTTATTTGCTCTTTATCACATCTTCCAGAATTATTGGCCTGAAAAAGTCTTGATAAAAGGCACTAAAAAATAGGAGAATTTCGCAGAATTTTTATGATTGAATGATAAAAGTATTATTGTTATTATTTTTTTTACTATCGCAGTGGCTGAAGAATGAAATAAAGAAACAAGAAAGGGACAGAAAAATACTGGATCTGCAGAGCCTAATTAAAACAACAACCCAAAAAACAAAAAAAAACACTGAGGAATATGAAGGCGATAGTGATATTCTAGCAGCTTTTTGTTTTAGCTTCATAGAGATCTAAGGGTGTTTGTCTTTTTTTTTTTTCACTCTACAGTCCACTAGCAGAAAAAGACTGGAATAACTGGAACCAGAAAAAAGAATTGAGACATTCAAGACACAGCATTTGCTTAAGAATAGTAATATATAAGTCCAGGAGACCTGGGGAGATTTGCTTGTCATCAGACTTCAGTAAAATCTCAAAGAAAGAAAAAATATAGTTTAGAATATTCTTAAGTAAAATAAAGGAGACAATTATATATATATATATAATTTATAACATATGAAAAATTGATCAGAAAGTATGATATAGCAGATTGAAAGAGGTATAATCGGATAGTATTAGAAAGAGTTAAGATTATCCAAGAACCGGTTAGATTATAGCAGCATTATATATATATATAATACAAGTTTTATTGAGGATAACTGCAAAGTTTTTACAATTTTTCCTCCTCTTTCGATTTTGGTGTGTTGGTATAGAATTGAATATGATATAGACAAAGTTCCAGAATGTTGTAAAGTGTCAACATTTATGCACTTTGACTGTCGTTGGCATTGTTGAAAAAGAATAGCAAAAAGTCAATACTTTAATTTTGTTAGCCATAATGTTTACAGATAGCAAATAATAGGGAAGTTTAGCACCTTACAACCTGAAAGTTATATATGCGTCATATAAGATTTTCCATTTTAAACTGACCGCTATCGATTTGGATAACTTATATCGCGCTGCGAGTATACATACATTATAAAAAGACCTTCTCATTTTTTTCTCGTTCGTTTTTTACAGGGTCCAGTAAATCAGCCATTCAAGATCAGAAGGTATAATCTATAACATTGGAGTTTAATAAGAAGCTGTCATCCGTGATATGATGGTTGTAAGACAATCAGTCACAGTGATCGATAGACAAGGGTAGGGATAAAAAAAATATTTCTATCTATATACTGATCGACTAATATTTCATAAAACAATCAATATAATTCATGAAATTGTTCTATGTTTAGTAAAAAAAACATCAAAATATGACAAGAATTGATGGGAGGTAGTCAGGGTTGGACTTAGGCCTTAGGAAATCCTGGTTTAATAGAATTTGGAGCTCCCTTCATTATGTTTGCCTCTCTGTTTTGGCTTGGTTTTGTTTACGGCATATCAACCTCGGTGGGTCATATAATGCCGATATAATAAATCAAGTCTCATGCATAATACAATTTTTTATAAATACATTTTTCTATTCAACACATAGATGGGACCCTAAAGATAAACTTACCACTCCGGGTCAGAGTGGACCAGGAACAATGGTGATGAAGGGGTGCTCCAATTCCCAAACCTCCAAAACTGGAACCTCACCATCAGATAGAGTTTAACGTCATTCCAGGACATGTAGACCCGCAGCCACACCTTCTAGCATCCATATGATAAAAAAAGGGTTGGAGCTTGCCATAAGGCAATAGGATTGGGATAGCCCTCTCTGTGTCTTTGAGAAGTTTTGCACTTATTAATATAGTCTATTCAATGAAGTGTAAAATTGTTTTGTAAAACTAAAAATGATGCATCAAAATCTAAATGGGCCTCTTTAAAAGAAGGCCTCATGAATTAAAAAGACCCACTTCTCAACTAGACGGGCCCAAATACTCTAAATTGTTTAAAATCAGTCCATTCATTAATTATAAAATAAACAAAATCTTCTCTGTTGTTATATTTATTTTTTTTTATCTGGAGCCCTTAATCTTGGGACCCTGGGCCCAAGACTAAAAAGGACTCCTAACACTTTAGGAAAACCCTACCAATTTAGAAATTCAAACAATATTGCTATGTTCTGGAACATCAGGAATCCCCAAATTGTCTCATGAGCCATGTTCTTTTAAACAGTTTATGTAATGAATTTTTTTTCCACGTGGAAAATATGAAGAGATTCCTTAATACATATAGATCAGGACTGGATCTCTCAATAGTAAAAACTACTGTTGGATGCAATTGGGCATCTCATCATGGTGTAATCATTAGCAAGCTATATAGGATATATACTACTAAAAGTGAGTTGATCCTCACTGGATGCCCCATATTTGTGACTTGTGTCTCATCCTAACCTCTTTAACGAGTTGGACAGATATATCCTACTCTGGCTGATTATACTATTTTCGAAATTTGACATTCAGGTGAAACAAGAACCTACCATAGATATATATATAAGATAATTTATATAAACACTTTAAGCATGCATTATAGAAATTAGAATTTATTTCTATAAAAAATAGATTTAAGGGTAGTGGGTTGTCTCCCTTGGTCAATGTGTCTCTTTTCAAACAACCAATCACAGACCGCAAACTTTAGCGGCAAAATTGAAGATAAAAATATTACAACTGGCGCTCTTGAAGTCGGACATGAATTATGATGCTCCCTTCAGCAGGGAGTAGCAGAGATAAGAAAAAGGCCTGTCATAAGTAAGATAACTTACTATAAACTTTACAAGGACTCAGTTAAGTGGAATTGTATTCATTATACTTATCTGATTGACATTCCCGCAGACATATATTGTTTGCAAACAGCGATTATACAAGTGTATTTCCTTGTTGTGTAAATGTATTTGAAATTCCATGTTGTGTTCATGTGTTTTCCTGTTTCTAACTCCAGTCTATTCAACATTAACTGCAAAAATCAGTACATTTCATCATATGTTTAGTAACATTTTGTGGCCTTATGGTTTTGGTGGTGATCTGTACAGTTTTCAATCATATCAGTTGATTTCAGCTTGACACTTTTGGGTTAACAGACAAACAATTTAATGATGAGAGCTTAAAAGATTGATGATTTTAGTATATTCTTTAGAAACTGTTTCTACTTTTATAGAAAACATTTTTGGGTTTGAAAACATTAATGATTTCGTTAAAATCTTAGATCGAGTAAAGCAAAATTTTAAGTTTCTTGGGAAATAAGCAAATCTAGTCAGAATAATTATCAAGAAATATAAAAATTCATAAATATAAAAGTTTTACTTCAATCATTATTTCCTTATACATCAATGCTTAAAAAATTCTTTTACGCTGTCTCAAAGCTTTAGAACTTATATTCTTGTGCCATTTTCCAGTAATTAGACCTTGAATAAAAAAAATGACAAAAGAGAGTCAAAAGAAAAAAGAAAAAGAAAAAGAGAATAAAAATAATGAATGAATGAAAAAAGACCCCCCCCCCATCGAAGAATGAAAAGACAAAGAATTTTTTCCCCATCACACTTTAGTTTGGTCACAATGAGAGAGAAAAAAATAGAAAGGGAAAATAGGACCAAAAGAAAAAAACGTGAAAATTATGAGTTAAAGAAAAAAAGTCAATAAAAAGGAATATAAATATATGAACAATGTTACTTGTTTTGTTTTTTTAGGTTTTTTTGATTTTTTTTTTTTTTTTTTCAAATTTGGTGAAGAATAAGTAAAGAAAAGAAAAAAAGATACACAAAAAATAAACGAAATAAAAAAGTAAAAAACAAAACAAACAAAGAAAAGTTTGTCTGAAACAAAAAGATAGAAAGCAATTAACAAACTAATTAACAATAATTAGCTGAATGCCTAGATGATCTAATCAGTTAATGATGCATTGTAATGGATGTTAGTAATTACTTGGGAGGTCTCCTGCTTGTGTGTGAAATTGAGGGGGGGGTTTTGGAAGAGACATGGGTTAGGGGATGGTGGAAACACTGGTATTTTAAGTTTTCTTCCCTTTCTCTTTTTTCCCCGCTCTTTCTAGTATGAATTTCTCATTGACTCATCCCTTATAAGTTTTAATATAAGTTTTAAATTAAATTTTAGACCAGAAAGTGATAAATAAAATCGTCACATTAAATGAAGGTTTGGGCGTTTCTGTATACTGTAGTCATCATTACTAAAGCTATTTTAGTTTGGCACAGTCTAGAAAATATGAGGCCACGCAAGTGAGAATCAACCACCAACAATGGTTTGCTAGCCTCACCTTACTAACTGTACTGAGTATATAGAAGTCAACATCTTAGTAGTAAAAAAAGCTGTAAACCTTTGTACAGTATTCATGATGATAGCGGATGATTCTGGGTTTAGCTCAGCAGTAGAGCCACCCGCTTAGAAATTGCAAGGTGCGGGTTCAATACGAGTCCCTGTAACTCATACATAAAAAGAAAGCTGGGTATTCTCTAGGTAAGGATGTAGATTCCTCTTTTCTAGATATACCAACAATAAGGGCATTCCATTAACTTTTACTTACTACTATTTAACTAAGGGGCCGGGTTAGCTCAATCGGTAGAGCGTTCGACTAGAACCATAAGGTCTAGTTTTGATACCGGTCCTCACCAACTCAGCATATGAGTAGCACAGAGATCTGTGCAGTAAGTAAGTAGTGATGAATAGGTGTGTCGCTCCACCTCAGACGTCAAAATCTCTTGGTCTAGCGGCTATTTGAAAGGGGATAGACCTCTCTTGCTGTTTGCTTGAACTGACTTTAGGCGCCCGACGATTTTACTTTTTAACTTACTCTATTTATAGAAAAGAATAAAGATTTATTTGGCATTTAACAGCTGTCGCAAGATGAGCAGATGCCTTCTATCTTGGAAGGAGTGAAAGATTATATTAGCAATTTTACGTTCATAGTCCATGATTATGTTGAGCTCTCTTATTAGAAGTAGAAAAAGGATTCAATTGATTTGAAAATTAACAAACTGTGCCATGATGATGTTGATGATGATGATTCTTTTAGAAAAGTGAAGGATTCTCCATTCTATTAGTATGATTTAAAAATAAACTCACATGAACACAACACTCTATAAAATCATCATTAATTTGCAAATTGGACAGAAAATTGCTTTATTTTCCTAAATTAAATCTTTTATGTCTATTGCCTGCTGAAAGGGCTTAGAATATACATACTATCCCTGGAAAGAGGTAAGAAAACCAAAAGAACTGCATCTGATGGTGAGGCTCCAATCTGGAAATCTGGGGAATATGGAGTAGCCCCTTTTATGCACAATGACTCTCATAACCGGTGTAGTAAAGCCTGTTAGGGTCACTTATAGATCAAATACTCTGTAGAAAATTATTAGTATTACATATTATTATTTGAATACCATATTAACAGGAAATTATTTATTAAGAAAAGTTACTGGAAACTATAAATGTTTACTATGGATTGTGTGTTATTGAAAACATAACTGTTTGTAAGCAATACTTATATTAAATAGAAATTAATTACTTGAAATCAAATAATTTTTGCATAAACTGTATGCAATTATTTGTATAGATGGACATATTTGAATATCATAACTGTATCAAACCTCTTAAAGAACAATGACACAAATATAAATATACAATGAACGTGAATCTTGTGCATAAAACCTAGAAGTGCTGATGAGCATTAAAATCATTAATCAGTAAAGTCTAATTGTTCTAATGATAATATTATAATTAAACGCATCGCAATAATCTTTAATTTTTCTTCTCCTTCAAAAATAAAAATCTGACCATATTTTTCTTTTCCTTTCATAGAGCAAAACAAGTCGATCCTTTCAAAGTCCCCTATTTTTAAAGAAGATGCTAGCTAAAAGTTGGAGGACTGAGAACTGGGAATGTAGAAAGTCATAAAATGGTCCAAAGAAGATCCTACAAGCAAAACCCCAAATGATTGTTCTTGGCCTTTTTGGGCAATTCAAAACGGTATGTTTAAGCTGAACAGGTCCTCTAGAATCATACTCCACTTTGCTAAAACTACCTCAAACAGAAAGTTTAGATAATTCCAGTATAAAATTTGAACACAAGAGAAATATTGATTGGCTCATCTTTCTGTATTTGAAACTTTTACAGGATTATCATAGCAGAAATGCCTCTGGTAAAGCTCAAGCCACTGGTTGCAAAAAAAGAAGGAAAAAGAAAAACAATAAAATCTAGTGAAATAGAGTATCCATCACAATTTAACTTTTGCAAATAGTGGCAAAATGATTTATAAGTAGCTTGTGGATTTTTTCTTTGAACTGTTAATTTATTTTCTTGGATTTGCTTTTGTTTTACTTCTAAGAATATAAATCAACAACAAGTCAACATACCTCAGGTAGAGAAGTTACAAATAATCGTTTATTTTACATAAATATGAAATACCAAAATTTAGGTATTAGAAGGGGATATGTTCATACCTTAAAAAGTACTCTTCTGCCCAACTCCCAAGAAATTATGGAAATCTTTTTTCAAATGACACCAAGTCAAAAATCTATTTACTTTTTCTTTTCTTACAACCTAGGACACATACATATCCCATAACAGTCTGCCAATTTTTTTTTAATTAAGACTTTTCTTTTTTCTACTATGTTGCCAAACTAAAGTAAAAGAGCCTAGTCTGTCTTACTATTTGATGATAGCTGAAGAGAGAATAGTTGGTTGCACACTTTCCGAGGTATTGATGCTATGTGAAATGCAAACACCTCATTCAGAATTTTAACTCAGTAGCCAAGTCCTTGTTTGCTGGATATCTCATACTGCAAACCTTGTGTCACATCCTACCATGGCAAATGGGTTGGTAAATATCTACAAAAAGAGGACTACAGAATTTCTTTTTAGTTATTGCTTGATCACAACTCAATTGAATCCTATTCCCACGAACAAAGAACAAGGTGGATTGGAAACTAAAGCAAGAGAAAGCTTCTTAGTGTTACCCAACATAAGCTGTTTCTATTTGACAGAGAAAAATTAATTTTTCAAAGGTACACATCCACTAAAAGCCCATAATCTGGCTTGTAGTGGTTTTGGACGGGCGATGTTTGTATGTAATAATTCTATTGAAGGAAGGGGAAAATATATAATAATACTACTAGAGAAAAGAAATATAAAACGGAGGACAATGAACTGCAAACTTAAAGTAGTGTAATTTATATTGGTAATATAATCCTAATCTGATGTAGAGTATATAATAATTATCAACAAAAATGCACACTTCTGAATAAACCTTCAAAGAGGACATTGACTTGAAACAGAATTAACTCACTTGGTAACATCATAACACTCAGGTTATGGGCTTTATAAACAATAGATGCATAAATCTATATCAACAAATCTGTTGAAGCTCACCTATAAAGTTGTGTGTGTGGGGGTTACTATGAATGCAGATACACTAGTATTCTAAGGTTAATTGCAGGTTTTTGCTTAAGTAGTTCAGTTGAAGAATATCAATGTAGCCTACAATCTCGGACTAAGAGTTTATTGAGGGAACGTTTATGAAGTTCATGGAAATCGAGTTGTTAGGTTATTTTTGTTTTGTTTTTAAATATACCTTGCCAAATTATACAGTATTTTAACTCTTTTTTTTGAAAATTCAACAAAAGTTATTTATGAGTATAAAAAGGAAAGTCATGTGTTGCTGTTGATATAATTAAACGATTTTTGAGTTATTTTTGAAAGACAGACACAAAAAATGTGAATTCACACAGTCAAGATTGATTACAGAATAATAACTTGGAAAAAAAAGGAGATAATTAACTAGAGTTTAATAATTACTGGGAATAATAACACCAAATTAACTAGGTGTAGATGTTATCAACAACAACAAGAGTTAAACAAGAAAAATATTTTTTTGTGTATTTAAATACAGAGTTAGCATCATGAGCAAAATGTTGGGACATGCAAAGATGGATAATTCTAGTTTTTTTTCTTTTTCTTTTGTAAATTTTGTTCAGTAAATAAAGATGGTGTTTATTTCTTTTTTTAAAAGGTGGAATTTTTAGTTTGTTTTAATATCTTTTTATTTAAATTTAGAGATGAGTTAGTTTATCCAACATTTGTAGACTGACACAAAACTGACTTAAACTTTTTAAAAAAAGAAGAAAAAAAAAGGAAGGAAAAGAGTTTTTTTTAAATTTCAGTAAAGAAATAAAACCAACATTGCACAAATAATCTAAGCACAGACAAACAGACAGACAAAGGGAGATAATGATAATGTTTATCTTTAAAGTGCACATTAGAAAGAAGGAAAAAATTGAAGAGTGAACAAAGATAGAAGTTGCTAGGAATTCTTTTTTTTTTTTCATGTTTTCTTTTTTACTTTAAATAAAGTAACAGACGAAAAATTAAGAAAATTCAAGAAGTAAAACAATGAAGAATGCAAAGAAATTATATTTTCTATTTGAAGAAAAAAAAAAAAAAAAAAGAAGAAAGAAAAAAGAAAAGAAAAAAATTATCTCCCCGACCCTGCTCCTCACAAACAAATATTTTACAGAACACCTTCCCTTTGCCATCCACCATTATTTGGTTTATCTCACATTAAGTGGTTTTCTGTCTTACTACTCTCCCTGTTTGGTGGGCTGATACTCCCACCCATCAAAAAAACACCTGAGAAAGGAAAGAGAGAAATTAGTGAAAAAAGAAAAGTGGAAGGAAGGACATTTGCAGATTAAAAAAACTTTTCACTACACTTATTACTGTCATTAAAACCATCATTAAGACTAACATTCTTTTGCCTCACTATTCCCAGGACACAGCATCTTCATCGCGATAGTAACTGCCTCTGCTATCATCACTTATTCTAATGAATGAACTTAATGAATATCATCATTATCATTATTCACTAAGCTTAACTAAGATTGGCAAAAGGTCATAATTTAGAATGTTCATTAAAGACTAAATTCATCACCTTAGTGAATAGTAAGACTATATTATGCTCTGGTAAAAAAGCTAGGGTCTCAACGCATGGCCAAAAACGTCACATTTATTGATTGAAGTGATTTAATAGCACGTCAACCTGTCTAGGTTATTTATTTCCTAGAGGTTAATGAATTACATTCATTGTATGTTCTATTTACATTTTTTATGTAGAAAGTTTTTTGCATACATTTATATAATAACAAGTATTCCTATCAAATATAAATAATTTGCATGCAGTTGAATGGTTTCAAGTAACTAATAATAATAATTTTTGTAAATGATTGAACAGTTTTATTTGACCCATAGATTGTATTGGTTGGGGTCCCCCTAACCAATACAACCACCCTGGGTCAGAATAGACCTTGGATTAATGGTAATGAAGAGTGCTCACACTCACCAGATCTCCAAAAGTGAACACTCATAATCAGATACAGTTTAGTGTCATACCCTGGACACCTCCTTTTTTTAAGAGGGGAAGTGTCATGTTATGCATATAGATTTTAAAAAAAAACCTTAGAATTACCTCCCTTAGCAGCCAATCTTAATGGCGGATAAATCCCATATTAACTCCGTTTTTTCACTGCCCATTCACCAGTCTGAGAAACACCATTTTTTTTCTTTTTCCACTTTAGATTTCGACATTAAAGCAAGCAAATTCAAACCTTCTCTGCGTTAGTATTATATTTGAACCTTGAAGGTATAGATTATTTGAGTTATTTAAATTAGGTTCACCGTTATTCATTTCTTAATTTAAAGTTATTCCTTCTTTTATAGACCTTTAGAAAAATACCCCTTTTCTCCATACTATGCAGTGTTTCTTACAGTGAAGTGTATATTTCTTTAAATGTGGTAACCTTTCCTATCAATCATATTTCTCTTTAATTCCATTCTTGTTATTGAAAAATCCATGTTGTCTTTTATTTACCTTTAGTTTCTTCACTGCATTTAGGCTCTTCAGACGAAAATGTGTTAAACCATTCATACTGCATGTAACTAACTTGGTCACCCCCCATACAATTGTTTTTATCTAGCTGTTGATACTAAGCTGATTTATTTGCTGTATGGTTTCCTGTTCAATGTTATTTGTAAAGTGTATTTCTTCATTTCAACTTTTACACTTCCTATTGATAATTACAAATTGTGTTCAGAGTCCTTTGTTGTTGGAAAGAGTTAACTACAATAAAGATGGTTCTGATGCTTTGAGAAAGATAGGAATGTCTATGTGAGGCATGATGGGAGAGTCTTACCTCATTGTAGAGATATAGTCAGCATATTCTATGATCTATGCCTGACAGGACATATCACAATTTAGAAATGTCGATTAAGGACAAAGATTCACCACACTAGTAATTATAAAGACTTTCTTGATTGACATCATGCTCTAATAGAAATGTTAGATGAAGAGATTTTACCCTGTCAAAGAATAGGAGTTACATGCCTATGGAACTGGAAGAGATAAAATTTATTGGCCACACCTTGTTTTATTTTTTGTTAGCTCTTGCTGGTATTTGTTAATTCGATTCTTTTTTCAGCATGAACACTCCTAAGGAAGCACTTCCATTCTTTCTTTGCTTAAGGTTTGAATTTCATTTTACTTCCTTCTCTGAAAGACAATTCATCCAATATGTTATTTTTCTCTGTCCACTAAGTGACTTGTAGTGTGACTACATTACTTTATCCCTGACAATTGCTTGCCGATGAATTTCACTTCTGATTCTAGTTTTGTCAACATTACAAGAAATCATAAATACGTCTAAATTTGTATGACTATTTTCTTCTTCAAACTGTTTTATTGTTCTTTGCCTTGATTATCAAAATAAAAATCATATTCTGACGGTAAACCAGCATAGGATTTTACTAAATTGAGCTTAGTTTGGCACAAGGCCACTAGAGAGATGCACACAGTAAGGATCAATACATAGTAACAGGGTTAGTTAGAGTAAACTAAGTTTTGCAGCATTCATTATGGTAAAGGAAGTCTGTGATATGCTCTTTCTTTCAACTTGATATCAGAGTAACAGTGAAATAATAGGAAAGAAACACAAACAAGTATTAAGGATAGGGGAAAATGTTTACTAAGCAAAGATACTAGGTAACAGAGTAATTAGCAATTGCTCGGCTGAATTAACAAATCCCTTGAGATCTCATTTCTCTCCACTGAGATTCATCAGACATTATTTATAGGAAAATAGACGATTCCATTCTCATTATTTTAGGTACTATATGACTAACCTTCAGAATAGGAAGAGCAGGCCAGACCAGTTGCCTTGAAAATCAGTATGTAAAAATAGATTTTTTTTTATTTGGGTTTAAATACCAGAAGATTACTATCTATGAGAAAAAGAATATTTGAGGTATAAGAGAGTTTCAGATATGCTAAGTTCACTAAAAACATATAAGCTTCAAATTTATTATGCCAAAGAAAATAGTATTTGGAAAAAAATAAATATTAGTATCAATCTTGAAACCACAAGGTTCCAGGTTCAATACTGGCCCTTGCAAACTCAGGCTTATGAGTAGCACAGCTTGAATCTGTGCAGTAAAGTAGAGAGCTGATGATAGGTGTGACACTCTACCTTAGATGCAAAAATAATCTCCCTGGTCTTGCTCTAGTGAAAAGGGAAGAAACTCCCTTGCTATTCAGTTGATATTAATAAAAGACCGTTTTTTTATTTTACTTTTTTACAGCACATAATTCCTGACAGTCAATTTTGTTATGTTTTTATACAATATAATGCTATTTTTAGTATTATCTGCATTATTCGGACTATTGTCCCCATCTTCATGGATATTTGTACAACGTTTTGGCCGATATACCTTCCGGCCTTCTTCAGTATTTCTTGTTGGACTCGGGAACCTACTCAGACTCGGAACCTTCTTTTTCGAACTCAGGAACTTTCTTGTCTAATTGGGAGCCATCATGGAACTTCGAACTTAACCCTTTATTTAGTCCACAGGGGTATCCTGTTCTCATAGGAGGGCATAACGTTGTACAAATAACAATGAAGATATGGGACAATAGTCCGAATAACGCAGATAATACTAATCATCAAGCCTCATCTCAAACATTCAGAGAAATGCTATTTTTCTTATTAAAAAAAAATGTAACAAACATATTAGTGTTTGAGGTGGTGCTAGAATGGGTTAATGGCATTCCAGTTTATTTCAAGGGGAAAACTGATTTGATATACGAGGAAACTGAGTTTCAAGTGGAATGAATTAAACTTACCATAAGTCAAGGTACCACTGATGTATGTATGTATATATATATAATATATATCCTCGATATCTATTATCCTCGATATTTAGCTCTGTTGAGCGAGGATCGAAAGTAGTCAGCATGCAACTCGTTTTTATTTTCCCTTTACCCTCCTCCCTTCTATTGTAAAAAAAAAAAACATTTTTTTTCCATACAATGAATCTTTTTGTGGTCTTTTTAAAGCATTAATAAAATTCTGTACCCCCCAAAAAATGTATATATATATATATATATATATATACAATGAATATAAGCTTATATTGTTTACATTCATTATCCATTATGAATTTTGACTACTAAATTTTCAGTTGTAATTTTTTTATCAAACCTCACTGATTATAATTTCTAATTTGTGTAAATCATTGTCATTGTAGAATGTCAACCTCAGTGCCTTTTGCTAAGACAAAACAACTAAAACTTTAAAGATGACAGAAAACTATTAAATGTAATAATGTATTATAGTGTAATGTTGTCCCTTTTTTCCAGCACTAAAACGATATCCGTAACGTTGTCGTATATCTGGTCACAGCTATACATAATGGGCGTGGTAGTGGCGGTGATATATTCACAGTACTAAAAAGGTATTCTTGTTGATAAAAATTACAACGCGAGAAATATGTAGTCACAACTGCTAGCCTTTATTATCGTGCTTGCCTCGTGTACTGCATCAGAGAGGAGGAAAGGCAGAGAGAAAGAGAGAGAGAACACTACTTGATTACTGTGACCCCATACTAGGCATCAAAGGCCCGTCCATTCCCCTACGTGTCTGAAAGCAAAAAAGAGACTCGTCCTTTTCTTCGTCGTTCCACGTCACCACGTGACTTCCGGTCAACACCTGAAACTTCCGGTTGACACTCAATTCTCCATTCGGGGTCACGCTACGGTCAAACCATCGTTCATCCTGTTTTATATATAAATATATATTTGGAGGATATGTGCTCAATTGAAGTCATACCTAATTTTGAAAATTAATTAGTTAATAATTAATGAATTTTAGGTGGGCATATATGTTCAAATGTAAGGCTAAACAAATCAAGAAAATGTCAATACCTGTATGTAGATTTCGACCTACATACAGGGATTGACATTTTCTCGATTTGTTTAGCCTTACATTTGAACATATATGCCCACCTAAAATTCATTAATTATTAACTAATTAATTTTCAAAATTAGGTATGACCTCAATTAAGCACATATCCTCCAAAAATTGTCGGCTAAAAAGGCCATATCAAAAATAAAAACACATTGTTAGATTACTTACTTTCATATATGTATATATATAATATATATATATATATATATATATATACACATACACACTGAGAATTTTAGTAATATCTATATGTGTTTAGTAAAAGTAAGTAAAGGAGGTGGAGTGGCCTATTGTCAGTATCAGCCCTTTTTATTTACATTAGACCAGGGGATTGTTTTGCATGGAGCGCCATACCTACCACCAGATCTCTACTTTATTGCAGAGATCCAAACTTTGCTACTTATGTGCTGAGTTGGTGAGGGCCAGTGTCAAACCCAGAACACAACTTTATAAACATTTTATTATATACACATACATAGATTAACATTCAAAAAATTTGTATTATAACTCAGTTGCAAATTGGACTGGAATTTTCTTTATTTACTATGTTAGTTTTTTAAGTGTATTACTCTCATAAAAATCTTGCTTTGAGGATGAGCCATTTAAGATAAGTTATGGTTATATATATATATATATATATATATATATAATCCAAAAGTCCAGAGAAGAAATCTTCTTTATGACATAGGAGTTTTTTTAAACAACCTGTCGCAGTTTGAGAGCTCAATGTGTGCTCTTATTGTTAGAGTCACAGAGCAAATTTATAAGTAAAGAAATAACAAAAGACTTAGAGATTTTGCATTATAGCCTATTTTGGGGAGCTTAGACAAAGTGTAATTCTCCCAGCTCATCGGATGCGCTGGGAGAATTAGACACTTTGTCTAAGCTCCCGAAATAGGCTATAATGCAAAATCTCTAAGTCTTTTGTTATTTCTTTACTTATATATATATATACATATATAATGTATATACAATGAGAATTTTAAGAATATATTGATGTGTGTAATACATATATACAACTTTATGAATATTTTATCACTTACACATACATATATTAGCATTTATATGTATTTGTAATTGTGTAGAATGTTTAATTTATAATAATTCAGTATGAGATTTTATTAAACTCAGGAAACCTTTCTGCATCTCAGAAAAAAAAAACAACATACAAGAGTGTATTACAAAAAAATGGCTCTGCCAAGCCACATATATTCACCCTAAATTGAGCCGTCCAAAATACGTTCAATTCATGATATTATTGACACGATTGCTAACTAGAGCAAGAAAACACTGATCAGCTCCCAGCCATCCCGTTCACCAGGCTGCCGACAGACTGCTTTTTGTCAGGTAGGGCCAGGCAGGAATCAATAATGTGCAAGTTTTGCAAGCCACTAAGTCAACCAGCCAACCTTGTTGTCTGTTGTCAAGTGGTTGGGTGGGTGGGGGCTGTCTGGGAAGGGAACGGAGGACGGGGAAAGTGTAGATTGGGGGAGGGGATGGTAAAAAGAAAAAAAGTAGCATGATCAACCCAGGGTCAGTAACAGAACCTTGAAGTGCATCAGTTGGGGAACGAACACACGGGCAAACGCACGCCAGAATTTGTCGCCTTTATGTATCACAAGGTCAGGGACTGGTGTCTGCGATAATTTTGGTAGTTCTATGTTTTCCATCATCATCATGACTCTTTGGGGTTTTTTTTCTTTTTCTTGTTTTAACACTTTCATGGCTAACAGCACTCACCTACCATTGTTGTTGTTGTTGTTTTTCCTTTGCTTTTCAGTCAGCATTTTTTTACCTGACTCATTTCTCTGGTTTCCTAAAGTGCATTTTTTTTTGTAAATTACCAATTATTTCGCCAAGTTAAAAATAAATGAATATATACAGACGAATCTAGTTTTTTTTTGTTTTTTTTAAATAATGTATAAAATTTCTATAAAAAAAAGTAAAAGCCAATTTTACTATGTATTTTAAAACTTATTTATAAAAAAATTCATATTTATATATCACAGTCAGTTCATATCTATATAAGTCTATCATATCTATCAATCTTGGTTGATTTATATCTATCTTTGAGATAAGCTGGTTCTTATCTATGTATTTTAGTTCATTTATATCTGTCTTAGATGGTTAATATCTATCTAACTTGGTTGGTTGGTATCTATGCTTCTATCTTTGTTAATTCATATCTATCTATTGAGGCATTCATAGTGTAATAGTTATCATCATAGGAAATGGACATGGTGAACAGAGTTCAAATCCTGGATGAGGCTGTTTGTATTTCAAATAGGACTAATACCCTCGGGAAAGGTATGAATCCAACTATTCTTCCTCCAATTATGGATGAATGGAAGGGCTGTTGGAAGAGGCATACATCATTAGATTTCCCAAGTAGTCCCTATGGATTCTCCTTGAGTGCTTTACTGCAAATTTTGCATGATTAATAGGCATAGCCTATCATTTTTGTAAGGAAGTGTAGTTTAGATTTTAAAATTAATGATAACTTAATGGAAAATCACTGAGAATGTGATAAGCAGTTCCTTAACCTCTTCATCTGGAACAAAGCTCAGAGACTTGATGACTCTTGGGAAAGTAGAATTTAGTCAGTGAAGTTAAGCCCAGGTGGCCCATCTGGGTGGACGTATTTCATCTCTGTGATGCTTTCCCACATGTGTGTGCTATAAAGAATGTTCAGGAATTGGGGAAATTAATTTTTTTTTAAAGTGTACACAGAAATATGTCTCTGTGTTTCCATGATTGAAGAACAAGAACAAAATGGAACAGAGTAGCAGAGAACCCTGATAAAGAAGATTTCCTACTCAATATGAAGAAGAACCAATAACCCAAAAGGGAACTCTGATATGAGAAGTGGATATTAGATAACTGTTTTCAGACTGAGAGCTGCGGTCAATACCTTGACAGAATTAGTGCTAATTAATGTCTTGAGATAGAACATACCAGAGCACAGGGAGATGTAGATTCATGCATTCCTAAATCACCCGTTTGTATATAGAGTACTGAATATGACAAGTACAGGAACAAGAGCATACTCTGGTGGATCAAATAAAGGGTTCTGTTCGGTACTGGATATGACAGGTATAGAAGTGAGAACTGCATACCTATATGAATGAAATAAAGGATTCAGCTTGGCATTCCATCGGAAAGACACTGAATGTGACAAGTATAGAAATGAGAACATACCCCAGGTAATCAAATAAAGAGTTCTGTTTGACATGACCTGGGGGTTACTGAATGCGATGGACACCCACAGATAACCAGATGATACAGAGGTCAAAACATTGTGATAATACACCAAAGATGTGGAAAATAGTCAGAATGACTCAACGTATCCAACTGATTTGTGGTTAAGGTGTTTCTTTTAAGATTTACTAAGAGTTTTGCTTGTTAGAATATCAGATCTTATTCATAACTTACTACTGAACTATTCTTATGCTTAAAAAACATTAATTCTATTCTGTTTATCTACTTTTTGTTAATGGGTTGGGAGGACTAAGTATGATAATTTTAAAATAGGGTTTTGAATTTTTCTTTGCACTCATTTTTCATTTTTCTGTTATTTTGGTACTTTTTTTTACAGTAATAATAATTCTTATTTCTTTCATTAGATTACCTTCCTTCCTTTCTTCCTTCTTTTCTTTTTTCTTCCTTTTATATTCTATCATTCATTGTGTTGTCCTTACATTTTTCTTTTTCATAGGATAAACTTCCTGGTTTTTCTTTTCTATATTCCATCATTTGGTGGGAAATCAAATCTAATGAAGGGACAAAGTATAAGTACAATTACATTTTTTTTTTCATTAGATTAACTTTCTTCTTTTTTTCTTCTTTCTTTTATATTTCAGCATTTTATTTTTTATTCATTCCAATATTTTCTCTTTCATTAGATTAACTTTCTTCTTCCTTTTTTTTCTTTCTTTTATATTTCAGCATTTTATTTTTTATTCATTCCAATATTTTTTCTTTCATTAGGTTAACTTTCTTCCTCTTTTTCTTTCTTTCCTTCGTTTATATTTTAGGGTTTTTCTTTCATTAGATTAATTTTCTTCTTTCTTTCTTTCTTTCTTTTATATTTTAGTTTTTTTTCTTTCATTAGATTAATTTTTTTCTTTCTTTCTTTCTTTCTTTCTTTTATATTTTAGGGTTTTTCTTTCATTAGATTAATTTTCTTCTTTCTTTCTTTCTTTTATATTTTAGTTTTTTTTTTTTCATTAGATTAATTTTCTTCTTTCTTTCTTTCTTTTATATTTTAGTTTTTTTTTCTTTCATTAAATTAATTTTCTTCTTTCTTTCTTTATATTTTAGTTTTTTTTTCTTTCATTAGATTAATTTTCTTCTTTCTTTTTTTTCTTTTCTTTTATATTCTAGGTTTTTTTTCTTTCATTAGATTAATTTTCTTCTTTCTTTTTTCTTTCTTTTATATTCTAGGTTTTTTTCTTTCATTTAGATTAATTTTCTTCTTTCTTTCTTTTCTTTCTTTTATATTTTAGTTTTTTTTCTTTCATTAGAATAATTTTTCTTTCTTTCTTTCTTTCTTTTATATTTTAGTTTTTTTCTTTCATTAGAATAATTTTCTTCCTCTTTGTTTTTCTTTCATTTATATTTTAATATTTTTCTTTCATTAGGTTAACTTTATTCCTCCTTTTTCTTTCTTTTATATTTCAGCATTCTTTTTTATTTATTTCAATATTTTTTCTTTCATTAGGTTAATTCTATTCCTCTTATTCTTTCTTTCTTTTATATTGTAGGTTTTTTTCTTTCTTTAGATTATTTTTTTTCCTCTTTCATTTTCTCTTGTTTATATTTTAATATTTTTCTTTCATTAGATTAACTTTATTCCTCTTTTTTCTTTCTTTTATATTTCAGTATTTTTGTTTTCTCCTGTTTATTTTCCTTCCTCTTTTTTCCTTCTTCTATGAGAGTCAACTGAAAAGTTTGCAGACTGACCAAAATACACTCATGCAATGTGACCAAATTAGGTTCATTTGTCAGTATAGCTTCTCTTGTGGTTCACACACTTCTTCCATCAAGTGTTGCAGTGCTTGGAACGCATTGCTCAAAAAAATCAACAACAGATGTATTGTTAGTCTATAAATTTTAGAGAATACTCTTGTACATTCCATCATTTTTTATTTATTCTGCCTTTTTTTCTTGTTAGATTTCATTCCTTTCCTTCTTTTTATTTCCTTTGTTCTTACTTTTTTTTCTTTCATTACATTACATTCTTTTTTCCCTTCTGTTTATATTCTCCTATTATTTGCCTTTTCATTACCAACTCTTTCTTCTTCTCTGAATGATTTTAGAGATTTCAGCCACTCTACATTCTTCTTTGCTCACTTATTCAATATCTACTTGGGCTCCTGCTGTAGAACAATCATTAATGAACGTATTTGTTTTTCTAATTCTTTTTTTTTTTTAGTCAAGATTTTCCACTCATAGTAATCTTTTGTTTGGACTAATTCTCTCATCTTTCATTGGTTCCTTGCTTTGGCCTCTATACCCTCAGGTCCCCTCCCCTCCCCCCTCCATTTACTAAATAACTATTTAGGACACTTGCTTTTAAGCTATAGTCAGTAAGCTATTTATCTAAATGTTTTTTGATCAGCATTCAGCATTTTGTATTGCTTTGATTGGATTGATTCTTTTGTCTTTCGTTGCTTTCTTAAGTCATTTCAGCTACTGAACATTCAAGCCGTCTCTACTAGGAAAATATCTACTTAGAGCACCTGCTCTAGAGTGATAATCAGTCAGCTAATTTTTTATCTGATGTTTAATTTGTCAAGACATTCTACTTATCATGCTGCTTCATTTGGACTAATTTTTCTTATCTTTTACTGCTTTCTTGTCACATCATTTTGGCCGATGTAAACTCAGGCCCTCCTCGCTTTCTAAATATCTACATAGTGCTTGCTGCAAAGCAACAGTTTGTAAGATAATTCTTTAAATTTTGCACTATATTCTTTTTATGATATTTCAACTGTTGTACAATTTGTTGATTTTTAAAAGCATGGCAATATGGCTAGGGTTATTTCAAGCCTAGTGGTTTGGGAATCCTGTTTATTGGATGTTTATATTAACATTTTTGGTCTATTTGCTACTTAAGATTTTATTTTTGTTTGTTTTTTTGCACAGGGTCCTATCAAATATGAATATTTTTCAAACAATTCTATTTGACCCATAGATGAAACTCTAATAGATACCACCACTCCTTGGAGTAATGTCAATGAAGGACTACTTCACATTCTCCAGAGCCTCAGCACCAGATGCAGTTTAAAATCATACATTGAACACCTGTGGTGTAATGGTTATCATCATAGGAAATAAATAGGATACAAATCCTTGATAAGGCAGCTTGCATTTCACATAGTGTTAATACTCTTGGGAAAGGTATGAATCCAAATATTTTCCCTCTAGCTATGAGTAAAATAGTAGGGAAGACTGGGCTTGTTAGACTTGGTAGTGCAACCAGTCTAGGAGAAGAAAAGCTTTGAATTCAAACCTGTTAAAATTGACCTTGTATCTTATTTTGCTCCAAAGGAGGGGTTGGTAAATACATACCCAGGACAACTATTTATTTCAGAGAGAATCTTACCTCTTTGCAGGGAATACAGTCAGCATTTTCTTAGCCCTGCTGACTGGGTATGTTGTACATTTGGATTTTCTTTGCTTCATAAATATCTACTCAGGGCGCTTGTTGTAGTGATAGTAGTTTTGTGTCTGAATACCTTTAAATAAGGTGTTCTACTCACTGTATTGTTTTTTTTTCAGAGTAATTATCTCGTATTTCATTGGTTTCTTTTTAGGAAATTTCAACTGCTGTACATTCTAGCTGTCCTTTGGGTGACTTGTTTAAAAAAAAAACATTGGAAGAAAGTGCAATTTTACAAAAAAGAAAGAACTAAAGCAAAAAAAGAAGGCCAAAGAGTGTATCTACTGTAATGTGTTCCCCCAAAAAATCAATAAAAGACAAGTGAATTAATCTGAACAAAGCCATACAATTATAATTCTTTTTTCTTTGTCAGTTCTGCAGTCATTATTGTTATTCCAGACCATTATATCTCTTTTGGGGAAATGGCTATAAACCTTTTTTGAAAAACTAAGAAAAACTGAAAAACTAATTTTTAATCTCAGATGCAGTGGCATATCATCTGTAAAAACCAATGAAATATAGCACCCTTAATTTCTCCCTATATATACTAAAAGGCGCATGGTCTAATAAATAGAATCATAGGAAGGGGACTCATCAACTTGGGTTCAATTCCTGGACAAAGCTGTTTGAATTTCACATGGTGCTAATACCCTTTGGAAAGGTATGAATCCAATTCTTCCTCCAGCTATGGGTAAATAGCAGGGCAGACTAAGCTCTTTGACCCTGGCAAGGTAATCAGCTTAGGAGAAGGAAAACTCTGAATTCAAACCTGTTAAACTATGCTTAATAAATTGACCTTGTGTCGCATCCTGCTCATGTAGAGGGGTTGGTAAATATTATTATATATATATATATATATATATATATATGTATACTGAAAACAATATAATTATATTTGTAAAATATATTTAGTTCTATTATCAATAATCCTTAAATTTAAAGGCAACCCTCCATTCCTAGAAAACAAAACATATTGCTGTATATGGAACTGTCTACTTCACAGTTCTTGTAAAGAGCTATTTGCTTTGTTGTGTGCATGCCCAAGAGAAAAGCAGACCAAGGAGGGCAAAGCACATGCAGTACCAATCTGCTTCTCAAGTGTGGGGGGTAATGTTTACATGTAATCTCATGTGTGATGTTTATATGTTTTCTATATTAATTTGAACTACTGAATATGATAAATTGTAGATGATGAGATATAGTTAAAATATTCTCATTTTTCCATTTTCTCATTTTCTTAGTGTAGAAAAATTGTAATTAATCCTGGCCTCTGTACTTCTAATATTTTCTTTTTCCCTTTATATATATATATATATTTATTATAGTGTACAATACATGTTTTGTACACTATGATAAATAAATACAGCTCTTACAGAAGTAAACAAGCACTTTACCATCATTTCTCCAATACTAAAAAAGGATTAACGTATATATAATATATATATATATATATATATATTTGACTAGCAAAGATATGAAGTCAACTAAATTCATGTCTTTGCTACCCTAACATGCTCTGTCAATAATATTGAGCACTCTTTACTTATGAATATAGCAAATTATTTATCAATATTAAAATGATATATATGTATATATATGCACACCCAGTGTGTGTTTCAGAATATTGATATCATTTCTATTTATTTTCTGCAACAATGAATGTCATAAGCCACAACTGAGAAATATATAGAAAATGTTACACAACTGTGGGAGCAAAGAAGAAGATATTTTAGCATTTTACAAGGAAGATTATAATGCACCAGACATTCTCAAATTGGGTGATGAAATGAGCCTAGAGGGTTGTGCTAAAAAAAGGGAGCAGTTGAGTGAGAGAGAAAAGGAGATGAATTGTAGAGTTGAATGAGAGAGAGAGAGGATTGGAAAGTTAACAGACTGAGGAAGCATTTCACTTTGATGGTCAGTCTATTGGCTAATAAATCAAGACTATGTATACTATGACAAATGTTCTTGATATTATTTCATGTGAGCCTATGTGCTTTTGTACTCTTTGGTTTTAAATCTGTTCATTTTGTGGAGCCTTAAACCATATTGCTATAATTATCAGTATGACTTTATCTCGTTCTATTGTGACGTTTATGTCATCAATCATCTGCAGTCTTTTTTTCTCATCATTGTTCTTGTATATAATAATAAATAAAAAAATCTCCATGTATGTCTTATATGGTCAATAGAAATAGGTACAAATTCTTTAGAATATTACTTACTGTTTCTTTTTTTATTCATGTATGCAAAGATATACAAAAATGTGTTCACATACACACGATTCATTCATAAATTTCTTATTGTAATCCTAACCATATTTTCTATGTTCTGTTGTACTTTTTTTCATATAGTTATATGAAAACAAATATTCCAATCTAATACTAATAATTTGCACAGAGTTCTATGATTTCACAGGTTCCTATCTAATCTATTAATAATGGAGATTCTCTTCCGGTTTTTGTCTGTAACAAAAACTACGTCACTGCTTACGTCACTATACCGAAATCGTCATAACATAGAATAAATTCACTCAAATTTGAGCATGCAACATTAGACAGTCCTCATTGTTTTTTAAAAACAAGTTTTAATAGATACATCCCCAGTATCATATATTTATATATAGTTTTATTTTAATAGATATTCAAAGTTAATAGAACTTATTTTCGATTTCAAATTGTTTTATATTTTTTACTCTTTTAATAAATTTCATGATTTCCTGATTTATGGTTCAAACTCTCCGACATTTAATTTTTAACTTCCCCCTCCCATAGCAATATCTTTCAAAATTTATCTTTTTTTGCTAGTACTAATAATTTATACACAATTACATGGTTCACAGTAACTATTCCTATTTAATAATAATCATTTGTTTGAACATAGTTATATTGTTTCAAATATTCCTAACATCAATAATCAACAAGCAATTACCAAATAATAATAAATCTTAGTAAAGACATAGCTTCAAGTAACTATTCTTAATACAAATAATTTGCACACGGTTATATGGTATCAAGTATTCCTATCTCATATTAATACAATTGATTTGAACAGATCTAGATGGAACCCTAAACAGGTACTACCATTCCAGATCAGAGTAGACCTGGGAGTAATGGTAATACAAAGCGTTAGACTCACCACTCAATGCAATTTAGTGTCATACCCAGAACACAGTATGTATTTAAAGTGAAGTGCTATCGTGCTATGGGGGGATTTGAGTTTTATTATGGATTTGTGGTTATTCAATCTTAGTCTAAAAGATGTAGATGTTTCTCCCACATATCTGCTATTTATGCATTGTGCGCAGTATATGTTATATATATATATATTATATATATATATTATATATTTTCCATTTCTATGATTACTTTCTATTCATAGATTAGTAATAATGTTTCAAAATTTAGGTGCCAGATGCAACACAAGGTCTATTTTTAACAGAAGATAGCTAGACTAGTTGACTAAAAAAAAAGTCTGCCCTATTATTTACCCAATGGATAAAGAAGAAGAGAAGGATTCATGCTTTTCTCAAGGTCATTAACATGAAATAAAATGGAAATAGCATTGTCTCAGATTTGAACTCAGGTTGTCTATTCCATTTCCTATGGTGATAAGCATTATGCTAACCTTGCCTCCCTTGTCTACTATATCATGAGGATGAATGGTGTAGTCTGTATTAATATTATTAATCTGACTGAACCCTATAAAGCAACAGAGTAGGCAAGTGCAAAGCTATGAAAAACTTGCTTGAGATAAGTTCTAACAAACTAGGTTTCATCTAATGAACTTTGTAACTAAATGAAGAAAAGGAGGAAGAAGACAAATTAAAAAAAAGGTAAAACTGAGTCGTCGTCAAAGATGTAAGGTGACGTTTGAGTCACTTTAGCAAGCACTTTGTATAAATGGGTTTGACTGTTTACAGATGCAAACTGATCTTGACAGGAAGCTGGTTAGGAAGGGAAAAAAATGTGAACAAATTATTCGTCAGTCAGAGGTTAAGTGTATCAAATTGTGGAAGACTGACAAAAATGAAGAAAGCAAAAGATGAGAAAGGAGAAGGAAAAAAACGTGAATGTGCACCAAAAAGAAAGGAAGAGAGAGAGAGAGGAAGAGAGAGAGAGAGAGAGAGAGAGAGAGATAATGAAATTTGGTGGAAAGAAAGTAAAAAGGTTTGAGAGGAGATGATGTGAAGAATAAAGATAACAAGAGAAGATGAAGAAACAAGAAAGTAGAGAGGTAAAACTGATAAAAGAGAAAGTGAGAAAAATTGTGTATATATATATATATATATATATATATATATATATATATATATATAGAGAGAGAGAGAGAGAGAGAGAGAGAGAGGGGGAGGAGAGAGAATGCACACATGCACACATATATAATTTATAGAGGCACTTTTTATCAGCAATATTATGATTTATTACTGACAAGTCATGCTCCTTTTCTTTTAAAGTATGATGATCAAAAGCGTACTAATCCATGTTTTGAAAGTAATAAATTCTCAGAAAAGGTACATCTTCCCTAAGCAACGTTTGTGTATTGGCTCTTGCACAAACACTTTGTAGAAAAATATCAGTCAATTAAAAGCCACACACCAAAAACAACAATTAAAAAAGTATTATTAAGATTAAAAAATTTTCTTATCTAATCATTAAAATTTATCTATCCAATATTTATACATTAATTAACAAAATCCAAGTCATCTACAGTGAGTGGAAGATGTTTAACCTGAATTTTTAAAACTTTTATTAACTAGATGCTTAGAAGTTTGAGCTATGAAAACGAATAAAGAGCAATATTGTACCTTATTAACTTTTTTGTAACTTCAAAAATAAGGTATCCATACGAACAAATAGACAAACCATTATAAAAAAAATGTAAACACAATTTAATTCTCCTTTAAAACATGTAAAAAGCATTGACCTACACCTTTATTGAGTCAAATTAACAAAATTATGACAATAAACAATAAAAAAATGTCTTCAGAATTTTTGGGAAAAAATATCTTAAAAGAAACCTCATTCTTTTTTGTTTTGTTTTAAATACAGAATTTTTAAAATTAAAATCTGATAATTAGCCGATTTTGGGTGGATTCTTTAAAACAAAAACAAAAAAATCAACAGTAACTTGATAGGCTGTGTGTTTATAATAGTGAAATAAACAACTTGTGATAAAACAACATTTTTTCTTAATCAGAAAAGAATATATATATATATATATATATATATATTATATATATATTAGTGAATTGATAAAATGAGAGAGATTGTAGTGTTAAGAGAAATATTGCTGAGTTAAGTGGCAAAGACACTGGAGAGTGATGTGTGAGAGAGAAAGAGAAAGGGATAGATTAAAGATCTGAGAGAAAGTGAAAAAGATTGAAAACTGAAGTGACAGAAAGACAACGCCTGAATTGAGAGATAGAAATTAAGACAAGAGAGATTTACTAACTAGTTGCATATAAATTTCATACAAGAAATGTTACAATGAAAAGTAATAACTATTTGATGAGAGAGATAGAGAGAGAGAGATAGAGAAATATAGTTTGGTGGATAAAAGAATATAATGGAACGAGGAAGACAGAAAGATAAACAGTGAACAGATGGGAAAACATAAAAACTGAAAGGGTTAAAGAAAAAGGGAAGGAAACGCAAAATAAAATCAATTGCAGGTGAAGAAAATAAAAGGAAAAAGAAACAAACAAGGTTTTTTTTCTGGCGAGGAGGTAAATAAAGGAGAGAGAGAGAGGTGGGGAGAGAGAAAGAGAGAGAGGAGGGGTGGGGAGAGAGAAAGAAAGAAAAATGAGCCCATGAGTGTTTGAAGATGGCAAAAGGAAGTTGAGAATGAGATAGGAACATTAAAAAAAAGAATGACCAATATTCCAAAAATATTTGGCAAAAAATAAATTGATAAATGAAACAAATAAAAAACTGAAAAAAAAAATTGGACAAGAATCAAAAGTTGCAATCAGCAGGGAAAGAAAGTGGGGATCAGTTCATAGTTTAAATCAAACTAAATATCTCATCTTACAAAAACTCCAATTCAGATAGCCTGAGATAGTCATAAAGGGTTGAATTTATCTATCAGTCTATCTATATATCTAATTCTCTCTCACTATAATAATAATAATAGTTATTATATATATAATATATATATATATATATATTATATATATTTAGTAAATGAAGAAAAAACTTTAAACTTGCTTCATTACAATAATTTATTTCAACCGTATTAATACGGCATCTTCAGGTAATCACAAGAACATGACTCTTACTGAGAATTTCCCAAAGTAACATCGCTTTTAAATCTATCAATATCTTGCTCTGTCCTTCTACTCACTGGTATTAGGCACATTGAGCTCTCCTTATGGTCTACCTGCATTGGCTTGGTTAAACCAAACGTGGAAAGATCCTAACTACGGAAAAACCAAAAAACTATATATATATATATATATATATATATAGTATATATATAACTCACTTTCTCATTCCTGTTACTAAAAGTTTCATGTGTTGATTTTGGTACAATCAATCAGACTGTAAAAGACGTCTAATGATTGTGTTAAATTCAGTAGATAAAACCTTTAGAAACAAGCATAAGAAAGTGAGTAAACTTTTTTGTTTATATACTGCTTCACATGCTAGCATCCAAGCACTTTAATTTTATTCCCAATTATTGTCTTTCAAAAAGCTTTTTCTTGCTATATAGCTTGGAATCTTTTGGTATAATAGAAATATACAGTCTCACAGAAAATGCATCTGCATGGATTTGGTGTTCCTGCAGGGAGATGTAAAACCAACATAACCTGGTGGTCTCATAGCTTGTTGCTGGGGACAGTGATAATTATCCTTTGACCTAGAATTACAACTGGCCATAGGGTCATCATCTGATGAAGGCTTTGTTGTTGGGACTACTATTGTTTTGCTAATAGTTGTATGAATCTATCATGTGTGTGTGTGTGTGCATTAAAGACAGATAGGATAGGATAGTAGATTCATATGAATATATCAAGAATATATAATTTAGATTAAGATAATATACATTTATGGTGTAAATATATATATATATATATATATATATATATTTGATAAGTTAGATACACAACAAGCGATGTATTTTATGATTGCCTTTTTTTTCAGCCGCAATTTTTGGGAAGAATTGTGGCTTATATCTGAAGTTGTACCTAATTTTGAAAGTTAATTAATTAATAAATTGATTAATTAAGTGGGCGAATACCTAGTTAAATGTAAGGCTAAACAAACCGATGAAAAATCAATCTCTGATCAGAGATTGATTTTTCTCGATTTGTTTTAGCCCTTACATTTAATAGGTATGTCTGCCTAATTAATTATTAATTGATTAACTTTCAAAATTAGGTACAACTTCAATTAAGCAAATATATATATATATATATATATATATATATATATATTTGTTAGGAGGTTTATTTAGAAGGCTATCACAATTTCTTTACACCTGCATTGTGATAGCCTTCTAAAATCACCTCCTAACCAATATATACACAATGCTTCAAGCAAATGGTAAAACTCTCTTTTATATAATAATATATATATATATATATATATACATATACATATATTGGTTCAGATCATTGATTTTAACTTCCAATTCAGCATATCCCCACAATTTCTTAACTATCTGTCCCTATGCTTAAACACTTTTTAATACCCATTATGTCGTGCTCACTATCGGATATGAAGTTCACCTAAACAAGACCAAGGAACCCACTAGCCCAAAATTAAACAAGTGGAAATCAATTTTGTGATACAACAAAAAAAAAAAAAAAGAGAGAGAGATCACCTGACAAAAAAATACAATCATGATTGATTGGTTGATTTTAACAGCATGCTAAATTGTTTTGGGTTATTTTATGTCTAGAGGTTAGGGAAACATTTTCATTGTATCTTAATATTTACATTTTTGTGTAGTTGTTTCTTAAGAGCGTTTTTGTGACTCACAGTCCTGTTAAATACTAATAATTTTCACACTGATCTATTTGACCTATAGATGGGACCCTAATAGATGCTGCTACTCCTGGTCAAAGTGGACCTGGGAGTAATAGTAATGAAGAGGTACTCCATGCTCACCAGATCTCCAGAAATCGAGCCTCAGTAGAAGATGTAGTTTATTGTCATAGTTAGGACATCCTTTGAGTGGGGGGTCTTAATAGTCTTCAGGAAACTGTATATGCTAAGCCCAGCTGATAGGTCAACAACAAAGATGAGGATAATAGGTGAAATATTTTGCAGAAATATCAAAATATAGTTAAAATTTTTCTTTAATATTATACTCTAAAGCTTCTGTTCCTTTTTTCATATTGATGAAAGGAAGCATGTTTAATTAATTTATTTTATTAATTATGATAAGTTAAATTAGAGACTGGCTGATAGTACAGTCAAACATTTGAACATTTTTGGCTATTTATCTCTCTCATGAATTTCACAATAAATCATTTTTTGTTTCATTGCAGCAAAATCAGTAAAAATGAAGGGTAGATCAATCAATGAAATAAACAAAAACATTTGCAAAGGTGGAAAAAAAATGGACAATTAATAAAAAAAGAAAAAAAGAAAACGAATAAGAAATAAAAGGCAGTAATGTATGATTATGCCTCAGAGAACTCAACGATAAAATTGACCAAATTAGATTGGTGGGAAATGGGAAGAAAAAAAGAACTCAAGTTAATTTATTATTTATTATATTATTATTATTATTATTATTATTATGTAAGCAAGTGTTTAACTTCTATTAATAAAGCTTTATTTGGATAAAAACCTTTTTTTTTTCACTGAACAAAGGATTGATATAGACGATAAATATCCATATATCCATGTATTTGGGACTTGTTCACAACTAATTGTGTGTCTGATTGATATACACATTGTGTGCATATATATATATATATATATATATATATATATAATATAAACATTTATTCAAGTTAGGGTAGCGGAAACATAAAGTCAAGGATTTTTTAGTAACTGACAGTTTCTCACTTATGTACACTTGGTTTAAAAAACATATAGTGAAAAGGAGTCAGTTACTAAAATTGATCTCACATATCTGCTACCCTAACTTAGATATACATGCTCTATCAATGATATTGAGCAATCTTTGCTTATAAATATAGCAAACTATAAATATATATATATAAAGTTAAATTATAGTGGCTCTATACTAGTGTATTGCTGCAGAGGAAACAACATAAGTTGTATTCATTTTTTCATTGCATATATATGTATATATATATATATATACACACAAAATCAACAATTCAATTTGAAATCCTGGATAAGATTGATTGCGTTTCATTCTTCCCAGTTATGGATAAATTGTTTAGCAACCAATTATTATCTATATTCTATAATAAGCATATGTAGACTTTATATATATATATATATATATATATACAAGTCTACGTTTGCTTATCAGAAGGGCTACTCAGTATAGCTTGTGTGGAGGGAATAAAATTAAATATAAAAAGTAAAAGTAAGTCATCGGAGCGGCCTAAAGTTGGTATCAGCCAGACAGCAAGAGCATCTACTCCTCTTCACATGCGCGAGACCAAGGAGGTTGTTTTGGCCGCTGAGGTGGAGTGCCATCTGCTCCTCACTTTACCACATTCATCCCTGTACTACTCATACACTGAGTTGGCGAGGGCCAGTATCAAACCAGGAACTTTGTGGTTCCTAGTCAGACACTCTACCTACTGAACTAATAGTATATTCTATGTATTCTATGAGAATTGTATTCTATGAGATATTCTTCGAAATAATTCAATTCATTGTTTCTTATGTTTTTTGTTTGTTACCTAAGAATTGGATCTAGATTGAAATAGTTTTGTCACATTCCAATCCAGAAATGTTTTTGATTTGATTTTGAAAAAGTGAAAAACAGCTGAGATAACTCTAGTTTGTGTAAGATCTGAATTTTTTCAAGTTAAGAACCCATAATTTGGCAACCAGTAACTGAAACAACTCAAAACCAATTTAACTTTCATCACCAGGTTAATCTATGGATATCTTTTCATAGAAAGGTTTATACTATATTGTCCTATTTTCTATTTTGTTTATATATATATATATATATATATATATATAATATATATATATATATTATAATGGAGATTGTGTGTTTTTCTGTCTGTAACCGAAACTATATTACTACTCAAGTACAATTCCCAATAGTTATTTACGTTAAATTCCCCATAACTTTTTTCTATCTAAAACTCAATTACTAATATAATTCTTTTACATTAATACTGTTGACCTTATCTACATAGTAATACCATGCAATTGTATTTATATACAACAAAAATAGCGGTTTACAGTGTTAACAGGAAGGCTAATTTGCATATTGATATCAAAAATTTTATTTTATTAAATATGTGCTTAGTATTATTGATTTCTAATTGTTTGGTTTTATCTTAATGAATATGACTAAAAATCTCGGGTATAAATCTTAAACGAAATATATTAACAAGAAGAAATAACTGTTATTGTAATTTTGTTCTTTTCTTCCTATTTTAGCTAAATAGTTAAATTAGGAAAATTTAGCAATGAAAGACGGGAGTGATGGAAGAGTAAGTTTCAGTTGTTCCGTTTTTCGATTATACCCCTCTCTGTTTCAAATTTGTTAATCTGATTTCTTATTTAGCTTCATTAGTTGTTCTAATTTAATATATTTTATTACATTAAAATTTAGATACTTGCACCCGGAGGGTGCATACATTTGCTAGTATATATATATATATATATATATATATATATATTGAATAAATGAAGCTTCATATAATAATTTATTTCACCTGCAAAAATGCAACCTCAAGCAAAAATGATATTAATCACCATATATATATATATATATATATATATATATCATGGTAATCTTAGTACTATGAACAGGTTATCGACCAAATGGAAATCTGATCTTTGATAAAATAGAATGGGAAATATTCCAAGCTGTAATGTCAATACTATTGTATGACTGCACCACCTGAACTACTTACATTAATCAGCACTGTGCAGAAACTGTATGCCATCTAGAAGACTTGCCAAAAATGATGGCAATAGATGCAGATGGTGAGAGTTAAGGAATTTTTTGTTGTCAGTACCACTTGATGATATATATATATATATATATTTATGTGTTTCATACAATATTCAGATGGAAGAGTAGTAAAAAGTAGCTGTTTGACTAGCTACTTATTACTACACTCCCATCTGAAGATTGTGTGAAACACAGGAAAATTGAGTAACAAAAATATGATATTCAAAATTTCATGTTTTATACTTTCTCTTTTATATAGCACTGAGCACTCTTTTTATGTAAAAACATTTCTTATTTGCAGTCCTTCATTATATATATATATATATATATATATATATATATATATATATATATTGGAGGATATGTGCTTAATTGAAGTGATACCTAATTTTGAAAATTGATTAGTTAATAATTAATGAATTTTAGGCACGCATATATGTTCAAATGTAAGGCTAAACAAATTGAGAAAATGTCAATCCCTGAATTTACATTTCGACCTATTCAGGGATTGACATTTTCTCGATTTGTTTAGCCTTACATTTGAACATATATGCTTGCCTAAATTCATTAATTATTAACTAATTAATTTTCAAAATTAGGTATGACTTCAATTAAGCACATAACCTCCTAAAATTGTCGGCTTAAAAGCCATACAAAAAAATAAACACATTTGTTTGTTTACTTACCCTCTATCTCTCTCTCTCTCTCTCTCTCTCTCTATATATATATATATATATATATATAATATAGAGAGAGAGAGATGTTTTAAAGGTTTTTCCTGTATATATTCTCAGAGTAGGCCTGTTAGTAGCTATTTGTATTTAGACAATTCTTTATGAATGTATAAAATATTTCATACATTTCTATGTATATACTTAGAAATGAATATTTCTAACACACTTTTTCCCTATTTTCCCCACTGATACAGCCACTGATAATACAAGTGGAAAAATCACACATGAACACACATTATATATATATATATATATATATATATATATACACCTTTAAAAAGGCTCTCAAATAACTGAAAATAAATTAGATGATTAATTCTCTTGATAGAATTACTTAATAGAGGTTCAGTGAAGTTATATCTGTTTCTTAAAAAAATCTCTTCTTAAATGTTTTCTCTCCCTTCATAAAGCACTTATATTCCACATAGATACAACTCATGCTTATGTGCCAAATATTATACATCAAATGGCAGAAGATGCTACCAGATGTAAAGATGCTCAACATAAAAAATCAAGACATTTAAGATTCATGGCTACCAAAATGTCTTTTCACTATAGAATCAATGTGTTTGCGAGAAAGTGTTTAATATTTATTACTAATTTTCCCCTATTTTCCCCTAAGGCTATGGATGTTAAATAGAAATTATACAAAATATTCTTCCTGGATGAATTTAGATATTATATTACTGACATGCATTGGTTATTTTTTGGGGAGTGGGAGGCAGTTCACTTAATAGTATATCAATCTTTGGCTTGGCTTGGCTTGGCTTGGCTTGGCTTGGTTTGGTTTATTTCTTTAATGGCATATAAACTCTTCATGGGTTATTCAATGCTGAAATTTGATTGATTTGTAAAGGATTGATTATAAACATAATTAATATTTTCAATTTTCATTAAATTATTTTTAATCCCACTTTTATTTATAATATTCACTTGTTTATATATATATATATATATATATATATAAAAGTAAAAAGTTGACGGGGTGGCCTAAAGTCGGTATAAGCCAGTCAGTGAGGGAGTCTATCCCCTTTTCAATAGTGCTAGACCAAGGAGATTGTTTTTTAGCATCTGAGGTGTAGCACCACACCTACCATCAGCTCCTTACCTTAGCGCACAGATCCCTGTGCTACTCATATGCTGAGTTGTCGGGGACTGGTATCGAACTAGGAACCTTGTGGTTTCTAGCCGAACGCTCTACCGACTGAGCTAACCCAGCCCCTTATATATATATATATATATAATATATATATATATATATGTTTATTTATTTATTTATTTATATTAGTCCATAGCTGGGAAGAGAAGGAATAGATTCATCCCTTTGCTAAGGGGAATTAGTTCAATGAGAAACAATCAGTCTCATCCAGGTTACTATCTCCATTTGCCATGGTGATAACCAATATATATATATATATATATATATACATGTATATATATATATATATATATATATATAGAGAGAGAGAGAGAGAGAGAGAGAGAGAGAGAGAGAGACACACCACACACACACACACAAGCATTTAGCTTAATCATTATTGTCATAAAAAATAGAATAAGTAACCTGAGTTCAAATCCTGGAAGAAGCTGTTTGCATTTTAGTTTGTGCTAATGACCTTGGAAAAGGCATGAATCCATCTCTTCTTCCTCCAGCTATGGGTAAATATTAGGGCTGACTGAGTTTTTTTAGCTGTGGTTAGGTAATTACTCTAAGAGAAGGACAATTCTGAATTTAAGCCAGCTTTGCTCAACTTAAAAATTGACATTGTGTCCCATACTGCCCATCATTGAGGGGTTGGGTAGGCACAAATGCAAGTGTTTATATAAAATGTTACACATAAAACCATAGGAAATGGTATTGGATATTATGGTGCTCAAACATTTTAGGACAGTGAGCAGAGAATCACTGATCACAGCTTATCAGTTGCCTTGGACTGTCATGTCATATGAATGAGCAATGATCATTTATCCAAATGTTTCTGCGGCAAGTTACATGAAGGGGAAGAAAAAACAGAAAAGAAAATCAAGGAGAGAAAGCATGGTAGTCAAAAGCTTTGCCACAAAGATGTGTCCAAGCATCATATGAAGAATGTTGACATAAATGTCAGTCATTGAGCGAAGGATTTCTTTGGAGAGCAGTTGGCACCATATTGTCAAGACATCAGTTCCAGTGAGCAAGGAGGAAAAAAAAAGCATAAGAAATAGCATATCACATATGCAGACATTCAATATTTGACCAGTCATACAACTGCCAACAATGTCACTATGAATGCTAGCCTTTTTGTTCTTAAACACACTGGAAAGAAACTAAACTCTTTAAATATTTCAATATTTAGTTTAGTTTATTTCTTCAATGGCATATCAACTCCTTATGCATTATTTAATGCTGAAATTCATAAATGTTTGATTAAAATCATAACTATATTTTTAATGTTCCGTTGTAATTTTTTTTTAGAAATATCAGCCTCTATGTGAACTCAGACAAAACAGAGTTTGGTGTTTTAAACAAGGTGGAGACATCTCCACACTATATGGTAAGCCTCCCAGCTCACATACCTAGGTAAATATCTCATCTACAGAATTCATAAATAATGTAACTAGTTCCGTTAATGTTCTATGAAATAGACAAAACTCAGAGTTTGTGTGTTTTAAACAAGGTGGAGACATTTCCACACTAGATGGTAAGCCTCTGAATTTATTAGACCAGCTCGCATACCTAGGTAGTAATATCTCATCTACAGAAATATCAATATATGAATAAGAAAGTGCATGGACTGTTATAGAAAAGTTGATCATATGGAAATCTAGTCAAAAATAATTTTCTCTTTAAACACGCCTCTTTCTTGTTGATAAATTGGCTAAAATTATCTATTTTTAAGTAAGACAAACAATACATGCTAGACACTGCTGGAGAAGCAAGGATGAACTCATAAGTGACGTTCTTGTTTGAACTTGTTAGTCTGCACTGGTGTGTCCCTGTACCCTGTACAGGGACACACCAGTGCAGACTAACCAGCACAGGGACACACCAGTGTAGGCCAACCAGCAAAAAACTGCATCAAACAGCTCATCAAACTACATCAAACAAAAAAGAAAGAGACAAAGGCAGAAGGTGGCTTTATGCACAGGTCATAGTTGCCAAATGACCAGTCGGAGTGACTAGACTAGACCCAATTAAGGCCTAAACTTGAATGGCTGAGATAGTTTCTAGGGGGTAGGAAGTGGGTCCTTTTTCTTGCACATGTGCAGAGGGTTCTTCCGGTGAAGGCTCATGGGAGTTTGTTATTTAAAAAAAAAATGTTTATTCTTTATTTCAATTTTATTTTAATCTCCACACATTCTCAAACAAATCTATTTGACCAATAAATGGGACTTTAACAGGTACTACTAGTCAGAGTGGACCTGGGAGTAAATGCAATAAAGAGGTGATTCCACAATCCCCAGAGAACCAGAACCAGAGTTTCATCCCTTGATACCATTTGGTGTCATACCCAGGACATTTTTACTTGTTTTAGTAAATATATATATAAAAACAAGTAGTTCAATTGTGTTGTAAAAAGCATATAAATGTATTAATGATGAAAAACACTGAAGTCTTTCAAATTGTATAGAGTGTATTTATAGATTAATAATAATTGTGTATTCAATTTATCAACAAGGAAGCAAAAGGCTAGATAATGAAGATAAATGATAAACAATAAACAGAAAAAAAGGAAAATTTATTTCAATAATTCTGAATAAAGACATGGTATTAAAAAATATAATTCTATTATTATGCGCAGAGTGGAAAATAATGCCATACAGTCGTTGTTTACTTAGATTATAAGGCATGGGTGCTGTAAAGAATATTGTGTAAGAAAATAATTCAACTTCTCTATGAGTTTGTTTGCATTTTACTGCATCCTTGGGATGAAGGCTCTCATTGAATAACAGTTATCATCATAGAAAGTGCACTCCACTATTTGAGTTCAAATCCTGAATGAGGTTGTTTGCATTTCATCTAGTGCTAATACTCTTTGGAAAGGTGTTGATTACAGCTATTTTCCATCCAGCTATTGGTAAATAGTAGAGCAAAATAGGCTCTTTAACCTTGGATAGCAACCGGCATAGGAGAAGGAAAACTGAAGTCAAACCAGTTGTAGACTTAGAGAGGAATGGACCCTGCCAGGCTATTTCTGCTTTTGACATACTACATGTGTAGCATCTCCACAACCAAATAATAGGATACATTACAGGGGAATATCCTTAGAAAAGCTATGTATCATTCTTCTACCCCCAACTTTGGATTGGGTAAACTGAGCTTTGATAGAGCAACCGGTCTACGAGAAGGAAAGATGAAATTAAAAACTTGAGGTGTGTTATTTCTTTGAATTTTTGAGATGAGGCTTGATAATTAGTATTATTTGGATTATTCGGACTATTCATTTATAGTTATCTGTACAATGTTTCGGCTGATGTGCCCTCTGGCCTTCTTCAGGTATTTCTTGTCAGACTTGGGATCCTTATCAAACTTGGGAACCTTCTTTCAAAAGAAGGTTCCCGAGTTCAAGAAGGCTTCCAAGTACAAGAAATACCTAAAGGTCAGAGGGCCCATCGGCTGAAACATTGTACAGATAACAGTAAAGTTGAGGTGTGTTGTTCTGGATAATCAGTGTGCACCATTCTTCTTTTATCAACTTATCCAAAAAGTGTGACTGATTCTACACAAACCTTCAACACTGTAAACAAATCACTTGCAAAGTAAAATAAGAATTATCCCCATGGATTGAATAAAGGATTAATTTCCCAGAAGGTTACTGAGTGTAAGAGTTACTGTTACAAGGAATTAATCCTGGATGATGATGATTGTGTTTCACTTTGTATTAATGACCTCAGGAAATGTATGAATCCATTTCTTCCCCACCCCCTAGCTATGGGTAAATAGTAGACAGACTGGCTTATTTAGCCTTAGTAAGGCAATCAGTCTAGAAGGAAAACTCATAATTCAAACCAATTGACCTTGTGTCACATCCTGACAATTCAGGAGGGATAGGGGAAATACATATAGAGTGTAAAAAAGTATAACAGCCAAAGTTTCTGATTATAATTAAAGTCCAATTTAGTCCAAGTAATTAAGATTGACTGATTACATTGTCTATGGTTATTTTATAGTTTGAGGTTAGGGAATCATGTTCATTGTATACGTTCATATTTAGATTTTTTGTGTAGTTGTTTAAGAGTTTGGGGGGGGTGTACACGGTCCCATCAAATACAAATAATTTTTAAACAAATCTATTTGACCCATAGATGCGACCCTAACAGGTATAACAACTCTGAGACAGAGAAGACCTTCGAGTAATGGTGATGAAGAGTACTCCACACTCCCCAGAGCGATAGAAGAAGCAGCAGATAATATAAGAAATAATAATACAAGAATGCAACATAATGACTGATATATTTTATTATTTTATCACATATAATCAATACAAATCTTGTCAACTAACAACCACAAAAGGAAAAATAAATTTAGACTCAGTGTCTTCTTCTACTTTTAATTCTTTTATAATCATAATCAGAGTCTGCCCTTTTGTAAACAATATTTGTTGTTTTTGTCTTTTTTTAGTGGAGGCAGGAAGTGAAGGATATCCTATAACACTTAATCTACTTTAATAATTACTCTTCAAAGTTGGTAGAACAAACGTTATTTCTACTCTTCAGATTTAATTCTTTTATCCAAATCAGTGAAGCAGAGAGCATGAAAAGAACAAACTAAAATGCAGTCATATGATTAATGCCTAATGAATTATGAGCCTTTTATTATAAAGAATATTTGTATCCCCCGGACTCCATGATTTGTATAATTTGTGCAATCTAATTTTCTCCTGGTCTTACTGTTAGGCTTGTGGCGGCACAAGTGATTTGCTCTTTAAGATTACTAAAAAAACTCTAAATGATTTTGGGAGAAAAAAAACTTTTTCTTTCTTTTTTTTTTAAGAGGAAGAAGAAAGAAATTATAGATGATGAACTTTGTTAATGAAGTATAAATTTAAAAAAATATGATTTCATCTAAAAAAATTTAAAAAATGGGTTTCTTAGGTTTTTGCAAAGATATTTAATCTTATTTATTCTTTTAATCTTTTAAATCTCTTTTCTTACAATAAATCTTTATACAGACACAAATTAATGAGATCTATTTATGACTAATAGTCTCATTATCTTTAAGTGTATATATATATATATATATATATATATATATATATATATATGGGAGTAAATATGGTATTAAATCCGACAATATTAAGAAATTTGAAAAAGCAAGTTATCTGAAAATAGGATGAATTTATTTATCAACGTTTAAATGTTTTGGTTTCTTTGAACCTTCATCAGGATGTGTCTTGGGATGAAGAAATTGATCAATGTTTTATAGATGACAGGAGATGAAAATAATCTATAATACATCCATCAATTTCTTCATCCAAAAACACATCCTGATGAAGTTTCAAAGAAACTGAAACGTTTGAAAGTTGATAAATAAATTCATCCTATTTTTGGAACACTTGTTTTTTCAAATTTCTTAATATATATATATATATATATATATATATATATATATTAGTTACTCAATAAAAAAGGCACATCTTAGCAAGATTTTTAGTAAAGGAATATACTTCAAACACTAATTAGAATAAAGCAATTTCCAGTCTAGTTTTAAACTAAATGATAATTTTACATGGTCATTATTTGCACTGGACATCATTTTTCATCTATTTGTCTCTACATTTACTCAACCTATTATATAGAACCATAAATATCATCATGGACTGTTGTTATAAGAACCAAACTGCTTTTGGGGCAGTGCACGGGCAACATAGTGGCATTAGGAATAGTTAATAAATAACTTGTTTTCTACATAATCCAAATGAGAAAATATATTTCATAAATACTAAGGTAAAGGAACATGCCTGCAATCTATACAAAATAAAACAGACAAAAGAATTATGAAAGAATGGATACTTGTTACATCATCTGAAATCAAAGTCAAAAGTCTGAATGTTTGCTTAACAACTGTATATAATATGTACAGTGGTGTACCAGTTACCACATGCCACCCAGTAGTTTTATTTAGGAAATACATCTTTATGATTGATTTTGTTGTTTTTAATTTGAAGCATACAAAAAAAAAAAAAAAATAGCAAAGGGGTCACTAGCCTGAAAAAATTTGAGAACCACTGATCTAGATCAAACATTGTGTACATTCACCAACCCTCTGCACAAGCAGGATGTGACACAAGGTCAATTTTTTAATCAGATTTTAACAGGTCTTAATTCAGTGTTTTCCTTCTCCTAGACGAGTTGTCATATCAATGTTAAAGAGACAAATCTGCTGTACTATTTACCCATAGTTTGAGATAGAATAGTTGGATACTTACTTTTTACAAGGGTATTAGTGCTATGTGAAATGCAAAACAACATTGTCTAGGATTAGAATTCAGTTCAACATGTCCATTTCCTATGATGATAACCATTACACTATGCACCTCCTATCAATCATCATAAGATGAAAAAAGGCACGTGGTCTTATGGTTAGAGTTGTAGGAAATGGACTCGTCAATGCGAGTTCAATTCCTGGACAAAGCTGTTGGCATTTCACATGGTGCTAATACCCTTGGAAAGGTAGGAATCCAGTTCTCCCTCCAGCTATGGGTAAATAGTATACTGGACTCTTTAACCATGGCTAGGTAACCAGTCTAGGAGAAGGAAAACTCTGAATTCAAACCTGTTAAACTCCGCTTAAGAAATTGACCTTGTGTCGCATCCTGCTTGTGCGGAGGGGTTGGTAAATATATATAGGATAAAAAATTTTGATGAAAATTTAGCTAATCATGTGTCAGACTATACACTCTCATAGATATAAACCGCTAGACTATTCTTGTACTTGATCATGTCTTTTTTCTCTCCCTCATCTGCAATGCACAACATACTGATTGAATGCTAAAAATTGCTAAATCAAATTTTAGGTCAAAACTTGCAAAATTCAGTACTTAGTTGTCGATTTCTTTTTCTTTTCGATTTCCAAAAACATTGACATTATCAGTTCCCAAATTGACTAAAGTTAGAATATTGACATTATCAGAATAAAAAAATTGACAAAACTTGTGTGAGGAAAAACAAAAACAAGATTTGGTACTATCTGTGGTTTCAGGCATCTTCTAGATGACTTGGAACATATCCTTCATGTGAATGAAGAATAGTACTATTTGACCCATACACAGTTTGGACCCATAACCTTTTTGGACCCAAAATCACATCTTTAAAATTTCAATCCTGTACAAATACATGGCATTATTTATCTCATTTTTTTTCATATCTATCATAAAAAAATTGAAAGGATTGTGCTACAGCATTCTTTCTGTTACAGGTTTTAGGCTTGTTTTTTGTTTTTATTTTTCAAATTCTTTAAAAGCATTATTTACTACAGAAAAAGAAAGATTTTCCATTGAAATAAATCTTTCTGAAATTGAACTTAAATTGAAATCCATACTAAAACATTGGAAATGCAGAATGTTCATATTTTTAGACATTGAAAACTCTAGTATGAAAAAGAAAAGAAAATAGAGGGGGAAAATAAATTCGACTTGTTGAAGAGAGGGGGGTCAACAATGTCGTCGCCATCACAAAATCTATAGCACAAAAAATCCGTCGTCATCGTAAAATCACCAACTCAAATATCATCAGCAGCTAAAAAATCGCAACTGCTTGCTGTCGTCACCCCACTTCTACTTATACAAGTTTTTCCTTCAACATCCGGGTTTCTGCACCCCATGCACGAGATTCCCGAGCCAATCCCGGCTGCTGGAATCCTCGTAGCCATCATCTGGGCACCTGGCACTTACATCCGGGACAGTAGTATCTTGAATTCAGTGCCAATGTGTCACCCGTTCGCATTCCGAAGGACGCAGGTTTGATTCCAGATGCCAGACAAAGCCTAGCCCGCTTCCTTCGAGAATACGGCGGGCCACTCACCTCGTGTTCTCTGTCACAAAAACTTTAAAGAATTTTGAAGTAATTGCATTTTATTAAAATGGCAATGACAAGAGTTACACTTCAAATTATAAATATGTGATTACATAGATTTTTACCTAGTCATCATCTTTGGATATACTTAACTTTAGACCATTTTAAAAGTACAACCTATCAATTTTACCTTTAGTTTAAACATCTATGATAATCATATCAATTGGCCAGATACCTTTTTTATTTGAGGCAACAAAAAGTTGGCAAATTTCAATATTTTAGAATTTTTTATGATATGCAGCTTTTTGAGATTTGTCTTTTAATCTAGCCTATAACCTAATTCCATCCATTAACAATAATAATCAAGCCTCACAAGCCATATGATGACCCATCGGCTTCAAAGTTAAGCCTCCCTGTTTTCATTTTAAATTTTAGTTCTTGAAAAAATGCCAAACTTCAACTGCAATTTTCTCAGGAAAGTTGTATTAAAACTCACCACAGAATGAAGTGTATGGATAAGAAAGGAAATTATGTTAATGTTGTACCGGCTGTTCCTACAGTGGAGAATATACACCGGTTCTCACTATAAATAGTGAGACACCGAGTGAAAAGGTTGTACTGTTACCGTTTAGCGGCAATCTAGCCGTTCTTGTACCTTATTGTAAATACACTTGTCTCATTTTACCCTACCTCGACTTGACTTCTTTTTTTACTGTTGAACTAACATCACAACAGTTAAGAAATAAATATTTTTTCATTATTAGGTTACAGATTATATGTATTTATATCCTCATATGAAAGAAAATTTATCGCAAGTCATTTATAAGATGTTCACTTTTAAAAATAAGAGAAAATTATAAGCCGCACAGGGGAGGTAGTGTCTGGTGGAAAGCTTACAGTAACAAGAGTAAGTCAATAAAATCAATATGAATAAGACGAAATAGAAAACATTTGCACAGAACAGATAAAAACAATGGAAATATTTACTTACCTTTCCAGGATCATCCTTAGACCGTGGCACTTTTAGGAAACACTTATTCAATGAAAGGTTATGCCTGATAGAATTCTGAAAACAGAAAGAAAAAAAATATATCAGATGAATAAAACATATCCAAAATAGTATGTGATGAAACTTTAATAAATTAAATCCTATGTTTTTCAATCAAATTGTAGATATACAAACAATAAAACACACACACACTAAATGGTTAGCCCCTAATAGTAATATCTCATCCACTGAGAGCAATGTCAACACACACATAGGAAACGCATGGACTGCTATGGAGAGATTATCAATCATATGGAAAACAGGTCTCTCTGATAACAACACACTTTGAGAATAAGCTAGATGTGAGATGCTCAAGGATGTTGTGTGCTGTCTTGAACAAATCCTCGAAGCAGCATCCCACAAGAAAATGCTACCATGGTCACAGGCCTTCTATCACATGATTGAAGCAAACAAGACATTGCCAGATACTGCTAGAGAATCAAGGATGAACTCATAAGAAACATTTTCTCATAGACACCTACACATGGACATATTAGCAAAAATCTAAATTGATCAGCTTTGTGCAGACTCTGAATAGCATGTGGAAGAAAAAACTGTATAATAAGTTAGTTTTCTAATTCCTAGTGGCAAAAGCAAAACAGCATATATACATTTACCAACCCCTTCTGCACAAGTAGGATGTGACACAATGTCAATTTCTTCAGTAGAGTTTAACAGATATAAATTCAGAGTTTTCTTCTCATAGATTGGTTGCCTAACCAAGGTTAAAGAGCCCAGTCTATTATTTTCTGGAGGGAAAATAGTAGGATTCATACCTTTCCTAAGGGTATTAGTGCTATGTGAAATGGAATCAGCCTCATCCAGTATTTGAGCATGTGTCGACATGTTCATCTCTTATGATGGTAACCATTACACCATGCACCTCATTTCAAAGCAAAACAGCATATAGATTCAACCTCTCTTCCTGCTCAGCAAAACCAACATCACACATTTGTATCTCAACCATATCAGCAGCAATCACTTTCCTTCATCATCAAAACCAATGGATCTCATATGTATCTCAACTCGGCCATATCATCAGTAGTCAAAAGAAAAACCACCATACTTATTACGAAAATGTCTTATCAACACAAAGTAAGTCTGTTTCCACATTTCAACAAATAACTTTCTGTCTGTTTCACATTTCACCAAAGAACATTCTTTATATGCAAACAAAACAGACTCTTCTCTTCATTTTGAAGACACAAAAGAACAATTTCTGTTTTATGTGAATATACATGAATGTTACTCTAGACCTAAACTCTGCCTTTCCTTTTCCTTGGAGAATCATCTCTTCACATTTGTTTATATTTTGTGTTTGTTGGCTTTTGTTGGCTCTGACACTTAGATTTTAAGTTCTACTAAAATCTGTGTAGATGGATATCCCACACGTTGAATGCATTTGCCCCATTCTGACATGTGCTCAATTAATGTTTTGGTGATTATGGCATGTATTACCTCAACAAAATTATAAGAACCAAAGCCTGAAATCAAAGTTTGTTTAATCAATAAAAATATGGATTTTCATTGGTTAATGAGCACAAGTAGAGGACAGTATTTTTTTAGTTTGAGTTGAGAATTGCAAATAAAATACAGAAATAAGAGACTCAATTAGAAAGGCTTGAAGCTTTGATCCTTCTGGGCTACCATAGAAAAGGATGACAAAAAATATCTCTTCCCTCCTCTGATGATGGCTGAAATTCAGTCACTGTCTATTTGAGCTGATCTGAACATTTTAAGTGATTAAAATTTAGGAAGGTATAAAAAAATGTAAGTGGAGGGCACTTGATTTGATCTTTGGTTCAAATAAGACACTTCATGCCTTGAGTACATACATAAATTTATTAATTGTTATCGTACAAAAAATTTGTTGCAAAAAATCATGTAAAATATCACCTAAAACAATCATGGTAATTAGAAATTAGGAATCCAAAATTTCAGGATTCAGTCCAATTCGAAAATGGTATAATATGTTGAGCAACAGCTTGTAGGAGTAAAGTTGAAAAAAATATGTGACACACTGATATTTTCATTTACTATTAGATATTTTTTTTTTTTACTTTTTTTTGTCACGTGGACAGGAATGGCTATCAATGGCTTTTGAGTCCAGCAAGATCTACTTCTGATATAGCATCACTTTTTTGCCAAAATGTTGGATTACTAAATTTACTAAATAATAAAAAAAAATATGAATCACCTTTCTATAAGTTTCTAAAATGATTGTATTAAATGATGTAATATACTCACAGCTTATATAATGACAAAAAAAAAAACAATATTATACAATTATTCATGTGACTGTCTATAAACTCCTTTTTTTTTAGGGGGGGGGTCCTTTTTCTGTGTAAAAGTTTAATGATGAAAGCAAAAGAAGAAAGCTTTGAGTGGAGCAGTCATTTTTGGTTCCTAACATTTTCTTTTAAATAAGTGTGGTATTTGTAGGACTTAGCAAGTGATTCAAACACGTCCTGACTTTATATGCATTTTATTTCAGGATACATATTTGCTGCTTTCATATTTCTGCAAGTGACAATCCAATATTTATATTAAATAAGAATATGGTTAGATATTTTGTGTGGGTTAATTTTTTTTTTTTTTTTAGCAATTTTGTTATATGGGCAATCCCAGCAGAACCTAAATGCCTTACTTGTTGGCTGTCATATTTTGATTTAATTCAGAAATTTATTTGCATCTCATTCAAGGATCCAGACTGATATTTATATCCTCAATTAATCTTGCAAATTTTTAGTCTCTAGACAGTTCTCACCCTCCAAGGAAATTGAGCTTATAAAATCTCAAGTGATATTTTCACTGTGGACACATCTGAGATTTAACTGACTGCATGATAAAAATGACCGTTTGTCCAAACTTGAACATACAGTTTTATTTCTCCTTTCTGACAGTCAACTGTATGATTATGAGCCAGTGGAGCACCAACTTTTGTGTAATAAAGATGTTATAACAGAAACAAGAATCAGTTTATCTGTAATTGGTTGCGAGTAGAACGGCTTTGCTGAAAATGTTCAATACAAGTAGTTGAAATATAAAAAGAAGTGTAGAGAATTTGTCAGACTCTCGCATGCCAATAAACTGACCCAGGGGAATAAGAATTACAGGCTGAAGAGGATCAATAGGAAATCGAAAATGGAACAAAATTAAACAGCGAGATCTTATCTAATGAAAGAAAAAAAATGAAATACGAGAAGTTTTTAGCTTGTAATGTTTGGCAAGTTGATTATTTCATGATATAATACAAATTAATAAAAATGTAATTTCATTTATAATATTTATGTATACACGAATATCTTAATCTAATTTTGTACAGCGTGTTTTGGATATGATATAGTATGATGTACTAATTTAGACAGAACAAATTATGATGATTTTAATATGACTAAAAAATGTTTTGCATTTGCTTTTAACAAAAGTTCTTGCATTTGGTAATTAAAGCCAGTACAAAAATTATGAGGGTGTGTCAAAAGTCTTGCAATATTTCAAGCTACTTCCTTGAGTCACAAGTTTTTTTTTTTTTCGGATATTTAAAGATAATTTTTGGGAACATGTACCTCCATGTTATATTATTAATTGTTAAATCATTGCTTAATGGTTTATTCTTTATTTTCATATACATATATATCTATATATATATATATATATATATATATATCTGTGCAGTAAAGTAAGGAGCTGATGGTAGGTGTGGCGCTCCACCTCAGACGCAAACAATCTCCTTAGGGTCCAGGACTCACCACCAGATGTTGTTTAGTATCATACTCAGGACATGTGATCTCTTTGCTCAGTTATAGTTTGATATATATATATACACACACACACATATATATATATATATATATATATATATATATATATATATATATATATATATAGAGAGAGAGAGAGAGAGAGAGAGAGAGAGGAGAAAGAAGAAAATGCTTACTATATATATATATATATATATATATATATATATATTAATGATATATCTGATGGATGTTGGCATACTTTTTGGTTGTATTGGTAGCAGGAAAAATATAAGATAAAGGAGAATAACCAAAGTGATGAATATTGTGTTGTCTTTAATCTTAATTCCTATCATTTTAGGTGGACCTCTACTTTTATCAAAGAGTCTGTGGAATCAGTAGTTTCCCTAACATCATCATATATATTAATAATGTAGTTTGCTAGCTCAGTCGGTAGAGCATCCAACTAGGAACTACAAGGTTTCTGGTTTGGTACTGGCCTTCACCAACTCAGCGTATGAGTAGCACAGGAATCTGTGTGGTAAAGTGAGGAGCTGATGGTTGGTGTGGCGCTCCACCACGTCAAAACAATATCCTTGGTCTAGTGCTATTAAAAAGGGTATAGGGTGTCTCGCTGATACCGATTTTAGGCCATCCCATCGATTTTACTTTTATTTATTAAAAAAAGAATCCTAAATATTGCTGATAGGGTATATATATTTAAGTTAAAATAACATAGACACAAAGTCAATGGTGCTTGGTGACTGTCACTTTCTTGTCTATGTGACCATCAGACCAAAAGTAGATATGGTTTCAAATATTCCTAATAATTTTACAACAGATCTTTTTGACCCATAGTAGGGAGCCTAGTTGGGATTCCAAATTAGGATTCTTTGAATTATGCAAACCAATCTCAACAGTGCTGTGGTCTGGATGATTCCTCTGATCTCCAATTCCTCAAGTCTCTTTTACAAGCCCTTTGGGACTGTTCCAAAATTGATTTCACCTTTATGTTCTACACCCTTTTCAGCTGTCTGGCAAGATCTAAGTATTTTATTATCATTACACACATAAACACACACATATATATATACCCATACACACACACAACTGACAGAAAGTTTGGAAGCAACCTGAATTGTTTCTCTAAGTTCATAATAAAGGTTAATTCTGCATATTTGGATAAATAAATTCATCTATTGTGTACATAGAAACACTTAAATAAAATTCAAACAAGATAATGATCCAAAATGCAGCTCAAAACTGTGTTCAAATTATCTAAAATCAAAGGAAGATAAAGGAATTTTGCAAATCATGTCTTGGTTCCACCTCCACCCATGTCTCCAGATCTTTGACCAAATCGAATTAGTCTGGGATAAAATGATCATAAAGTTTGAGGTGAACTGCCTAAGAATAAGGAGTGGTTTACACATTTACACACTGCTTGGGAATCACTTCTACCTATTACAAGTTACAAGAAAAGATTTCAAGATTTTGCTCTGAAAAGAAAATATAAACATGCTTTAATTATAATTAGTTTTTATTTATTTTGATTTAAATTATTGCATGGAAATATAGAAAAGATGAATTTGTTTCTTAAAAGACACGAAACTTGATTCTTCAGTTTAGAGGAAAAAAATCAATGTGGTCCCAAACTTTTCATTCGTAGTATGTGTGTGTGTGTGTGTGTGTCTTTAGCTGTTTGACCCAGAAACTGAACTCTTGATCACCAAGTAATTAGATACCCTTAACCTATGTTTTTGTCTACAAGGCCATTGTTTCATGGCGGAACTTAAGAAACCATCCTAGAAATTCAGAGATAAATTACTTACAGATCGGAAGAAGAGAGAGAGAAAAAAAGATGACACTACAACATGCATTAGAAGTTTAGATTAAATTCTCGATTTCTGTGGCAAGACTACTAATTAAATGTTAATAGCTAAGCAAAATACTTTGTTTCAGAGATCTTTAATGACATTTAAAATGGCACTTATATTTCAAATAAACTTTCTTGTGTGACTATGTAATTGTTTCAAGATGCCGAGGCTTACCAAAACGTTTGCAACTGACCAAGTGATGTGTAATTATAGCAAGATACTTTAGTGAACTTCCTTCAACTTTGACAGATGGCTTGGCATTAACAAGTGCATCTTTGTGGGAGAGATGAAATTCTTTAAGGGAGGAAGGAGTAACAAGGTAAAAATCAAAGCATCTATTTACATTGGGATGTCTGCAACACAAAACGAAAACAAAACTTTAAAGTTAATTTCTCTCTCTCTCACTCTCACACATGTAGGCATTATATTTTACTAATGTTTTTATTTATTGTAGAAAAAGAGCAACTTCGATTTACATTGTTCTGAAGATGATGTGAATAAACATTACAATATGGACACAAGCATAAACATAATGCAGTTATTCTGGAAAAAGAAATACCTGAAATACAGTTGGAAGGTGATTCATATTCTCCCTAAACAATTCCAACTCAGATCTACATATGCTTTATATAATATTGAGCAATTTATTTATATACATTACTCTCTCTCTCTCTCTCTCTCTCTCTCTCTCTCTATATATATATATATATATATATATATATATATATGTGTGTGTGTGTGTGTGTGTGTAAGGTATCCAAACCACTCTTTAATCATTTTAAATCTTTAATATAGTCTAGACAATTTTTGTTCTATTTTTCTATTTTAGATATTAAAATCAAACATACATTTTGAATATATCCGATTAAAAAGAAAATTTAAAAGATACATTGCAACCATGTTAGCTTGAATTTGTAAACTCATATTTAGGAATTTATTTAAATTTCTAAAAGCCTTTTAAGTTTTGGTCAAAATAAATTTATTACTGAATGATGGTTTATTAAGTTTTTCCTTCCTTGCAAAGGTATATATATATATATATATATATATATATATATAGGGCCAGTTTAGCTAAATTGGTAGAGCATTCAACTAGGAACCACAAGGTTCCTGGTTCGATACTGGCCCTTGCCAACTCAGCATATGAGTACCACAGGGATTTGTGTGGCAAAGTAAGGAACTGATAATAGGTGTAGCACTCCATCTCAGATGCTAAAAACAATCTCCTTTGTCGAGCACTAGTGAAAAGGGGATACTCCCTTGCTGTTTAGCTTATACTGACTTTAGGCCACCCTGACAGCTTTATATATATATATATAGCAAATAAAAAAACATTGATAAATACATGGACCTTGCCAGAGAGCTGAAAATGACTGATTCTAATCATAGTTGAAGAACCAGAAAAAAAGACTTGGGGAAACTAGAGATCTAAGGACAAACTGAGACTATCCAGACAACAGAACTGTTGAAATCAGCTAGAATACTTAGAATGGTCCTGGAGAGCAGAGGAGACTCACTGTCGCTCAGATTTAAGTGAAGTCCACCATTTAATATTGGTGTGTAATTCTCAATAAAATAATATAAATAATAATGAAAACCCTAAGATACTTGGTGTGAATATTAAAATGCATAAAACTTATAATAATAATAATAACATTCTTGATTCTCAAAATTGTCAATATGTTTTACAGACCAAAGATGAAAGAAAAAATAAATTTTTCTGTCATTTGCAATGGATATTTTTATCAAACAAATTTATGTTTTTTATTGAATGTTTCACAATCTCTGCACACAAGGACGTGTAATAAAACAACTTCAGATACAACAGAACCTTTTTTTCTTCATCTTGTACACATCTTTTCTTATTGAATGTTATCTAATTGAATCTTATCAATGGTATCGGTTGCTTTTCTAAGAAACAAACCAAAAAGGAGAACAACGAAGGCAGCTTTTATTTCGACAATTTACTTGAATATATCAAAAAGTTTTTTTTCAATTATTTCATTAATTTTCCCTTTTCTTTTTTTCAGTGTGATTTTACAAGGTTGTCTTGGTAGTCGGCATTGGAGATTTTAGAAAAATAAAATTTGTTCATGTACCTATTCTCCCTTCTTGTTATGAAAAATACACAACCAAGAATTTAAAAAAAAAATGAAAAGATAAAATAAATTAAAAACTAAAATGTCTTTGATCTGTTATCTTCTCCAAAGAAATATTTTTCTTTTCCTTTCTCTGAGCCTACTAAAAAAATCTCTCTACCAAAAGTCTAAAAGGGGGGGGTGATTTGATCTCAAATAGTCAAATAAGTAACACAAATAAATTGGAAAAAATCAAGGTATTTTCATGGCACTTTTAAAAATTATATATCATGGTTGAGTAAATAAAACTTTTAACTGAAAGTTAAAAGAAACAAAGTGGGCTATCAAGCCCACTTAAAAAATGATAAATCAAATCTGTATATTAATACCATTGTGGTCCTTGAATTAATAAAAATTATAAAAAGATGAATAAAAAGTGATAATACAAACAGGAATATTTCTTTTATGTTATTTATTTTTAGATTGTTCTCAACTAGTTTCGACCTTAGGTCATTGCCAAGAGAATATTTCTTGTTAAAGAAATTGTTTTCAAAAACTTTTCTAAGTGTTTGACAAGCCACAAAAAAGGGTAAAAATATACTAAACATAGAAAGTTCATCTGCTCAGTGAAAACCATTTTCTAGTTAAATTCACTTCAATTGTTCTTTTGGATAGATGATGAATTTTTGAAAGTTTGTACTCTTCATGGAGAACCATCCTGGCCTCCTGCCTCAAAAAACGCTAGCCAGTGGCTGCTGAAAAAAGACACCAGCTACGATTGAAGTCCGTGGCCGAAGCGGTGTCACTTGAAAAAAAAAAAAAAAAAAACAAAAAAAAACAACCAACTTAGGGCATTTTTCCCGAAAACCCAACCCCAAGCCTAACCCCTAACCATAAACCCCCTAGTTAAAATTAACATTTTTATTAAAAAATTTGTGGGTTCTGTTTTTTCTGGGTCACTCTGGAAACAGGGTGACCCAGAAAAAACAGAGCCAAAATTATTTATTTTCTCATTAAACTAACCCTAAACCCCAACCCGAATCCTAACCCTTTTTTGTTTTTTAAAGTGACACTGCTTCGGCTACAGACTTCAATCGTAGTTGGAGTTTTTTTCAACAGCCACCGGCTAGCGTTTTTTTCAGAGGCCGGGACAGTTCTCCGCGAAGAGTACCGAAAGTATATATATATATATATATATATATATAGTGTGTGTGTGTGAGTGTTCATGTGTCTATGGTGTGGGCATCAGGCTAATGAGTTTTCAATTAGGTTAGGGAGGTGTTAATTTCAAATTTCGGGTGGTCAGCGTATTTTATTTGTATAGCTGTTAGTAACACCTACATTTTATTATATATATACATATATATATATATATATATATATATATATATATAGTGGCACTTAGAATTACATGTTTAATTCATTCTGGACGTAACTCAATTTCCTCATCAAGTCACTATATATATTTAGCCAACCCCTCTGTCATTAGTAAGATGTAACACAAGGTCATTTTTTTTAAAGTAACATCTGGTTTGATTTCAGAAACTTCATTTTCTTAGACTGGTTGCCCTGCCAAGTTTATAGAGCCTAGTCTGCCCTACTATTTACCCATAGCTAGAAGAAGAGGAGATTGATTCATGTCATTTTTAATGGATACTAAGGCAAAGTGAAATGCAATTAGCTGCAACCATGATTTGAACCCTGATCGCCGGGTCCATTTCCTATGATGATAACTGTTCCACTGAGAGAATGATCTTTGAAGTGGGCCAAAAAATATTTGACGAATCCACACAGCATTTGAAAAAATAGTATACATTATTTCACCCAATGTTATTTAAGGAAAGTAATTTCTTACTCAATAAAATTACTTAAATGATAAATGAAGCAAGTGATAATCAACATCATCATATCAAATTCATGAATACAGTGTAGATCCTATACTGAGTTATATTAATGCCAAATATGTGATGATCGCAGTAGCAAGAAAGTGACAGTCACCACACAGTATTGACTGTGCCTACACTATTCTAACTTACATCTACTGATGCTCTATTATCAATAGTGAACACTATTTATTTATAAACATAGCAAACTTTATATATATATATATATATATATATATATATATATATATGACATAATAATCAATTTTTCCAAAAATATTGGAATGTCATTAATTTATTTTTATAAATATTGGAATACATGAAAATATCTTCAAATTAACCAGAGAAGGAATCTAATAAAATTCACTTCAGCATCAAACATTTTTCAAATTAATTTATTATATATATATATATATATATATATATATATATATATATATATATATATATATATTCTAGATTGTTTAAAGATAATATTAATAGAACGTTTTTATGAGAAGCTCACACTTAAAAAGCTGTTTCCAATTAAATTATTATATATGAAGGTCATTCAATGAATAAAATGACTTTTGCTTTAGAAGTTAACAGTAGGAACCACTGTTTGCAATTGAACCCTTTTTTTAAGAAATCCATAGTGATGAGTCTCTTTCATGTCTATAACTGACTTCTGCAGTTAACTGTAATTAATTAATATCTTGATTAATTCAGTGGATTAAACCCTGAAGATCCTTATGGTGAAACTTGAGTAGGTTATTTCTATACACATGATAATACTAAATCCGCTCTACTAACATATTGAGCACTTTATATTTGTTATAACACTGACATCAGATTAATACTTGTATTAACCCAATATTTTTTTACCGGTAATTCATGATTCCTTTATTTATATATATATATATATATATATATATATATATATATATATATATGAAAGTAAACAAACAGGTTTAAGTTTGTTTGAGATGGTGATAGCCGACAATTTGGGAGAATAAGTGCTTAATTGAAGTCATACGCCTTTACATTTGAACAGATATGCTCACCTAATTCATTAATTATCAACTAATTAATTTCAATTAGGTTTGACTTCAATTAAGTGTATATATATATATATATATATATATATATATATATACTCTGAGAGATAGAATGAGATTGATAGATCTATGCCAACAGATGTTAGAAATGGCTATGTGTAAATAAAATTCAAAGGGTTATTTTTCTAAATATGTTTATTGTATACACATATATAAATCACTGACAATGTCATTTCATAATAACAGAATTTGATGAAAGCAAAACAATGCATAAATGGCAATGAAAGATTCTTTCAAATTATCATTAATCAGTTTAAAATTGAGTGATGTTTAAAGGTTTATTATTAATAAAGAAGGGAAAGAAACTGTTATTAACTCATATTAAATTGAAAGATATGCAGGTGTTTGCTTCATTGATTAAATCAAAAACAGCTGCATGGATGGATGAAGCACTTTCAAGGTTTCATTTTTAAGGCTCTCTGGGTGAGATAAATTAATTGTCAGTTCTTATGTTATTATATATATATGAGTATGAAAAGGTGGAATGAAAACATCACACAATACTGTTAAAGAGAAAACAATTTATAATATATTTAACTTATATATATATATATATTAAGAGATTTTAAAAAACAAGTGTTCCGAAAATAGGATGAATTTATTTATCGATGTTTAAACATTTCGGTTTCATTAAACCTTCATCAGAATGTATCTTGGGGTGAAGAAATTGATGGATGCTTCATAGATGATAGATGAAAATCTTTATAAAATCTTTTTTGTTGCGTAACTGTATTTGTTCAGCGTTATATTTTTGAAAGACAAGTCGCGATCCATATATTTATTATATATATATATATATATACACAGAAGTCTCTCTCTCTCTCTCTCTCTATATATATATATGATATATATATATATATATATATATATATACAACAGAAGTCTATATATATATATATATATATATACAACAGAAGCTATATATATATATATATATATATATATATATATATACACAATAGAAGTCTATATATATATATATATATATATATATATATATATCAACAGAAGTTTATACTATAATATGTATACAGAAGAAGTCTATATATATATATATATATATATATATATATACAACAGAAGTCTATATATATATATATATATATATATATATATATATATAATTCTCATCAAAGAACTGAAAGATATCTAGGCATAAATTTTAGATATATCCAAAAAGAAAGAGAAAATAATGAAATGAGGAAGAAAGAATATTAACAACAATATTACATTATATATATACTAGCAAATATATGCATCCTCTGGGTGCAAATATTGATATTTTTTATGTTATAAAATGTTATATTAAATTAGAAAGGCTAATGAAACTAAATAAGAATGCAAATAAAAAGATTTGAAACAGAGGAGGGTATAATCGAAAAATACAAGAACTGAAACTTACTCTTCCATCACTCCCATTTTTCATTGCTAAATTTTTCTAATTTAACTATTTAGTTAAAATAGGAAGTAAAGAAAAAATTTACAGCTATTTCTTTCTTGGTAACAGATTTCTTTTAAGATTTATCCCCGTGATTTTTGCTCATATTCATTAAGATAAAATCAAACAATTAGAAATCAATAATACCAAGCACATATTTATTAAAATTCATGTTTTTAATGTCAATGCATATTAGCCATCCCGTTCACACTGTAAAATGCTTTTTTGTTGTATATATAAATACAATTGCATATTATTAATATGTAGATGTGGTCAACAGAATTAATAATGTAAAATAATTTTATTACTAATTGAGGTTTGAATTAAAATAAAATCATAGAGAATGTGACATAAATAACAAAGGGAATTATGACAGTGATATAGTTGTGGGGGGTATGTGTAGAATGATTATATATATATATATATATATATATACACACACATATAAATATTACGAGTGATATAGTTTCGGTTACAGACAAACACAAAATCTCCATTATAGTGTGTGTATTTGTAGAATGACTATTATATATATATATATATATATATATATAAACATTATGATAAAATATATGATACTATGTAATAAAAATAGCAGTTCCATGTATAACAAAAAATATTGGTAGTATTATATATGCATATAATACTATTACTATATAATAAAAAATATATTATATATATATATAATATTATTACATATATAATATTATTACTATATAATAAAACATATATTAGAGGTGTTATATACATATATAATATTATTAGTATATAAATCAACACTATATTAGAGGTGTTATATACATATATAATATTATTAGTATATAATCAACACTATATTAGAGGTGTTATATACATATATAATATTATTAGTATATAATCAAAACTATATTAGAGGTGTTATATACATATATAATATTATTAGTATATAATCAACAATATATTAGAGGTGTTATATACATATATAATACTATTACTATATAACAAAAAATATATTGATAGAGTTATATATATTATATATATATATTATTAGTATTATATTTATGTATATATATATGTGTGTGTGTCTATTGTATGATATATGTACATAGAAGAATTATATACATATATAATACAATATACTATTTGTATATTAGTAGTAGTATATATATACATATATAATACTATATACTAATATATATATACATATATAATACTATATAGTAATATATATACATATATAATATTATATTAGTATTATACCTATATAAATACATGTATAATATTATATAAAAATATACATTAGTACTATACATATATAAATACATGTATAATACTATATAGTAATATACATTAGTACTATACAAATATAATACTATATTATCATATATATATATATTATATATATATATATATATATATATAGTATTTATATATACTATTTCATGTTCTATATAAATACATATATATAGTACTTATATTCATTATATTGTTCTATATGTGTATATATATAGTATTCATCTTTATGATACAGTATCATATATGTATATATAGTATTCATCTTTACGATACAGTATCATATATATATATATATATATATATATATATAGTATTTACAATACTATGTAATAAGTATATATTAGTATTATATATGTATACATATTTACAATACTAACTATATATATATATAAATACTTATACCATACTATATAATAAATATATACATACATAATACTATGTAATAAATACATAGAAGTATTATATATATATGCATGTGAAATACTACATAATAAATATATATTAGTATTTCAAATATACATATGTATAATATATATATATATATATACATGTGCATATGAAATACTCCATAAAAAATATATATTAGTATTCTAAATATACATAAAAATACTATATTATATATATATTAGTATACCTATACAATACAATATCATAGATATATATTAGTATTATAAAGGCATGTTCGATATGACTTGAAATGAGTATGCATTGTGTTGTCATAACAACTACAAAAAAATTGTTATTTAAGAACTCTTACTGTGAATACATGTAAATATGTTTTCTTCCAGATATCCTAAACTCTTTTTAGACTTACTACAAACCTTAAAGTATTGAATGAATGAATATATATATATATATATATATATAGCAGAAATAAGATGTGAAAACTAATTTGGTGGAATGTTTATATATTTATTATTATGCTTCCCTCTGTTCGAAGCTTTATCAGATATTCATTAGGAAAAAAAATTTTCAGGGGAAAAATCAGCAATATATATTTTTTTAAGATTAAATTTTGTTTTTAAAATTATTATCTGATCAAGTTGTCACTGAGCAAAACAGTGAAATATAATAAATATATAAAACATTCCATCAAATTGGTTGGTTTTCATGTCTTACTTATTTCCAAACATATATATATATATATATATATATATATATATACAACAGAAGTCTATATATATATATATATATTATATATATATATATATACAACAGAAGTCTACATATATATATATATATATATATATATACAAACAGAAGTCTACATATATATATATATATATATATATATATATATATATATATATACAACAGAAGTCTATATATATTATATATATATATATACAACAGAAGTCTATATATATATATACGGTTGAGCAAAAGTTACTTTTCATTTTAAAAAGGTAAATAACCTCTTTTATTATAATGTCTATTTTATTTTAGGGATTTTATATTCAATAAATTAATTTCTAAAAGTCAAACTTCGGCGTCTGGCAACTGACCTGGTAAACGCTCATAAGGTCATTAATCATCTTAACAACAGCAACCTTGAGCACCTTTTTGATCTCCATCTTTCTAACACACGTGGGCATGCCTACAAAGTCAGAAAACAGCACTGCTCATGTGACTTTCGGAAACATTTCTTCACACTCAGAATTTTGGAGGCCTGGAATAAGCTGCTCGCGTCAGTTGTAGGCTGCCGAAACACTGAATCTTTCAAAGCCTCCATGCTTCCTGTAGTCCACCAACACTATACCTGATGCCCCTCTCCACACATGCGCACACATACATGCATATTACTACTGTAAACTGTTCATATTCCTGACACTAATACATTATTCTGTGTACTTGACATGAGAGTTTGATGAGTTGTTGTGCACCCGAGCACTGTACACAATAAATTTCCTTATTATTATTATTATTAAAATGGTACCATTATAGTATGTGGCCTACCTTTTGAAAGTGGCATACAAAATTATGTCTCTCTTATAGTATGTGACATAGAATAAAAGCATATTATAAGGTTATAATAATAACTGCTAACCCTAACCCCTAACCCTAACCCTATTTCAGAATTTTAGAATATTTTAGAATCAAATATATCTCTGATTCATGTAAGTTATGGATAATTTTTTTTTTTAATTATTCTTAATTACTATATACAGCTTATGAGTGAATTGCATTTCTTGTAATTGAATATATGTGAAAAATAATTAATTTCAATAAATTGCCTACTACTCATATCTATAAATATACACCTACTGAGGTAGGACACATTCAAACCGGGTAAGCCACATACTATAACAGAATCAAAAAGGTAGGCAACATACTATAACGGCACTGCAAAATTCCATCCAAAAGTTGTTCAATTTTAAGATGATATATAATTTCCATATTACACACACACACACATAAATGCACATAGTGTTTTATATATAGTGAATTTTTGCTTTTGAAATATTATTTATGGAAATAATTATTGTTCTAATTACATTTACTCATTTAATTATTGTGCATTTATTTGATTTTTTTGTGTCATATAATTTTCTATTTTAATCCCAGAATAAAAAAGAAATATATAGGTTTAAATTTTGGATTTATGATTTAAAGAAAAAGAGAAAATACTAACAATAGTATTCATATGCATACCTATATATGTTTCCACTCAGAGTTGTACTGAAGATCCTGCTATGTGAAACCTGAGTAGATAACTTCTGCAACTATTCAGTGTCTAAACCAGCTCATTGTATGTATTGAGCATTTTCATATATCAGCTATTATTTCAACGAATTTGTTTTCTTTTTTTAATTTTTTTCTTTTTTTGACAGACAAAATTGTGACTCAATTTTGTGTCCATGTGTAGGTGCCCTGAGGAGAATGTCACTTATGAGGTTGTCCTTGATTATCCAGCAATATCCAGCAGGTCTTGTTCATCTTATCTGAATGGCTTCTGTGATAGGACAGAAGTGGTCGTTCAGCTCTTCTTTTATGGGGTGCTGCTTTCAAGATTTGTTCAAGACAGCACACAGAATCTTTATACAGTACCCATCAAGCTTTTTCTTCAAATGTTTTGTTAACATCCAAGTAGTGCAACCATACAGGAGCACTAATATGGCTACAACTTAAAAGAATTTTTGCTTTGATATCTCTATACATTTATACCATTAAGACATGGGTGAATTGAGTAATGAAAGTCTTTGATTATTTTAACAAAAGTCATCTTCAGTGTCTCTTGAAGTGTGCATATTGTGTTATCATAACGAAATAAGGTATAATTACAGAACTCTCACAGCAAATATATGGTAATACATAATTTAACTTCTGTTAAAAAAAATCATGCCATAAAATTTCAGACACATATGTGAATATTTTCACAGGTAATAACTATCATAAAAATAAAATGAATATAGATTTTTGTATATAAATATAGGAAATAAGTAAAAAAAAAAAAATCTGCAAATGTGTAAAATATTTAAAATTTTGAAATATTGTAGCATTTAAAAACAAAAAAAGTACATAGTAAATGAAAAAATTAAACTAAAAAATAGATTTATCTTAATAGATAAGGTGTAAAATTTGTAAATGCTATAAACATAAAGTGTCTTGGGTCTCTTTAAAAATCTTCTAAAATAAACATTAAAGAACAATCCAATCAAAAACTAAGAAAATAGAAAATAGAAAAAAAAACAAAAGTTGTTTTATGAAGTGCTAGGAATAAATCTGACAGATCAAATGTAAGAAATAAAATATACTTTTAAACATAAAATAAAAGGGATTTAAAATGTACAATAAGTTGGGATTTTATAGAAAAAGTATTGTTATTATTCCATAAATAAGTACACTAGTAACAATATTTTTTTATCAAAAAAAAACATTTCTTCTAAACTAAAGGTATTGTATTGTTAGTGGCATCCTTCCATCTGCAAAAGATGATGGAGTAGTGTCCAAATATTTTTTTTCATTTGAGGGGGGGGGGCACTATGTAGCTATGTAGCCTGAGTGGGTTGATACTAGTATTTATTTTAAACTCTGCATTGTTTTGAATTAGTTTAAACTAAAATTATTTTATTCTTGCAAATATATTTCTTTTGAGGCTATTCAAAATGGCAGCAAATCAAACAGAGTGCTCCTTGCTTGAACAGATGTCTGATATCAAAGCTTTGTTAGCTGGGAAATGCAAACCACAGAAAATTTACCGAAGAATGTGTGATGTGTATGGAGAAGTATGTTTTGATAAAAAAAAATGTTTACAATTTTACTGAACATGGGGTTTTCACGACAAGTCTGATTCAAAAGATTGACCATGGAGTGGAAACGTACTGACTCTCCGGTAATTAAAAAGTTCCAGATGCAGTGGAACATTATACAATCAAAAAGGATATTACTAGATATCATTTATTTTCATTTTCCTTTGCAACATATTTTTATTGTTTTTTTTCCATTTCTTGTTTACTCATGTGGTTTGAGAAGATTTCAGTCAACCAATGCTCCTGCATTGTCAACTCAGCACCGTGACTGATGTCACCATCTGGATCACAACAGCATGGATTCCCTTGACTCTGTCATCCATCCATATCATTCATCACTCTTGGCAAGTCCTTTAGACGGCATCTAGTGTCCATACAGAACTAATAAATGCAAGTTTTTGCTTGTTGGTCTTGACTGGTGTGATCATGTGTAGGAGAAAACTACATATGAGTTCATCCTTAGTTCCCAGCATATTGGATGCTTTGTGTGAGGGGAGGTCAATGACCATGCATCTTCTTTTTTGTAGGGTGCTGCTTCCAGGATTTATCAAAAATAGCGCATAGCATCCTTGTGTACTTCGCATCTCGATTTTTCTCCAGGCATTTAACTAAATTCTAAGTGGTGCAACCATACAGTTGTACTGACACAGCTAAATACCCAAATGGCAAACAATATAGAAAGAACTGCATCATTTCTGAAAGAAGCCATACAAGTCTCCCATGATCGCAAATCACTAAAAAATCAAGAAAATAATTTATTCTGACATTTAATTTTGTTATTTATGAAAATTAAGAAACCTTTTTTCTTTGTCTAAAAAACAAAAGTCTTTTCTGATTTCTAAATTTCTCCCTTCATTTCACAAAATTTATTCTGGCAGAAACAACGGAAGCATTCAGCTATAAATGCTCCTTTACAATTGAAAACTTGTGCTTTACTTCACAAGATAATTATTTCTAAGTGTATAAAGATACCTTCGATAATTTTAAGAAGAGTCATTATAATTTCAGTTGTTCAGACTTTACTAACTGAACTCATGTAAAATAAGTTTAATTAAAAACAACCACCAAAGATTAGCAATCAATATGACATTTTCAATGCTTTATTTAGGTGTTACATTTTATATACACATACACACACACACACACATATATATTATATATATATATATATATATAATATATATATAAAACAATAGACATATATATATATATATAAACAAAATAGACACACACACACACATTATATATATATATATATATAATATATATATATATATATATATTAAACACAAAACACACACACACATATATATATATTAAAAACAAACACACACACATATATATATATCAAACACAAACACACATATATATATATTATATGAAATACAAACATACACACATATATATATATTACATACAAATACACACACATACATACACACACACATATATATATTTACATACAAATACACATACATAATATTACATACAAATACATACACACACATTATTACATACAAATACACACACACACACATATATTACATACAAATACACAACACAACACATATATATTACATACAAATACACACACACACACATATATATATATATATATATATATATATATATATATATATATATACACAAACACACACGCACATAAATATATGCACAAAAGTATCCTTTTCCTTATTCTGTATTTTCTTTCATTTCATTCTTTCCTTTCCTAAATTTTTCTCATTTTTTTCCCTTCTAATATTCCCTCTTACTTTTTCTCTTTTTTCCAATATTTTTCTCTTCTCTTTCTTCTTGTATCTTTTCTATTTTGCCTCTCTCTCTCTCATGTCACATTTTTTCTCCTGTATTTTTTTATTCGTTCTTTTCCCCCCATTTTCATTGCCTTCTTTTCTTCTTCTTATATTCACTCTTTCTTTTTCCAATTTATCCTTTCCTACTTTTTCTTTCTCTTTTCTATATTTTTCTTTTCTCTCTTCTTCTCTTTTTTCTCTTTTCTATTTTCCTTTTCTCTCTTTTTTCTATCTTTTCTCTCTTTTTTTTTTTCTTTTATTGATCAAGAACATTTTTCATGTTTCTCCATCACTGTAAGTCATAAAAAATCATTTTTTAAAATATCATATACACATTACTTTAAGACAGCCTCTAAACTTTGGACCTGGCTCTTTCTGATTTTGTTACTTTAACAACAGTTTTCAATCTCTTGCAGACAAAACAAAATTAATGAGACTCTCCTAACTTGCACCGAGCAAGAAAATCCTACCTGTCCAATGTTATAACCATTAAGTCAACACCAACTAATAAAGAAAATGTACAGTTTTCTGTTGACCATATATATATATATATATATATATATATATAATATATTTCTTTTTTTTTTCATAAGCAATTTTTTTACAGTAAGTGTTAATTGAAAAGGAAGTTTTTTTTTTATGGAGAGGAAAGTGTTGTCTGGTCTAGGTGAACACTGACTGGTAAGAAAATATCTATGGAATGGAAGGTTAAGATAGTATCACCATTGTGTATATCAAAGATGGCAGATTTCTAGATAAGATGAAGTTGATGGAACAATTTCAGAAGGAGAAAAAATTTTTTGATACAACTATGCATGAATGAAATTGTTTAAGAGCACATCATTTCAAATAAGTATATTTGTGTTTAAATATGTAGAGAAAAATAGATATCTTTTATATGTACATCTATCAAAATTAGGATATATATATATATATATATATATATACTCAACCCCTCCACCATAGATAGGATGTGACACAAGGTTAATTTTTAAGCAGAGTTTTTGCTTCTCCTAGACTAGTTGCTATACAAAGGTTAAAGTATCCAGTCTGCCCTACAATTTACCCATAGTTGGGGGAAGAACAGATGGATGTATACTTTTCCCAAGAGCATTTAAATGAAGTGAAATGCAAATAGCCCCATCCAGGATTTGAACTCAGTTTGATGATTTCATTTCCTATGACAATAACATGCTAAGCACGTCTTTTAAGATGTGTGTGTGGTGTGTGTGTGTGTGTGAGTACACATGGTGGGAGCTTGGTTAAATTTGGCTCAGTTTATTTGTTTAATAGCATATCAACTCCTTATGGGTTATCTAATGCTTAAATTTTACTAATTTCTAAATTTCTGGAATAATAATTAAAATAAATTTCTGGAATAATAATTAAAATAAAAATAAAAAGAAATGATCAGACACACAGACATAAGCACCATGCACCACACACAATACGCTTACATTTACGCACACACAAACACACACATAAGCAAGCATCCCAACCATACACATACACACACAGAATTTGGAAGACCCAAGACAGAACGAATCTAGCAGCCGCTAAGACAACTTCAGTTCCAGTATTCTTCTGATGATGGGAATTTTCATCCCGAAATATTAAGGAATAAAATGACAGGTTAACAAAAAACATCATAGTTACCTTTTTTTTCTTTACACTCGCATTGTGACAGCCTTCAAAAACCAACCACAAACCAATATATACACAATGCTTCAAGCAAATTACAAAACCCTTTTAATTTCTAAATGTTTGTAATTCCAAGTATATATATAGTATTCCAGTACATTTTCTAGAATTGCACTTGTGTCTGTTTGCAAACAGTTAATAGATAATAAGTATTTCTATCTAAAATGCATCATTTTTAAACAGATTTATTTTACCCATATAGTAATAGCAATGATGGAGTACTTCACACTTACAAGAGCACCAGAATTTGAGCCTCATCAACAGATGCAGTTTTGTGTCATACACAGGGTACAGCTTTTTTTAGAGGGGGGAGGGTTTCTTACCCATCTACAGAGGATGCAGTTGTTGTATTCTAAGGAAAAAAATGTCAGAGTGAGAAAACATTTAAAACAAGCATTCCATTTTCATGTCCGCCGTCTGAAATGTAATGGTTGGTGCTGATGCTTTTCTTTTTTTTTTTCCAATGGTGACCCGATCCAAGATGTGATCTTTTTCTTTGTCTGATCTTTTGATCCGATCCGGTCTATTCCGTCGCTTTCGAAACTCCGGATTAGGCGACATTTGATTCCGTATCACAAGGCTGGCTGCTTAACATTCTTAGTGTATTTATCCTCCACGGATATTGTCCAGAGGAATCAGCAAAAGCAAAGGATTTTATGACAGGAACGAACGTACGTCCGATGAAAAGATCAGCAGAAGGAATCGGATGAACATTTAGAAAAACAGGAGACAGAGTGTAGGTTTGGCAGCTGGAACAAATATCTAGATGATGCCTATTGGTTTATTTTAAAGAGATTTAATTGTAGATTATCAAGTATTTTTTTTTATCATTATGTGCACACCAACAGATTAGAGATAGATAGAGCATTGGGAGTCTTATCTGCATGTGTATATCTGTGGTCTACAATTAGTATGTAAAATGATTCAGAAATATATATATATATATATATAATAATATATATATATATCTTATTATAATGGAGATTGTGGGTTTTTCTGTCTGTAACTGAAACTATATCACTAATCAAGTTCCAATTCCCTTAGTCATTTACATCCCATTCTCCATGATCTTATTTATATTTAAACCTCAATTATTAATAAATTGTTTGACATTATTAATACTGTTGGCCTTATCAGAATACTAATAACATGCAATTGTATTTATATATAACAACAAATAGCGGTTTACAGTGTGATCGGTAAAGCTAATTTGCATATTGATATTAAAAAATTGATTTTAATAAAAATGTGCTTAGTATTATAGATTTCTAATTGTTTGGTTTTATCTTAATGAATATGAGCAAAAATCTCGTGGATAAATCTTAAAAGAAATCCATTAACAAAAAGAAATAACTGTAATTTTATTCTTTACTTACTATTTTAACTAAATAGTTAAATTAGTAAAATTTAGTAATGAAAGACGGGAGGGATGGAAGAGTAAGTTTCGGTTGTTCTATTTTCCGACTATACTCCCCTCAGTTTCAAATCTTTTTATCTGCATTCTTAATTAGTTTCATTAGCCTTTCTGATTTAATCTAATATTTTATTACATTAAAACTTAAATACTTGCACCCGGAGGGTGCATATATTTGCTAGTATATATAAAGATTATTTATTATTATAAGCTATACTAAGGCTTTTGTTACCACTTGTTTCAAAGCATTGGCTACTTCTCATCAGACAAATCACCTTGTAAAGAACTTTTTCCGATGTGATTTGCCTGATGAGAAACAGCTAATACTTTGAAACCAGTGGAAACAAAAGCCTTTGATTGTATAGCTTATAATAATAAATATAGCTCTTACACCTGTAATTGAGTACTTTATTTTCCTTCTGTTAGATATATGCATCTCTTCTAGAAAGACTAAGTTATATGACCAATATATAAGTCACACTATATTTTATATATAAGTCAATATGAATAAAGGATGAATTTATATTCCCTACTTCTATAGTACAATCTCATCACTTTCGTCTTTCTCTGCTTAATAATTTAATAACATTTTCTATACAAAATATTTTTAGTTATTAATTTTTAAGTTATTTTTTCTTAAGCTGAAAATTGTTCTCTAATTTATTTAAAAGATAAATCAGACAAATGAATTTTAGATTATTCAAAAGTGTTGATTTATTTATACTTTCTCATAAAACTTCCTATTGTTTGTCACAAAAAAAATTAAGAGTTAATGATTTAGGTAATTTTTGATATTTACGAAACAGGAATACTCATTAAAATTTTCAGAAGTTATTAGATTTAATTCTAATCAAAAAAATTACAATTATTTTTAAATCAATGAATAACATTTTTAAGTTTAATAATAAAAAGAAGTACTTCTGAATCGTTTGAAACATTTTAAAAATTTTATTTTGGTACACACGCACAAAATACATACTGACAATATAATTAGATGTTTAAATAAAAAGGAGATAAAAAAAACAAATCTAAGTTTTTTTTTTTTTGACCAACCAGTTTTAAAAGATCCAGAACTATGTTATTTCCATTTCCGGGAAAAAGTACTTTTTTTTTCTTAATTGTGATTTTTTTTTTCTATCTAAAAGATTTTTTTTAAAGATTTTTTTTTTATGGAACCTTATTTAGTTTTTAGCTAGCAAGATAATTACATAGTCATCTAACTAAAGAACAACTCTTAGCTGTTGTTCACTGCGGTACTTAATTAAAACTGCAGGACTCAATATTCACCTTTCGTTAAGAACAGAGAAAGCAGGAAAATAAAAACCAACGATTTCAAGAAGCACGAATCATACCAAATAGACATTTCAGAATTTTCTTTGATGTTGAAACTTAAAGAAACTGAAAGAATTTTGAACCAAAGGTAATGCCTTTTATCTTACCACTAGGAGTTGCCATTTGGGGGTGGGGGGTAGCAATTGTTGATGTTACTCGTTATTAAAAGTGTTTAACAATTTATATAGTGTGGAAAGGGCTATCTAAAAGATAAGTAATAATCATTTTATATAGAAAAAATTATCAAGATTTATACAGAATGCATAAAGAATATTGCATTGCAAGTACAACATTTAACCTCAAAAATAATAAAAAATTGTTACAATGAACCTCTACAGCTTTTAATGAAAAATGCTTAAGAGACTATTGCATATATGTAATATATATATATATATATATATATACAGTAGTAACTTGTCTTACAAGTGCACCAACTTAGGATTTTTCCAAGTTACATGCTGTCACTTAGTCAATTTTTGCTTCATGCTGAGAGCTCAAATTTGAGGTACAATAGTAAGCTTTTAGATACTCTTATATTAATAACCTCAATAAAATACATTGTTTTCTAAATTTAAATAACACAAAGAAAAAAATATTATCAATAAAAAAAATAAACATTAAAACATATTAACAGGCAACATAATTCATTTACATTCTATTCTATATGTTCCTTTTTATACAATACAGAGCTATTTTCTTTAGATTTAAAAAAATGTAAACAAAAACAAATTAGATGTTTTTTGGTTATTAATAGTCAGTGAATGAGCGTCTGTAAATAAGTTTTGCATTCTTAACGCTAAATACCCTTCGGGAAAGGTATGCCATCCAAACTATTCTGCCTCCAGCTAGGTACAATAGTTCGTGTAGAACTGGGTTCTTTAACCCTTTTTAAGCAACCCGTTTAAGAAGAAGGAAAGATGAAATTGTAAACTTGTTAAAACTCCACTAACGAAATTGGCCTTGTGTCACAATCCTACTTGTACTGGAGGGTTTTGGTAAATATATACATGTAATGTAAAGTTAAGGATAACATAGACACAGAGTCAATTCTCTCCTATCACAGATGAATCAGAACACAAATAAAGAACTGACAATCACGTCAAGAACCATTGATTTTATAGCAAGCGTTCCTATATATCTATTATATATATATATATATATAGTGTATTTTGGAGACAGCAAGTAAATTCTTAAGCAGGTGTAGTTAACAATCATTGAATATTTCTTGTTTTTTTTCCATATACCGGATCAGATGGTCCCAGGACATATAGAGAAAAGTTGCCTTGGGTAAAAATATGGGACACTTTCTCTAACCATCTGACCCAAATATACAGAAATACAGCAAAGAACATTTGAACATCTACATTGTGATCATAAAGAAGAATTATCCAACAAACCTTGCTTAATTTAATATATATATATTATATCTATAATATATCCATTATAAGTAAGTAAAGTCGCGGGGCGGCCTAAAGTCGGTATCAGCCAGTCAGCGAGGAGTCTATCCCCTTTTCAATAGCGCTAGACCAAGGAGATTATTTTAGCATCTAAGGTGGAGCACCACACCTACCATCAGCTCCTTACTTTCCGCACAGATCCTGTGCTACTCATACGCTGAGTTGGCGAGGGCCGGTATCGAACTAGGAACCTTGTGGTTTTCTAGCCGAACACTCTAACCGACTGAGCTAACCCGGCCCCTATTTATTTATTTTGCCCTCTTCTCTGAATATTGCTTCTCTAAATTGCATATCATTGACAAATTATTATTAATATATTATCATATTTTTCAATATATATATATATATCAAGTGAAATATTTAGCAATGAATTTACATTTAATGTGTAGTAGTTTTCTTATAAAACTAAATTTCCCTCAATTCTTAACACAGGCAACTTTTTTTCTTTTTTCTTTACTGATTTTCAATGCACATCTGGTTGAGTGCTAAACTAATTTTCGTTAAAAAAAATTGATAAAAAAAAACTGATGCATAATCACAATATTTTTTCTTATCATTTTTTCTTACATGATTTTGTTAGTATAGACATTGACTAAGCTCTGCTTAGTATTTGAGCTTTTTTTTAGTAATGGATGTCTGGATGGTTTCAATTGCTTCACACTGACTTTTAAGTTTCTAATCTTTTTGCAAAAACTGTTTGAGACTCTTCCAAACATCCCAGTTATGATGAATACAACAGATTTCTTTGTTATTGTTCTTTTTACTCCTTGTAAGTTTTTCACACTAGCTCTAACTGATATTTTTTTTACTGAGTTTGAGTGACAGCAAGTCTCCTGCCATCTCCAGGACTCTTACACGTATCCTAAAGCCAATTTAGTACTGCTGTGGACTGTATGATTTCAATACTTCTTCTAAAGCTCTTGTTTCATCCAGTCTCTTTTCCAGACCTTTGATGACTGTTCCAAGAAGATCAACTACATTTGGTAATCACCCATCACCTACATGTTCCATAATTATTTTCAGCTCTCTGGCAAGGTCCAAGTATTTGTCTATTTTTTTCCCTTTCAAATTTCACTCTATGGTTCACCTGGAACCAGCAAATCTTCTAGATGACAAGTTTTTTTTTCTAAGTAAAAGGTCTGGTTCTTTTTGGCCTCGATTGTGGGATCTATTTGCATCTCAAAATCCTAAGTAAAATTTTATGCATTTCATTTTAAAAGATAGGTTTCTGATTTATGCATGTACAATTTGTCATCAATGGGGAAATTTCAGTTGCTTGCACAATTCCCAGTGGATCATCTTTCCCATCCAGTTGTGGCTTGTTTTTGTGTCCCTTTTGTGCTAGTTTGCTGCATCACTAAATTATGTGAATAACTTTCAACTATCACCCTACATGGCCTACACTGCCTATAGCCCTCCTAGATATTATAATTTTTTGCTTTGATATAATCCTTTTGTGCTGCTATTAATTAGAGATTCAGTTCTTTCTCCAAATTTTCCTACGTCCTTTTAAAGTTGGCTCAACCTTGGTTTTTTCTGCTTAATAGCAGCTGCATATAGTTAGTGTAGGAGAATGAAATACCTAAAGTCAAAATCAAGTTGTAACTCCACTTTTGAAAAGTTGAATCTTGTGTTGGTATCCTACCATAATAGAGGCATTGCATAAATACCTACATCAAATTTCTACAATCAGATATTGATACAGTTAAAAGATGACAGAATGCAGTGACAGAATAAAATATAATAAGAATTTACAAAGTGTTAACTATAGTTAACACCCATATTCCTACCATGTATTTAATGTTATCGCAAAAGAGGTTAACAAACACAACCTAAACCAAGCATATTCGGCAGGAAAAAAAGGTCAATACATACAATTAACATTTTAATTATAACACAACCTACAAGAAGGGAAACCAAGTTCCTGTCCCAAACATAGAAAGGTTGTCACAACAAGGTGGTTCAAAGACATGAATAATGGTTTAAGCAACAAAGGGGTGGAAAACCACTATTTTTCTGGAATATCTGGAAGACAAAGTAGCTTGCTGGAGGAGCGATGAACTATGTCTGTTTACTTCCAGAATTATGTTCATAAGAGGGTGGATTCTAGGGTTTGGTCCTTGTCCATGATCAAAAAGGACATGGGATGTGGGAGATAATCCTCCTTAATATAAAAAGGGAGACAAATTCTATTATTTGTCTGCCCAACAATATCAACACGTATCCACTAGTTGTCAAGATTTTCTGTTGTTTTTAAATCTATGAAATAATTTTTTAAGATTTAAGAGAAAGATATGTAATTGGAGTCATTAAAAGAAACCTCAAGACCATTTAATTGGAATCAAACTTTATCATTATCATCAATTTTTGAATGAGTAAAATATTTTTTCAGTTGTATGTTTATGTTTACCAATATTAAATTTAGTGCATAATAATACTTTCTGGTTTTAAGATTCTAAAAGAATTCATTCACATATATTTTTAATATCAAAAGTCAGAGTTGTGCAATCTAAACAGGGAAAAAAGTCAAGGGCACAAAAAAGGAATTATATTTTATTAAAAAATATCATGATTTTTAGATTATAGAATATTATATCAGTAATCTGTTTACTTTGCTTTATTGGGTGAACATATAAGTTTGACAAGTTCAAACTAAGCAGTGTAATTAATCAAGGCCCAGAGCTCTATGCACATACATATTCTCAATCAGTGATATTAAGCACTCTTCTTTTATAAATCTCACAGATACACAAACACACACCACTAATATATATATATATATATGATTATAGATGCAGTGCTTAAGAAGGTTCCAGGTACTTTAAACATAACATATATTTATTTAAAAACATATTGGTTTATTTAATTTTTAAAAGAATAAAAAAAATTTTCTTCATAGTCTATCTGTTTAATTCATTTCATTTTCATATATATTAATTCATTTTCATATATAATATAATTATATATAGTATATATACAACAAGACATCCAACAGAGAGAGAGAGCAGACATTCATAGTATTATTTTAAAATTGTAAATTAATGATAAATAACTACCAGCTGAATGCATGGAAATCTCCCAATTTGATTATTATATACAAATAATAACTATGAATGTCTGTCTCTCTCTCTGTGTGTGTGTATATATAATATATATATATATATATATGAAAATGAATTAATATATATGAAAATGAAAATGAATTAAACAGATAGACTATGGAAGAAATATTTTATTCTTTTAAAAATTAATAAACAATATGTTTTTAAATAAATATATGTTATGTTTAAGTACCTGGAACTTCTTAAGCACTGATCTATCAATCATATATATATATATATATAGTGTGTGTGTTTGTGTATTGTGAGATTTATAAAAGAAGAGTGCTTAATATCACTGATTGAGAATATGTATGTGATAGAGCTCTGGGCCTGATAATTACATGTTAGTTTGAACTGTCAACTTATATGTTCACCCAATAAAGCAAAAGTAAACAGATTACTGATAAAATATTCTATTAATCTAAAAATTCATGATATTTTTTAATAAATATAATTCCTTTTTAGTGCCCTGACTTTTTTCGCTGTTAGATTGCACAACTCTGACTTTGATATTAAAAATATATGTGAATGATTTTTAGAATCTAAACCCAGAAAGTATATATGCCACTAAATTTAATATTGTAAACATAAACAATACAACTGAAAAATATTTTACTCATTCAAAAATTGATGATAATGATAAAGTGATTCCAAATTAAATGTCTTGAGTTTCTTTAATGCTCAATTACATATCTTTCTCTTTAAATCTTAAAAATTATTTTCATAGATTTTTAAACAACAGAAAATCTTGACAACTAGTGGATACGTGTTGATATTGTTGGGAGACAAATATAGAATTGTCTCCCTTTTTATATTAAGGAGATACTCTCCCACATCCCATGTCCTTTTTGATCATGTGACAAGACAAACCCTAGAATCACCCTCCTTTATGAACATAATTCTGGAAGTAACAGACATAGTCATCACTCCTCAGCAGCTACTTTGTTTCCAGATATCCAGAAAAATAGTGGTTTCCACCCCTTTGTTGCTTAAACCATTATTCATGTCTTTGAACACCTTGTGACACCTTTCTAGTTTGGGACAGGAACTTGGTTCCCTTCTTGTAGGTTGTATAATTAAATGTTATATTGTATGTATTGACCTTTTTTCCCTGCCGAATATCTGTGTTAGGTTAACCTCTTTTGGATAACATTAATACATGGTAGGAATATGGGTGTTAACTATAAGTTAACACTTTGTAAATTCTTATAATATTTATTCTGTCACTGCATTCTGTCATCTTTAACTGTATCAATATCTGATTGTAGAAATTTGATGTAGGTATTTATGCAATGCCTCTATTATTGGTAGGATACCAACACAAGATCAACTTTTTCAAAAGTGGAGTACAACTGATTTGACTTTAGAGTATTCATTCTCCTACACTACTATATGGCTGCTATAAGCAGAAAACCAAGGTTGAGCCAACTTTAAAATGGTTACAGTAGGAAAATTTGGAGAAAGAAACTGAATCTCTAATAATAGCAGCACAAAAGGATTATATCAAAGCAAAAAATTATAATATCTAGGAGTATAGCAAGTGTAGGCCATGTGGTGATAGTTGAAAGTTATTCACATAATTAGTGAATGCAGCAAACTAGCACAAAAGGGACACAAAAACAAGCACAACTGGATGGGAAAGATGATCCACTGGGAATTGTGCAAGCAACTGAAATTTCCCCATGATGACAAATTGTACATGCATAAATCAGAACCTATCTTTTAAAATGAAATGCATAAAATTTACTAGGATTTTGAGATGCAAATAGATCCCACAATCGAGGCCAAAAAGACCAGACCTTAACTTAGAAAAAAACTTGTCATCTAGAAGATTTTGCTGGTCCAGTGAACCATAGAGTGAAATTGAAAAGGGAAAAAATAGACAAATACTTGGACCTTGCCAGAGAGCTGAAATAATTATGGAACATGTAGGTGATGGTGATACCAAATGTAGTTGATCTTCTTGGAACAGTCATCAAAGGTCTGGAAAAGAGACTGGATGAACAAGAGCTTAGAAGAAGTATTGAAATCATACAGTCCACAGCAGTACTAAAATTGGCTAGGATACTGTGAAGAGTCCTGGAGATTGCAGGAGACTTGCTGTCACTCAAACTCCAGTAAAAAAAATATCAGTTAGAGCTAGTGTGAAAAACTTACAAGGAGTAAAAAGAACAATAACAAAGAAATCTGTTGTATTCATCATAACTGGGATGTTTGGAAGAGTCTCAAACAGTTTTGCAAAAAGATTAGAACACTTAAAAGTCAGTGAAGCAATTGAAACCATCCAGACATCCATTACTAAAAAAAGCTCAAATACTAAGCAGAGGCTTAGTCAATGTCTATACTAACAAAATCATGTAAAAAAATGATAAGAAAAAAATATTGTGATTATGCATCAGTTTTTTTTTATCAATTTTTTTTTTAACGAAAATTAGTTTTAGCACTCAACCAGATGTGCATTGAAAATCAGTAAAGAAAAAGAAAAAAAGTTGCCTGTGTTTAAGAATTGAGGGAAAATTTTAGTTTTATAAGAAAACTACTACACGTATAATGTAAATTCATTGCTAAATATTTCACTTGATATATAATATATATATTGAAAATATATGAATAATATATAATTAATAATTTGTCAATGATATGCAATTTAGAGAAGCAATATTCAGAGAAGAGGGCAAATAAATAAATAGGGGCCGGGTTAGCTCAGTCGGTAGAGTGTTCGGCTAGAAACCACAAGGTTCCTAGTTCGATACCGGCCCTCGCCAACTCAGCGTATGAGTAGCACAGGGATCTGTGCGGTAAAGTAAGGAGCTGATGGTAGGTGTGGTGCTCCACCTTAGATGCTAAAATAATCTCCTTGGTCTAGCGCTATTGAAAAGGGGATAGACTCTCTCGCTGACTGGCTGATACCGACTTTAGGCCGCCCCGACGACTTTACTTTACTTATATGTATATATATATATATATTATATATATATATAATTTAAGCAGGTGTTGTGGAATATTTCTTCTTTATGATCAAATGTAGATGTTCAAATGTTCTTGCTGTTTTCTGTATATTGGGGTCCAGATGGTAGAGAAAGTGTCCCATATTTTTACCCAAGCACTTTCTCTATCATGTCACTGGGACCATCTGGATCCTGGTATATGGAAAAAAAAAAAAGAAATATTCCATGATTGTTAACTACACCTGCTTAAAGAATTACTTGCTGCCAAAATACATATATATATATATATATATATATATATAAGGATAGCGCTGCTATAAAATCAATGGTTCTTAGTGATTGTCAGTTTCTTTATTGGTCTGATCATTGTATAGGAGAGAATTGACTCTGTGTCTATGTTATCCTAACTTACATACATGTATATATTTACCAAACCCTCCATACAAGTAGGATGTGACACAAGGCCAATTTCGTTAGTGGAGTTTAACAAGTTTAAATTCAGTTTTCCTTCTCTTAAACGGGTTGCTTAAAAAGGGTTAAAGAACCCAGTCTACACGACTATTTACCCTTAGCTGGAGGCAGAATAGTTGGATGCATACCTTTCCAAGGGTATTAGCGTTATAGAAATGCAAACTTATTTACAGACGCTCATTCACTGATATTAATAACCAAAAAACATCCTAATTTGTTTTGTTACATTTTTTAAATAAGAAAATAGCTCTGTATTGTATAAAAGACATAATAGAATAGAATGTAATGAATTATGTGCTGTAATATGTTTTAATGTTTATTTTTTTATGAATAATATTTTTCTTTGGTGTTATAAATTTAGAAACAATGTATTTTATGAGGTTATTAATATAAGAGTATCTAAAGCTTACTTGTACCTCAAATTTGAGCTCTCAGCATGAAGCAAAAATTGACTAAGTGACAGCATGTAACTTGGAAAAATCCTAAGTTGGTGCACTTGTAAGACAAGTTACTACTGTATATATATATATATATATATATATATACATATATGCAATAGTCTCTTAAGCATTTTTCATTAAAAGCTGTAGAGGTTCATTGTAACAATTTTTTATTATTTTTGAGGTTAAATGTTACTTGCAATGCATATTCTTTATGCATTCTGTATAAATCTTGATAAATTTTTTCTATATAAAATGATTATTACTTATCTTTTTAGATAGCCTTTCCACACTAATATAAATTGTTAAACACTTTTAATAACGAGTAACATCAACAATTGCTACCCCCCACCCCCAAATGGCAACTCCTAGGGTAAGATAAAAGCATTACCTTTGGTTCAAAATTCTTTCAGGTTTCTTTAAGTTTCAACATCAAAGAAAATTCTGAAATGTCTATTTGGTATGATTCGTGCTTCTTGAAATCGTTGGTTTTTATTTTCCTGCTTTCTCTGTTCTTAACGAAAGGTGAATATTGAGTCCTGCAGTTTTAATTAAGTACCGCAGTGAACAACAGCTAAGAGTTGTTCTTTAGTTAGATGACTATGTAATTATCTTGCTAGCTAAAAACTAAATAAGGTTCCATAAAAAAAAAATCTTTAAAAAAAAATCTTTAGATAGAAAAAAAAAATCACAATTAAGAAAAAAAAAGTACTTTTTCCCGGAAATGGAAATAACATAGTTCTGGATCTTTTAAAAACTGGTTGGTCAAAAAAAAAAAAACTTAGATTTGTTTTTTTTATCTCCTTTTTATTTAAACATCTAATTATATTGTCAGTATGTATTTTGTGCGTGTGTACCAAAATAAATTTTTAAAATGTTTCAAACGATTCAAGAAGTACTTCTTTTTTATTATTAAACTTAAAAAATGTTATTCATTGATTAAAAATAATTGTAATTTTTTTGATTAGAATTAAATCTAATAACTTCTGAAAATTTTAATGAGTATTCCTGTTTCGTAAATTATCAAAATTACCTAAAATCATTAACTCTTATTTTTTTTTGTGACAAACAATAGGAAGTTTTATGAGAAAGTATAAATAAATCAACACTTTTTGAATAATCTAAAATTCATTTGTCTGATTTATCTTTTAAATAATTAGAGAACAATTTTCAGCTTAAGAAAAAATAACTTAAAAATTAATAACTAAAAATATTTTGTATAGAAAATGTTATTAAATTATTAAGCAGAGAAAGACGAAAGTGATGAGATTGTACTATAGAAGTAGGGAATATAAATTCATCCTTTATTCATATTGACTTATATATAAAATATAGTGTGACTTATATATTGGTCATATAACTTAGTCTTTCTAGAAGAGATGCATATATCTAACAGAAGGAAAATAAAGTACTCATTACAGGTGTAAGAGCTATATTTATTATTATAAGCTATACAATCAAAGGCTTTTGTTTCCACTGGTTTCAAAGTATTAGCTGTTTCTCATCAGGCAAATCACATCGGAAAAAGTTCTTTACAAGGTGATTTGTCTGATGAGAAGTAGCCAATGCTTTGAAACCAGTGGTAACAAAAGCCTTAGTAATAGCTTAATAATAAAAATAATCTTTTATATATACTAGCAAATATATGCACCCTCCGGGTGCAAGTATTTAAGTTTTAATGTAATAAAATATTAGATTAAATCAGAAAGGCTAATGAAACTAATTAAGAATGCAGATAAAAAGATTTGAAACTGAGGGGAGTATAGTCAGAAAATAGAACAACCGAAACTTACTCTTCCATCCCTCCCGTCTTTTCATTACTAAATTTTACTAATTTAACTATTTAGTTAAAATAGTAAGTAAAGAATAAAATTACAGTTATTTCTTTTTGTTAATGGATTTCTTTTAAGATTTATCCACGAGATTTTTGCTCATATTCATTAAGATAAAACCAAACAATTAGAAATCTATAATACTAAGCACATTTTTATTAAAATCAATTTTTTAATATCAATATGCAAATTAGCTTTACCGATCACACTGTAAACCGCTATTTTGTTGTATATATAAATACAATTGCATGTTATTAGTATTCTGATAAGGCCAACAGTATTAATAATGTCAAACAATTTTATTAATAATTGAGGTTTAAATATAAATAAGATCATGGAGAATGGGATGTAAATGACTAAGGGAATTGGAACTTGATTAGTGATATAGTTTCAGTTACAGACAGAAAAACCCACAATCTCCATTATAATAAGATATATATATATATATATATATATATATATATATATTTCTGAATCATTTTACATACTAATGTAAGACCACAGATATACACATGCAGATAAGACTCCCAATGCTCTATCATATCTCTAATCTGTTGGTGTGCACATAATGATAAAAAAAATACTTGATAATCTACAATTAAATCTCTTTAAAATAAACCAATAGGCATCATCTAGATATTTGTTCCAGCTGCCAAACCTACACTCTGTCTCCTGTTTTTCTAAATGTTTATCCGATTCCTTCTGCTGATCTTTTCATCGGACGTACGTTCGTTCCTGTCATAAAATCCTTTGCTTTTGCTGATTCCTCTGGACAAATATCCGTGGAGGATAAATACACTAAGAATGTTAAGCAGCCAGCTTGTGATACGGAATCAAATGTCGCCTAATCCGGAGTTTCGAAAGCGACGGAATAGACCGGATCGGATCAAAAGATCAGACAAAGAAAAAAGATCAACATCTTGGATCGGGTCACCATTGGAAAAAAAAAAAAGAAAAGCATCAGCACCAACCATTACATTTCAGACGGCGGACATGAAAAATGGAATGCTTGTTTTAATGTTTTCTCACTCTGACATTTTTTCCTTAGAATACAACAACTGCATCCTCTGTAGATGGGTAAGAACCCTCCCCCCTCTAAAAAAGCTGTACCCTGTGTATGACACAAAACTGCATCTGTTGATGAGGCTCAAATTCTGGTGCTCTTGTAAGTGTGAAGTACTCCATCATTGCTATTACTATATGGGTAAAATAAATCTGTTTAAAATGATGCATTTTAGATAGAAATACTTATTATCTATTAACTGTTTGCAAACAGACACAAGTGCAATTCTAGAAAATGTACTGGAATACTATATATATACTTGGAATTACAAACATTTAGAAATTAAAAGGGTTTTGTAATTTGCTTGAAGCATTGTGTATATATTGGTTTGTTGGTTGGTTTTGAAGGCTGTCACAATGCGAGTGTAAAGAAAAAAAAGGTAACTATGATGTTTTTTGTTAACCTGTCATTTTATTCCTTAATATTTCGGGATGAAAATTCCCATCATCAGAAGAATACTGGAACTGAAGTTGTCTTAGCGGCTGCTAGATTCGTTCTGTCTTGGGTCTTCCAAATTCTGTGTGTGTATGTGTATGGTTGGGATGCTTGCTTATGTGTGTGTTTGTGTGTGCGTAAATGTAAGCGTATGTGTGAGTGCATGGTGCTTATGTCTGTGTGTCTGATCATTTCTTTTTATTTTATTTTAATTATTATTCCAGAAATTTATTTTAATTATTATTCCAGAAATTTAGAAATTAGTAAAATTTAAGCATTAGATAACCCATAAGGAGTTGATATGCTATTAAACAAATAAACTGAGCCAAATTTAACCAAGCTCCCACCATGTGTACTCACACACCACACACACACACACACACATCTTAAAAGACGTGCTTAGCATGTTATTGTCATAGGAAATGAAATCATCAAACTGAGTTCAAATCCTGGATGGGGCTATTTGCATTTCACTTCATTTAAATGCTCTTGGGAAAAGTATACATCCATCTGTTCTTCCCCAACTATGGTAAATTGTAGGGCAGACTGGATACTTTAACCTTTGTATAGCAACTAGTCTAGGAGAAGCAAAAACTCTGCTTAAAAATTAACCTTGTGTCACATCCTATCTATGGTGGAGGGGTTGAGTATATATAATATATATATTATATATATATATATATATATATATCCTAATTTTGATAGATGTACATATAAAGATATCTATTTTTCTCTACATATTTAAACACAAAATATACTTATTTGAAATGATGTGCTCTTAAACAATTTCATTCATGCATAGTTGTATCAAAAAATTTTTTCTCCTTCTGAATTGTTCCATCAACTTCATCTTATCTAGAAATCTGCCATCTTTGATATACACAATGGTGATACTATCTTAACCTTCCATTCCATAGATATTTTCTTACCAGTCAGTGTTCACCTAGACCAGACAACACTTTCCTCTCCATAAAAAAAAAACTTCCTTTTCAATTAACACTTACTGTAAAAAAATTGCTTATGAAAAAAAAAAAGAAATATATATATATATATATATATATATATATATATGGTCAACAGAAAACTGTACATTTTCTTTATTAGTTGGTGTTGACTTAATGGTTATAACATTGGACAGGTAGGATTTTCTTGCTCGGTGCAAGTTAGGAGAGTCTCATTAATTTTGTTTTGTCTGCAAGAAGATTGAAAACTGTTGTTAAAGTAACAAATCAGAAAGAGCCAGGTCCAAAGTTTAGAGGCTGTCTTAAAGTAATGTGTATATGATATTTTAAAAATGATTTTTATGACTTACAGTGATGGAGGAAACATGAAAAATGTTCTTGATCAATAAAAGAAAAAAAAAGAGAGAAAAGATAGAAAAAAAGAGAGAAAAGGAAAATAGAAAAGAGAAAAGAGAAAGAAGAGAGAAAAGAAAAATATAGAAAAGAGAAAGAAAAAGTAGGAAAGGATAAATTGGAAAAAGAAAGAGTGAATATAAGAAGAAGAAAAGAAGGCAATGAAAATGGGGGGAAAAGAACGAATAAAAAAATACAGGAGAAAAAATGTGACATGAGAGAGAGAGAGGCAAATAGAAAAGATACAAGAAGAAAGAGAAGAGAAAAATATTGGAAAAAAGAGAAAAAGTAAGAGGGAATATTAGAAGGGAAAAAAATGAGAAAATTTAGGAAAGGAAAGAATGAAATGAAAGAAAATACAGAATAAGGAAAAGGATACTTTTGTGCATATATTTATGTGCGTGTGTGTTTGTGTATTATATATATATATATATATATATAATATATATATATATATATGTGTGTGTGTGTATTTGTATGTAATATATATATGTGTGTGTGTGTATTTGTATGTAATATATATGTTGTGTGTGTGTGTATTTGTATGTAATATATATGTGTGTGTGTTGTGTATTTGTATGTAATATAATTGTGTGTGTGTGTGTATTTGTATGTAATATATGTGTGTGTGTATTTGTATGTAATATATATGTATGTGTATTTGTATGTAATATATATATGTGTGTGTGTGTGTATTTGTATGTAATATATGCGTGTGTGTATTTGTATGTAATATATTTATATGTGTGTATGTTTGTATTTCATATATATATATATATGTGTGTTTGGTGTTTGATATATATATATATGTGTGTGTGTTTGTTTTTAAATATATATATATGTGTGTGTGTGTGTTTTGTGTTTAAATATATATATATATATATATATATATAATATATATATATATATATATATGTGTGTGTGTGTGTCTATTTTGTTTTTATATAATATATATATATGTGTGTGTGTGTGTCTATTTTGTTTTAATATATATATTTATATGTGTGTGTGTGTATATATTATATATATATATATATATATGTGTGTGTGTGTGTGTATGTGTATATAAAATGTAAACACTAAATAAAGCATTGAAAATGTCATATTGATTGCTAATCTTGTGGTTGTTTTTTAAATTAAACTTATTTACATGAGTTCAGTTAGTAAAGTCTGAACAACTGAAATTATAATGACTCTTCTTAAAATTATCGAAGGTATCTTTTATACACTTAGAAAATAATTATCTTGTGAAGTAAAGCACAAGTTTTCAATTGTAAAAGGAGCATTTATAGCTGAATGCTTCCGTTGTTCTGCCAGAATAAATTTTGTGAAATGAAGGGAGAAATTTAGAAATCAGAAAACTTTGTTTTTTAGACAAAGAAAAAAGGTTTCTTAATTTTCATAAATAACAAAATTAAATGTCAGAAATAAAATTATTTTCTTGATTTTTTAGTGATTTTGCGATCATGGGAGACTTGTATGGCTTTCTTTCAGAAATGATGCAGTCTTTTCTATATTGTTTGCCATTTGGGTATTTAGCTGTGTCAGTACAACTGTATGGTTGCACCACTTAGAATTTAGTTAAATGCCTGGAGAAAAATCGAGATGCGAAGTACACAAGGATGCTATGCGCTATTTTGATAATCCTGGAAGCAGCACCCTACAAAAAGAAGATGCATGGTCATTGACCTCCCCTCACACAAGCATCCAATATGCTGGGAACTAAGGATGAACTCATATGTAGTTTTCTCCTACACATGATCACACCAGTCAAGACCAACAAGCAAAAAACTTGCATTTATTAGTTCTGTATGGACACTAGATGCCGTCTAAGGACTTGCCAAGAGTGATGAATGATATGGATGGATGACAGAGTCAAGGGAATCCATGCTTGTTGTGATCCAGATGGTGACATCAGTCACGGTGCTGAGTTGACAATGCAGGAGCATTGGTTTGACTGAAATCTTCTCAAACCACATGAGTAAACAAGAAATGGAAAAAAAAACAATAAAAATATGTTGCAAAGGAAAATGAAAATAAATGATATCTAGTAATATCCTTTTTTGATTGTATAATGTTCCACTGCATCTGGAACTTTTTAATTACCGGAGAGTCAGTACGTTTCCACTCCATGGTCAATCTTTTGAATCAGACTTGTCGTGAAAACCCCATGTTCAGTAAAATTGTAAACATTTTTTTTTATCAAAACATACTTCTCCATACACATCACACATTCTTCGGTAAATTTTCTGTGGTTTGCATTTCCAGCTAACAAAGCTTTGATATCAGACATCTGTTCAAGCAAGGAGCACTCTGTTTGATTGCTGCCATTTTGAATAGCCTCAAAAGAAATATATTTGCAAGATAAATAATTTTAGTTTAAACTAATTCAAAACAATGCAGAGTTTAAAATAAATACTAGTATCAACCCACTCAGGCTACCATAGCTACATAGTGCCCCCCTCAAAATGAAAAAAAATATTGGACACTACTCCATCATCTTTTGCAGATGGAAAGGATCCACTAACAATACAATACCTTTAGTTTAGAAGAAATGTTTTTTTTGATAAAAAAATATTGTTACTAGTGTCTTATTTATGGAATAATAACAATACTTTTTCTATAAAATCCCAACTTTTGTACATTTTAAATCCCTTTTATTTTATGTTTAAAAGTATATTTTATTTCTTACATTTGATCTGTCAGATTTATTCCTAGCACTTCATAAAACAACTTTTGTTTTTTTTTTCTATTTTCATTTTCTATAGTTTTTTGATTGGATTGTTCTTTAATGTTTATTTTAGAAGATTTTTTAAAGAGACCCAAGACACTTTATGTTTATAGCATTTACAAATTTTACACCTTATCTATTAAGATAAATCTATTTTTTAGTTTAATTTTTTCATTACTATGTACTTTTTTTGTTTTTAAATGCTACAATATTTCAAAATTTTAATATTTTACACAATTTGCAGATTTTTTTTTTTTTAACTTATTTCCTATATTTATATACAAAAATCTATATTCATTTTATTTTTAATGATAGTTTATTACCTGTGAAAATATTCACAATATGTGTCTGAAATCTTTATGGCATGAATTTTTTTTTTAACAGAAGTTAAATTATGTATTACCAGATATATTTGCTGTGAGAGTTCTGTAATTATACCTTATTTCGTTATGATAACAACATTGCACACTTCAAGAGACACTGAAGAATGACTTTTGTTAAAATAATCAAAGCTTTCATTACTCAATTCCCATGTCTTAATGGTATAAATGTATAGAGATATCAAAAAGCAAAAATTCTTTTAAAGTTGTAGCCATATTAGTGCTCCTGTATGGTTGCACTACTTGGATGTTAACAAAAACATTTGAAGGAAAAAGCTTGATGGTACTGTATAAAGATTCTGTGTGCTGTCTTGAAACAAATCTTGAAGGCAAGCACCCCATAAAGAAGAGCTGAACGACCACTTCTGTCCCTATCACCGAAGCCATTCAGATAAGATGAACAAGACCTGCTATAATTGCTGGATAATCAAGGACAACTCATAAGTGACATTCTCCTCAGGGCACCTACACATGGACACAAAATTGAGTCACAATTTTGTCTGTCAAAAAAGAAAAAAAATTAAAAAGAAAAAAATTCGTTGAAATAATAGCTGATATATGAAATGCTCAAATACAATCAATGAGCTGGTTTAGACACTGAATAGTTGCAGAAGTTATCTACTCAGGTTTCACATAGCAGGATCTTCAGTACAACTCTGAGTGGAAACATATATAGGTATGCAATGAATACTATTGTTAGTATTTTCTCTTTTTTCTTAAATCATATAATCCAAAATTTAAAAGCCTAATATATTTCTTTTTTAATTTCTGGGATTAAAATAGAAATTAATATGACACAAAAAAATCAATAATGCACATAATTAAATGAGTAAATGTAATTAGAACAATAATTAATTTCATAAATAATATTTCAAAAGCAAAAATTCACTATATATAAAACACTATGTGCATTTAATTGTGTGTGTAGTGTGTGTGTGTATTGGAAATTATATAATCATCTAAAATTGAACAACTTTTGGATGGATTTTTGAAGTGCCGTTTATAGTATGTTGCCTACCTTTTTGATTCACTGTTTAGTATGTGGCTTCCGCGGTTTGATGTGTTCCTACCTCAGTAGGTGTAAATATTTATAGTATGAGTAGTCAGGCAATTATTGAAATTATATTATTTTTCCATATATTCAAATTACAAGAAAATGCAATTCACTCATCAAGCCGTATATTAGAATTAAGAATAATTAAAAAAAAAAAAGATTCCATAATCTTACATGAATCAAGAGATATATTTGATAATCTAAAATATCATAAAATTCTGAAATATAGGGTTAGGGTTGCGGTTAGCAGTTATTATTATAACCTTATAATATGCCATTTTATTCTTGTCACATACTATAGAGAGACCATAATTTTTGTATGCCACGTTTCGAAAAGGTAGGACCCATACGGTATAAAATGGTTACAGTGTTAAATAATATCAACTAAATAAGAGGAACATGTTGATGTGATACAATAGCATCCGAGTGCACAACAACTCATGCAAAACATCTCAATGTCAAGTACATACAGAATGAATAGTATTAGATGTCAGGAAGTTCATAAACAGTTCGTACGAGTATCAGTAAAATATGCAGTATGCTGTGCGCAGTGTGTGGAGAGTGGCATACTGGTATAGTGTTGGTCGGACACTAAAGGAAGGCATGGGAGGCTTTGAAAGAGATTCAGTGTTTCGCAGCCTACAACTTGGACGCGAGCNGTTTTATATTATTAATACTGTTAACCATATCTACATACCTAATAACATGCAATTATATTCTAATATAAAACAAAATGGCGTTACAGTGTGGAATGTGGGCAAGGCTAATATGCATATTGATATTAAAAATGTGATTTTATAAATTATGTGGTTAGTATTATGATTTTCTAAGCTGTTTGGTTTTATTTTTAATGAATATAAGCAAAAATCTCTTCCATGAATCTTAAAGAAAGCTCCATTACAAGAAAAAATAACTGTCAATTTTATTCTTACTTCCCATTTAATAAAATAGTTAAATTAGAAAAATAACAAATAAGACAACGAGTGATGAGAGAGTAGTTCAGTTGTTCTATTTTTTTGATTATGCCCCTCTGTTCAAATCTTTTTATCTGCATTCTTATTTAGTTTTCATTAGCCTTTCTATATTATATTATAATATTTTATTACATTAACAAACTTAAATACTTGCACCCCGGAGGGCTGTCATATATTTGCTAGCTATAAGGTAAAGTAAAGTCGTCGGGGCGGCCTAAAGTCGGTATAAGCCAGTCAGCGAGGAGTCTATCCCCTTTTCAATAGCGCTAGACCAAGGAGATTGTTTTTTAGCATCTAAGGTGGAGCACCACACCTACCATCAGCTCCTTACTTACCGCACAGATCCCTGTGCTACTCATACGCCGAGTTGGCGAGGGCGGTATCGAAACTAGGAACCTTGTGGTTTCTAGCCGAACACTCTACCGGACTGAGCTAACCGGCCCCTATTTATTTATTTGCCCTCTTTCTCTGAATATTGCTTCTCTAAATTGCATATCATTGACAAATTTATTAATTATATATTATTCATATATTTTCAATATATATAATATATATATCAAGCTGAAAATATTTAGCAATGAATTTACATTAAATGTGTAGTAGTTTTCTTATAAAACTAAAATTTTCCCTCAATTCTTAAACACAGGCAACTTTTTTTCTTTTTTTCTTACTGATTTTCAATGCACATCTGGCTGAGTGCTAAAACTAATTTTCGTTAAAAAAAATTGATAAAAAAAACTGATGCGATAATCACAAATATTTTTTTCTTATCATTTTCTTTACATGATTTTGTTAGCTATAGACATTGACTAAGCCTCTGCTTAGTATTTGAGTTTTTTTTAGTAATGGATGTCTGATGGTTTCAATTGCTTCACTGACTTTTAAGTGTTTCTAATCTTTTTGCAAAACTGTTTGAGACTCTTCCAAAATCCAAGTTATGATGAAGTACAACAGATTTTTTTTATTGTTCTTTTTTACTCCTTGTGAAGTTTTTCACACTACTCTAACTTGAATATTTTTTACTGGAGTTTGAGTGACAGCAAGTCTCCTGCAATCTCCAGGACTCTTCACAGTATCCTAGCCAATTTTAGTACTGCTGTGGACTGTATGATTTCAATACTTCTTCTAAGCTCTTGTTCATCCAGTCTCTTTTCCAGACCTTTTGCATGGACTGTTCCAAGAAGATCAACTACATTTGGTATCACCAGTCACCTACATGTTCCATAATTATTTCAGTTCTCTGGCAGGTCCAAGTATTTGTCTATTTTTTCCCTTTTCTTCAATTTCACTCTATGGTCCGGCTGACCAGCAAAACTCTTCTAGATGACAAGTTCTTTTCTAAGTTAATAGTAGGTCTGGTCTTTTTGGCCTGGATTGTGGGATCTATTTGCATCTCAAAATCCTAGTAAATTTTTATGCATTTCATTTTAAAAGAATAGGTTCTGATTTATGCATGTACAATTTGCATCATGGGGAAAATTTCAGTTGCTTGCACAATTCCCAGTGGACATCTTCCCATCCAGTTGTGCTTGTTTTGTGTCCCTTTTGTGCTAGGTTTGCTGCATTCACTAATTATGTGAATAACTTTCATCTATCAACCACATAGCCTACACTTGCTATACTCTGCTAAATATTATAATTGTTTTTGCTTGATATTAACCTTTTGTGCTGCTATTATTAGAGATTCAGTTTCTTCTCCAAATTCTCCAATTGTAACACATTTTAAAGTTGTCTCAGTGCAATTACCTTGGGTTTCTACTTAAACAGCCATATAATAGTGTAGGAGAATGATAATATCTAAAGTCAAATCAGCTGTACTCCACTTTTGAAGAAAATTGATCTTGCGGTTAGTCTCCTACCAATAATAGAGGCATTGCATAAAATACCTACATCAAATTTCTACAATCAGATATTGATGCAGTTAAAGATGCAGAATGCAGTGACAGGAGATAAATATTATAAGAAATGTACAAAGTGTTAACTTCATAGTTAACACCCATATTCCTACAATGTATTAATGTTATACAAAGTACAACCTACACAGGGATGAGTCGGTAGAATCAATACATACAATATAACATTTGATTATACAACCTACAAAAAGAAGGAACAAGTTCCTGTTCCAAACTTAAAAGGTGTCACAAGTGTTCAAAGACATGAATAATGGTTTAAACAACAAAGGGGTGGAAACCACTATTTTTCTGGATATCTGGAAAACAAAAGTAGCTGCTGAGGAGTGATGACTATGTCTTGTTACTTCCAGAATTATGTTCATAAAGGAGGGTGATTCTAGGGTTTGTCTTGTCACATGATCAAAAAGGACATGGGATGTGGGAGAGTATCTCCTTAAATATAAAAAGGGAGACAATTCTATATTTGTCTCCCAACAATATCAACACTTATCATAGTTGTCAAGATTTTCTGTTGTTTAAAAATCTATGAATAAATTTTAATAATTTAAAGAGAAGATATGTAATTGAGCATTAAAGAAACTCAAGACATTTAATTTGGAATCACTTTTATCATTATCATCAATTTTTAAATGAGTAAAATATTTTTCAGGTGTATTGTTTATTGTTTACAAAATTAAATTAGTGGCATTATATATTTCTGTGTTTAGATTCTAAAAATCATTCACATATATTTTTAATATCAAGTCAGAGTTGTGCAATCTAACAGTGAAAAAAGTCAGGGCACTAAAAGGAATATTTATTAAAAAATATCATGAATTTTTAGGATTTGATAGAATAGTTTATATCGTAATCTGTTTATCTTGCTTTATTGGTAGTGAGGTGAACATATAAGTTGACAGTTCAATACTAACATGTAATTATCAGGCCCAGAGCTCTTATCACATACATATTCTCAATCAGTGATATTAAGCACTCTTCTTTATAAATCTCACAATACACAAACACACACACTATATATATATATTATATATATATAATATGATTGAAGACCAGTTGCTTAAAAGTTCCAGGTACTTAAACAAACATATATTTATTTAAAAACATATTGTTTATTAATTTTTAAAAGAATAAAATATTCTTCCATAGTCTATCTGTTTAATTCATTTTCATTTTCCATATATATTAATTTCATTTTCATATATATATATTATATATAATATATATATATATACTATATTATATATACACTCAGAGAGAGAGACAGACATTCATAGTATTATTTGTATATAATAATCAAAAATTGGGAGATTTCCATGCATTCAGCTGGTAGTTATTTATGATTATATTTTATATTTTGAAATAATCAGAATGACATGCAGCTTCTGTAAAAAACAGGATTTGGTCCACTGTTAAGAGAAACAACAGATTGCTTTAATGAATAGCATTACTGTCATTCCCAAATCTAACTTAACAAATTATGGAATATTCACATTTTTATAAAAAAAGAAGGCTGTTCTTGCTGGCAACATGCATTGTTCTTCTTTTGTTTAAAGACATAGAATCTTTCATTAATTTTACATTTATGATAATTATAAGGAAAATATTACAACATAATCTTAATGTTAACGATTAGGAAACTTACTCATACACAAAAGTGCTTCTTGATATGTTCTTTGGATTTTTTTTTTTTGGGGGGGGGCGGGGAGCTCTGTTAATCTGGCTTGTTTGCTTTGTAAGTTGACCTTTTATTTTAATTTGCACCCACCCAACCTCCCAACCCCCAACACCGACTGTTTTTATCATCTTCAATTTCATTTAAGCAAAATATTTATAAATAAAACTCAGGAATTTGACAAACTTTTTTTTAATTTTTTTAAAGAAGATTTTCGTATTTTTGCCTGAAAAGCTTCTCAGAAATTCCTTTTTTCATTTTTTTTATTCATCAAATAAAAAATTATTATGTCTACTTTATTTTAAAGTTTTCATGTCTTACACTTGACAGATAACTGGCAATTTTACACTTTCTCTTCATTTTTAAATCTTTTTTTTTTCTTTTCTATCTATTCATTTTTCTTTCCTTTTTTTATATATCTATCTTTTAAATTGTTTTTTTATTATATTAAACTTAATAATAATTTCATCAACACTCTTGCCTTTCAGTTCAGAAAGCAGAAGTTTGTTTATTCCGAAAGAGAGATATAATTTTTATTGTCTCTAAATGAACAATAGACAGTAGATGAGTTTGACAAAGCCGATACAAAAGAACAAAAGTGGACAGATAAAACTAAGGAAAAAGGAAAACAGAAAATGTAGATAAAATATATAAAGAAAACTATCTTTTATTTTATTTTATTTTTTACATTTTTTAGTACAAAAAGAAATTGTGCTTTTATACATTAGCCAATTCATGTTTATAATCATATGAGCCGAATAAAAGCAGGAACAATCTTGGAATTATCAAGTATTAGCTTTTTAGCGTATATAATAAAAGATGTTTGAAGATTACTGAAAACCCTTAATTTTTCCTTTAATTTTTTCCCACTAATAAACAAGTCCCTCTATTTGAATGTAGCATACATACAATAACACTAATAAGTAAACAACACCCCCAACGAATTTTTTATATAAAAAGTTTTCTAAAACAAAGATACCAGTATTTCATTATTTCTAGGAGAACACTATACCACCAGACAGATATTATTAGGCATTCTGTATTACCAAAACTCTACAACATTGAAATAAGTACACTACTTATACATATAAGTAATTAATATTAAAAAATATTTGATATTGCATACTTTGTGTGTGTATGACAGGAAAGGTTGATCACATGTATAAAGGAACTCAGAAGGATTATATATATATATATATATATATATATATTATATATATTTATATATACAGAAAAAATATAATCAATGAATGAAAAATAAATCTGAAGGTTTTTTTTCATTCCTTAGTTATATATACATAAAATGTGTATATATATATGCAATTTATTTTTAGTTACAGTTTTAATCTGTTTAGAAATATGATAATAAATTGTGTGATGTTTTGATTGTATAATATTCCATTAAAACTTACAATCTTTGGTTGTAAGAGAAAATTTAACGTTTATTAAATGAAATATGTTTAAGAGGTACTTATTTAGCTTTGTATGAACTAAGAGTAAGACAACTTTTAATCACAAACCAACTATACTCTGCTGAAAAAAATGACTTTGTGTCACATCCTGCTTTTTCACGGAAGGGGTTGGGTAAATACGCACACTAATACATCAAACATCTACACTAGAAACAGTTATATCCAAAGTATGTCTGCATAGAATAATGAAAATGATTTTATGTCAATAAAACAAACAAACAAGAAAAATTAAAAGAAACATGTAAACACAGCTTCTGCATTAGAATGTGAAGAGTCAAAAATTTGGTTGGTTCATTTACGCATATCAATCCTTTATGGGTTATTTGATGCCAATTTGGTTAATTTATAGATTGTTCTTTATAATCTTTAACCTTAATATGGCAACCAATCTAGGAGAAGGAAAAACTCAAAGCAAACCAGTTGTACTCCACTTAAAAAATTGACTTTGTGTCATATCCTATCCATGGTAAAGGAGTTTGGTAATCCGTTTAGAGCAGAGAGAAACTCAGTTGCTCAAATATTCTTTAATGAATGAAGGTAAAATGCAACTTTAACCCACATAACTTAAAATATTTGAATCTTGTGTAATATACCCCCTAAAGTACTTGTTTATATATATGCCAGCACTAAAATTAAGAGAATATGAATACTTTAATACTTTTTAAAGTTTAATAAAACAGTCAATTTTAGAATGTATTAGTGAATGAAAAATCTTCTTGAGAGAAAGAGATACACTGTGGCAATATATTGTTTGAACTTCAAAGTGCATTCTTCATAGTCATCTTGGAATCAAATTGAGTAACTTTTAGTATCATAAATCTTAGTGATCACAATATTTAAAGCAAGCTCTTTTTATTTCATGCTGAAAAGTACAATCCAGCAATTAAATTTGTTGACTAATGTGTCACATGAAAAATTCCTCTCCTTTTATTTTCCACTATCAATCTGTTAAATCTGTAACTGCTAGTTTTGAATTCAGAGTTTTACTTCTCTCTAGACTAGATGCCCGACAAAGGCAAAAAAGAGATCCTATTGTAAAGTATAAGTCATCGGGAGGATAGGTGGGCGGCCTATATGTCGGTATCAGCCATGCAGACGGAGGGAGTGCTGACGTTTCGCGCCCTTTGCACTAGCGCGAGAACCAAGAAGATTATCTTAGACGATAGTGAGGCGCCAACAATCTCATAAACGCATCGATCTTCTTACTTTAAGAGCCAGCAATGTGCTTGGGTGCACTGACGATTCGCGTGGTGTTAAAGTCCTCGCAGTTCTACGGAATTGCAAATGTGCACGCATGCAGCTTAGAGTGGCAATAGATTGACGAGGTCTGAGGGCAGGTATCGAGATGATAGTATAGGGGAAGCCGGTTTCGTGGTTGGTGAGGATGCGTGAGACTACGATATCGCTCGCGTGCTACATGTGCAGGCCGATGCGCAGGACGCTGAGAGAACGTGATAACACCGGCCCTTAGGATAAGTCCTGGCTTATATGATATTACCCGTATATCCGTAGCTGAGGGAGTGTGCGGCATGATTATAGAGATAATCCATGCGGAGCAAATACGTTTGCGGCTCCTATGCTCAGCAGCGTAGTATATAATAACTTGAGTCAATGGACTTGAACCCTGTGCATTATCCTATGTTAGTCGATGCCATATTCGTGCTGAGCGCAGATGCTACTCTACCTCGATAGTGTGTAACTTGCTCAAAATCTGAGAAAGTGATTTAAATAATTCATAATTCTAAAGACAAATGGATTACTTAGTTTCGAATATTTAAGTATGTTGAATAAATATAATATTGTTTTCTTTGTAATTTTTTTTTCTGTCGTTAATCCGAAGTATCGTTCGAGTATATTTGGAGTTATGCGATAGAGAGTAGGTTAGATTCAATTTTCAAATAATTCGTTGGTGATCACAGATAACACGAAAAAAAGTATCTAAGTCAAGATTATACTTCTGAGTCACGGCGGTACACGGTGAAAGTAAAAATGTGATGCTTTTGAAAAGCCCAATATTTTCTAACAATTCCAAGCACTTATAATGTACTTTATGTTTGACAAAAGGAATAATAGACCCCAAGTAGTATTTGTTGTTTAAAAACACAAAAAGCATCATTGATTTTTAAGAGAACTTTTGTACAGACAGAAATTTTTATCTTTGTTTTGTTTTGATTATTAAGATTTTTCTCAATGAACTTCGACCTTCTTCAAGACTATGTCAAAGTCAGTAATCTTCAAAGAGCTTCAAACAGAATCCTCTACTTTTTTCGATTTTCTTCTTTTTTTTATCCTTTTCTGATAAAGTTCATCTCCTCCCTACCCAATTAAAACACTCTTAACAGATGCAAGCAACAAATATTCAATATACATGAGTAATTTTTCAACTAGACTCGGAATTTTCTAAATATATAGACAATTAATACCTATAGTATCTACAAACCTACATAAGTATGTAAGGTGTGTGTCATAAAGGAGAAGGAAATGATGATATTTATATATCTGTTAAAAAGTGAGAAAAAAAGAAATACTAACAACATATCAACCTTCTCCATCTAATACAGTATAAATAATAATAACAATTAATACTTATAGTATCTACACACCTACATAAGCATGTAAGGTGTTTGTCATAAAGGGGAAGGAATTATATTTATATATGTTAAAGTGATAATAAATACTGACAACATATCTACCTTCCAGCCTTCTCCACTCAATACCCCACTCTCTTGTGCTACTAATGTTCAGAAATATTAAAATAGAAGCACAAATCACTATTTTTCTCACTTGGTTACCAATAATGGTTTTGTATTTACACTAGCAATGAATGGAAAAATTCAGTGACACACCTTTGCTTCATATGTACTTAGTACCATAATTCAGCTTCTATTTTACTACAAGTAAAAAGAAAATTATGGGTTATTTAGCCAGAAGTTTCAACCTCTAATACCATACCACCAATATTTACCTCTGACATTATGGGCCATAATAAAATAAAAGCTGTTACTTTTTGATTGACTCTTACATGAGTGTGAGCTGCAAAATATTTTTCATTACTTGTGAAAATGCATAAGAATAGGAATATTTGAAACCATACAACTGTGTGAAAATTATTTGTATTAGATAGGAATATTTAATATCATATAATTGTTTGGAAAAAAACTCTTAAGAAACAACTACACAAAAATGTAACTTTAAATGTAATGTGAATCCCTAACCTTTAAGCATAAGCTTATTCTTGATGGATTGACATGCCATTAAAATTGATCAATAATTCAAGAACTATTATTAAATGGAAATAATTACTTGAAGTCATATAGTTATTAGTATTAAATAGGAATACTTGAAACCACACAACTATATGCAAATTATTTGTATTAAATAGGGATACTTGATATCATAACTGTGTGCTAAAAAAAAATCTTAAGAAACAACAGCACAAAAGATGTACAATGAATGCAATTCTTTAATTTCTAGACATAAAATAACCCTAGATGTGTTGACATGCCATTAAAATCAATCAATCAATGTATTTCCTTCTGTTCATCATTCAACCCTTTTCACTTTCTCAACTTCTTATTTCTTCCTTCCTTACGTGGGTTATTTCCGATAACTCCAACTAAAAAAGGGGAACCACTCTGAAGGAATTTTATGAATTATTTATTTATTTATTAATCTACTAGGAAAAAAGAAGATGGGGTTAGGTTTAGGGTTAGTTTAATGGGAAAATAATGGGTAGATTAATTAGCAGATAAAATTCATTCAGAGTGGTTCCCCTTTTTTTACTTGGAGGAAATAACCCTTATGTGTCTCTTTGTTAGACTGTATTTCTTCCTCTTTTTTTTTCTTTCTTATTTTTCTCACTTCTCCCTTTTTCTCACTTCTGATCCCTCTTTTTAGAAACTCCTTCTTTCTTTTTATGTGTTTCCTTTTTTTCTGTATTTCTCTCTTTCTTCCTCTTTTGAAATAGTACAATTTAACAATGAAGAAAGGCCAGGACATGGAAAGAGAAATTCTTTTATAAAAAAAATTATAAAAAATATAAGTTATAAATGTACAAAATATTATTTTCGGATGTTCCCTTTATTTGTTTAATTTGATTTATTTTGTAAATCTTGAATATATTATCGGGATATATATGTATGTAACTTATAAATAAAACATTAAAATTGTATATTGATACTTGGTAGTTATTTTGAGTCAGTGCCGGTACTAGGGTTTTGTGCACCCCAGCCAAATCTATGATACACAACCCCCAATCTATGATACAGCCTCACTGTACTACAGGTCAATTTTCATAAAATAGTATTCATAGAAAATATATGAAACTTTCCCTTTCAGGGCCCCCAAGAAAGCTTGGGCAACTCTCGTTAGGGTGGAGTATTATGCACTAGTTCTGTTCTAATTAAACTATGAAGTTTTCATAGGTTCAGCTAGTTCTTATCAAACTTAGAAAATACTAAATATGAATTCAAATAATGTAATAATTATAAAATTACTTCCTCATAACTTCAGAAATAATTTGTTGCACAAGACCATATTCATAGAGCTCCCTATGAGGAACATGCTAACAACTGAAAAAAAATGTAATCAAAATTGTGAAATACTTTTTTTCAGTTTTATACAATTATGATTAAAATTTAATGCTAAATGATTTTAATCCATAAAATCTTTACAGTGCTCCCGGCACAAAAATGTAGAGAAATATCAATATTTTAAAGTATAATATAGGATAAAAACTCATGACTCAAAGTTTTATGTTGATCTTTAGGTGAGCTAGTATTCAATATTTTTACATCATTTCTTATAACCGGTTTGGAAGTAAAAAAATCGCTTCAAACCCCGATTTGGAAAATTGCCTCAAAGTTTCCAACAAACCAACTATCAGGTAAGGTGTCCGGGGACGGCCCCTAACTAGAAACAACAATTGGAATGTTAATTTCATAGATTTAAGGGGTCCGCCGGGCGTTTTTAAGTTTTTTTTTACACGCCTGAAATCAACTTGAAAAAAGGCCTGTTTTGAAGGCTTTTTGGCTTGTTTTTGACGCTCGATTTCAAGTATATGAATTTAAGCAAAATTTTTAAAGTTAACCAAAATTTTCAAACTTGCAAACTATCAGGCGTCATTAGACCCGTTAGGGGCTTGCTAAAAATACCAAATTCAATGTTATTTTATTAATTTTCGATAGTGTTACACCGTTTTTTTTGTTTTTTAATAACCGGTTTGGAAGTAAAAAAATCGCTTCAAACCCCGATTTGGAAAATTGCCTCAAAGTTTTCCAACAAACCAACTATCAGGTAAGGTGTCCGGGGACGGCCCCTAACTAGAAACAACAATTGGAATGTTAATTTCATAGATTTAAGGGGTCCGCCGGGCGTTTTTAAGTTTTTTTTTACACGCCTGAAATCAACTTGAAAAAAGGCCTGTTTTGAAGGCTTTTTGGCTTGTTTTTGACGCTCGATTTCAAGTATATGAATTTAAGCAAAATTTTAAAGTTAACCAAAATTTTCAAACTTGCAAACTATCAGGCGTCATTAGACCCGTTAGGGGCTTGCTAAAAATACCAAATTCAATGTTATTTTATTAATTTTCGATAGTGTTACACCGTTTTTTTTTGTTTTTTAATAACCGGTTTGGAAGTAAAAAAATCGCTTCAAACCCCGATTTGGAAAATTGCCTCAAAGTTTTCCAACAAACCAACTATCAGGTAAGGTGTCCGGGGACGGCCCCTAACTAGAAACAACAATTGGAATGTTAATTTCATAGATTTAAGGGGTCCGCCGGGCGTTTTTAAGTTTTTTTTTACACGCCTGAAATCAACTTGAAAAAAGGCCTGTTTTGAAGGCTTTTTGGCTTGTTTTTGACGCTCGATTTCAAGTATATGAATTTAAGCAAAATTTTTAAAGTTAACCAAAATTTTCAAACTTGCAAACTATCAGGCGTCATTAGACCCGTTAGGGGCTTGCTAAAAATACCAAATTCAATGTTATTTTATTAATTTTCGATAGTGTTACACCGTTTTTTTTGTTTTTAATAACCGGTTTGGAAGTAAAAAAATCGCTTCAAACCCCGATTTGGAAAATTGCCTCAAAGTTTTCCAACAAACCAACTATCAGGTAAGGTGTCCGGGGACGGCCCCTAACTAGAAACAACAATTGGAATGTTAATTTCATAGATTTAAGGGGTCCGCCGGGCGTTTTTAAGTTTTTTTTTACACGCCTGAAATCAACTTGAAAAAAGGCCTGTTTTGAAGGCTTTTTGGCTTGTTTTTGACGCTCGATTTCAAGTATATGAATTTAAGCAAAATTTTAAAGTTAACCAAAATTTTCAAACTTGCAAACTATCAGGCGTCATTAGACCCGTTAGGGGCTTGCTAAAAATACCAAATTCAATGTTATTTTATTAATTTTCGATAGTGTTACACCGTTTTTTTTGTTTTTTAATAACCGGTTTGGAAGTAAAAAAATCGCTTCAAACCCCGATTTGGAAAATTGCCTCAAAGTTTTCCAACAAACCAACTATCAGGTAAGGTGTCCGGGGACGGCCCCTAACTAGAAACAACAATTGGAATGTTAATTTCATAGATTTAAGGGGTCCGCCGGGCGTTTTTAAGTTTTTTTTTACACGCCTGAAATCAACTTGAAAAAAGGCCTGTTTTGAAGGCTTTTTGGCTTGTTTTTGACGCTCGATTTCAAGTATATGAATTTAAGCAAAATTTTAAAGTTAACCAAAATTTTCAAACTTGCAAACTATCAGGCGTCATTAGACCCGTTAGGGGCTTGCTAAAAATACCAAATTCAATGTTATTTTATTAATTTTCGATAGTGTTACACCGTTTTTTTTGTTTTTTAATAACCGGTTTGGAAGTAAAAAAATCGCTTCAAACCCCGATTTGGAAAATTGCCTCAAAGTTTTCCAACAAACCAACTATCAGGTAAGGTGTCCGGGGACGGCCCCTAACTAGAAACAACAATTGGAATGTTAATTTCATAGATTTAAGGGTCCGCCGGGCGTTTTTAAGTTTTTTTTTACACGCCTGAAATCAACTTGAAAAAAGGCCTGTTTTGAAGGCTTTTTGGCTTGTTTTTGACGCTCGATTTCAAGTATATGAATTTAAGCAAAATTTTAAAGTTAACCAAAATTTTCAAACTTGCAAACTATCAGGCGTCATTAGACCCGTTAGGGGCTTGCTAAAAATACCAAATTCAATGTTATTTTATTAATTTTCGATAGTGTTACACCGTTTTTTTTGTTTTTAATAACCGGTTTGGAAGTAAAAAAATCGCTTCAAACCCCGATTTGGAAAATTGCCTCAAAGATTTCCAACAAACCAACTATCAGGTAAGGTGTCCGGGGACGGCCCCTACACATTTTTGAAATTACATTCCAATGTTGTTTCCTAGGTTA
>CM042160.1:15988088-16009347 GCA_023376005.1 Doryteuthis pealeii | reverse complement strand
GAAGGAGAGATGATATCCAATTATGAATCATTAATTCAGTTAATTTGAATCGTACGATAAGATTATAATGTTTTTGGAAAGTCACGATTACAATTAAGTTTATTTATATATATATATATATATATATATATATATATTTTTTTTTTTAATGTAAATTTCACATGGTTTGCCACCAAAAAATTTGACATTTCTGTTCAAGCTTGTAGCACTGTGAATTGCTACCATTTTGAATAGCCTCTAAACAAATATTTTTGCAAGATTAGAATAATTTTTGCAATCAACCAATTCCAAAAATACAACGTTTACATTTCTGCCCCAAATCTTCTGAAAAACAAAAAACAAAAAAAATATTTTGTGTTTTTCAAACATCTTATTTATTTATTGAATGAGCATCATATATATATATATATATATATATATATATATATATATATATGTGTTGTGTGTGTGTGTGTGTGTGTGTGTGTGTATAATATATATATATATATACATGTGTGTGTATCTATATATCAATATTGATAATAGAGTATGCTATATTTCTATCTTAATAGGGCTCAAAATCATTGTTTGAAAATTGCATTGGCAAGAAACTATCAGTTACCAAGCCCTGTTGGCATCCTGTCCACACTATCCTTTATATATATATATATATATATTTATATACATATATATAGTTCCACTCAGTCAAGTCATCATTTCAGGTAAGTTTTTATATTTCTTTGGTACCTGCTACCTTTGATCTTGAAGAGTAATAAGCTACTCATATGTCTGTATTACTACTTATTTATCTACAAATCATCTACTATGATAACCCTGATAGAGAAATCCTGACAAGTCATTGTCAGTAAGTTCTGTCTTCCCTATGTGTATCCAACCGTGGCCTTGTCCAGCAATGTTCTTTTACTCAATTTCTATCAGTCTATCAAACTATCGATTAGTGAAAGCCAGAAAAAGTACAACCGTCACCCGACCCCTTTATCAATTTGAACATCAGAAACTTTCAGGACACAGTGTTCCGCTCTAGAGCAGACATTTATTAGAGTTTTTAAATTTGAACCAATCATTGATCAAACCACAATCTTGTGTTTTAACGATCTCTCAATCAATAGGCTAAGGGTTTGCTTCACTCTGTTTTATCATCTCTGTCCGTCCGACTTGTCTGAGAGCAAAAAAATTTCAATGGCAAACACGCATATTGGAAACAACATTAAGTCAATAAAATTTGCAGTTAACCAATTGATCAAGTCAGATAATTCACTTCTTTCCTAAAAACCTCCACCCACAAAAGTTTCAGTTCATTCACCCTAATCTGGTTCCTTAAATAGTGATACGGATTTTACAACCATTTGTTAGTGTCAATATTATTACCCTAGGTATCTTTTGTTTGCATACAGAAAGTTGATTATAGTGCTGAAAGTAGTAGACTAGTTCATATACCTCGGTAGCAATATCTTATCTACTGAAAGTGATGTCAACATAGGCATAGGTAAAGCACTGACTGCTATTGACATGTTATCAACCATATAGAAATCTACTCTCTCTGATAAAATAAAATTGGAATTCTTCCAAACTGTAACTGTGTCAGTACTACTGTATGATTACACAATTTCGATTCTAATGAAATGGTTGGAAAAAAGTTAGACTTTGTCTAATGATCACATCAGCAAGAAACTGACAGTCTATACTATTCTTACTTAAATGTATAAGCTCTATCACTGATATTGAGCACTCTTTATTTATAAATATAGCAAACTATGATATATATAGTCGTTGGGATGGCCTAAAGTCGGTATCAGCCAATCAGCGAGGGAGTCTATCTCCTTTTCACTAGTGCTTGACCAAGGAGATTGTTTTTGCGTCTAAGGTGGAGCATCACACCTAAGTAACCAGATATACTGGTGGGGAACATGATTCCAAGCAGGAAGTTTTAATATAGAAATATTAGAATTTGTTTAATCAATGCAGAGAGCTCAATATATAATAATTGGACAAATATATCCAGAGTAATACAATTAATAAAGAAACATCTTAAATATCACTCATATGACTGATATTTTTCTTTATTAATGATACACACACACACACACACACACACGTATATGTATATATATATATATATATATATATATGAAAGGAAAATGGATATGAATCCGACAATATGTGTAGAAAGTTTTGTAGAAAAAACAACAAGATGTTTAAAGTTTTGCTGACAGAAATCTGTTTCGACCGTATGTGGTCTTTATCAAAGTAACATTGTAAACGGAAAAACGAAATAGATATATCATTAATCATTATTTTTAAAAATAAAATTTATTTTATTTTTAATATAAAATACGCATTTTAAAAAATTATTTGAAAATTCTGGTACTGATCGAGAGCGTTCTGTGCCTCGTGATTAATGATATATTTATTTCATTTTTCCGTTTACAATGTTGCTTTGATAAAGACCACATACGGTCGAAACAGATTTCTGTCAGCAAAACTTTAAACATCTTGTTTTTTCTACAAAACTTTATATATATATATATATATATATATATATTATAATGTATTAATTTGAAAGCAATTACAATGCAAGTAAAAAATAAAAACAAAAAGATGTTATTTTTTGTGTCCTATCGATTTCAAAGTTAAACTTTATCTTCAGAGACGATTTTCCGAAAATTGTCTCTGAAGATAAAGTTTTACTTTGAAATCGATAGGACACAAAAAATAACATCTTTTTGTTTTTATTTTTTACTTGCATTGTAATTGCTTTCAAATTAATACATTATAACATACTTAACAATGCTTCAAGCAAATTACCAATTACTTTTATATATATATATAAAGTAGTCATGCAACATGATCTCACCAATGATAAATTTAGTTGTTATTGTAATACAAAATATTAACACTTTTGTATGCAGAGTTTTATTTTTTGTCATTTTCCTACCTGCAAAAAAGTTAATTGATGCAAACACACCTCATGTTGCCATAACAACCCAATTTAATTTCTCATTATTCTGCAAAGAAACCAAGTTGCTAATTCTTTGTAAAAAGTTTCATTCTAAGTTTTGAAAAAAAAAACTACAAAACCCCCCAGAAATCCCTAATGTTTGCCTTTTGTTCTTTTTTTTTATGTTGTTTTTCATTGTATTATCATCATCTGTCAGAACTTTAGAGATGAGGCTTGATAATTTGTATTATTTAGATTTTTTAACTGTTTTCTTCATCTTTACTGTAGAACTCATAGCATAATGGATAAACTTGACTACAGGCAAACATATTATAGAATATTTAACATAGCTAAACTCTTGCACCCAGTCACGGTTAATGGAATAAAAACAATCTACCCCAATGGATTGAATAAAAAGTTCAGTTCAAATTTCAGTGAAGGCTCATTAAGAAACACGGCAACAAACATGTCTATAACAATAAAGATGAGGACAACAGTCTGAAAAATCTAAATACAAATTATCATTATCATTAATATTGGTCTATATTTTGTCAGTTGATCAAGTAATTATGATTTTATAAATTTATTTTCCCATTAAAAAAATTACAGGCTTTTTGCACATAGCTAAATTATACATATTTTGGAAAAATAAGTATTATATATATATATATATATATATTATAAATATTTTGGAAAAATAAGTATTATATATATATATATATATATATATATATATATATATAATGATAAATAAATAAATAATACTCTCACTTGGACAGGTACTATGCTTAAATATAAGTAAAATAAGATATGATTACATGTGTTGAAATGTTACACTCTATCATCACCTCAAATAAATAATGGACCCTTCTGTTTTGATTGTGAGGAAAGAAAAGCGAAAAAGCACATTGTATACATCAAAGAGAAAGGGAGCAAAGATTTTTTAGTTTTATTTATGTATATCATTTCTCTTTAATTAGGTTGTTTACATAAAAATTTTGTTTTTGTAGTTTATTAAAAAAAATAGTGATGTTTGTTATTTATTGTGTTCTTATTAATAATGTAATAACATGTTACTTAAATCTCAATTCTTTAATAGGCCCCATCTGTTGTTGAGCTGATTATCATAAAATCTTTAACATAATGAAACTATATTTGTAAATTTATTCATCAAAATAAGAAAAAGAAAATTAGGGGAAGCAAAATTTTAAACACATACTTCTAGAATATATATTTGTATAATTTACCCATACTAATATGTATCTATATATATATATATATATATATATAATACCATCACTTTTTGAATAGTAAAATATTAAAAAATATATATTCTTACATTTTATTCCACATAATCTTGTCTACACACACACACGGGTCATTCAATGAATTTAGAGATTTTTAAAAAAAGACAAAATACATTTTTTTTTTCAATTTTTTTCCATAAATGGAAACTCTGCATGGTTTGAAATTGGTTTATAGCATTATGTTAACCTTACTAAAATATTTGTTTAGAGGCTATTTAAAATGAAAGCAAATCAAACCAAGGTCTGTTATCAAATTTTTGAAGGCAGAGTAGTTGAAACCATGTGAAATTTACAGAAGAAAGAGTAATATGTGAGGAGACAAAAGTTAGTAATAAAAATGTTTACAAATGGTCTAAATCGTTTAAAGAAGTTTGAAATAGTATTAAAAATGAAGACAGGACAGGCAAACCCACAATGGCAAGCACATCTGAAATGGTGGATTCAGTTAAGGCACTCGTTTTGACAGAAGACTTACAATAGAGGAAATTTCTAAATGACTAGAAACAATATTCTGGATTGTGACCTTTCATTTTCTAGGGTTAGTTGTCATTGGTTTTCACTAGGACAATGTAAGATTTTATGTTGTAGCAAGAATAGTGGAAACCATCTTCCAGTTTGGTTAGGAATAGCTGCTACATGCTCCTTACAGTCCAGATTTGTCTCCTTCTGATTTCCACTTGTTTGGCCTCTCCAAAGAATTTCTGCTTGGAACAAATTTTTCAAGTAATAATGAAATGAAGAAAACCATCAGCAAATAGTTAAAAACTCAATCCAAAAGATTTCTATGCTGAATGAATACAAAAGATTCATTTTTGATAGTTCAAAATTATACTGAAAAATAAAGCAAATTCTTTTTCTTGGGTGAAATAAGAGTCATTATATAGAAAATTTTACATTACTTATTGAATGACATGCACACAAACACACACACACACATATATATATATATATATATATATATATATATATATATATGTATAAGTGTCAGCTAAAAGTCACAATTTTAAAAAAATATGACTGCATAAATCTGTATACATACTTTTAACATTATTGAAATCAGGAACTACATAATTCTAAAAATCAATGAAGCATATCCACCAAAATATATATATATGTATATATTAAGAAATTTGAAAAAACAAGTGTTCCAAAAATAAGATGAATTTATTTATCGACACTTAAATATTTCGGTTTCTTTAAACCTTCATCAGGATATATTATGGGGTGAAGAAATTGATGGATGTTTTGAAAGAATCTTTTATCTCCTGTCATCTATAAAACATCCATCAATTTCTTCACCCCATAATACATCCTGATGAAGGTTTAAAGAAACCGAAACGTTTAAGCGTCGACAAATAAATTCATCTTATTTTTGGAACACTTGTTTTTTCAAATTCCTTAATATTGTCGGATTTATTTCCATATTTACTCCCATATATATATATATATATATATACTACAACTACAACTTATGATAATAATAAAGAAATTAAATTAAGAAAAGGTTTTGCATAAAAAGTGGTCAGTACTATTATTGCAGATTTATTATAAAACCTAGGACATTTTAATTATGAACTCTTGAAGTTTCATGTGGAATATACAAACATCAGACAGAAATACATGGATATTTCCCTCAGATGATTGTGTGCTCCACATGAAACTTCAAGTAATGGAATTCAACAATTCCTTATATGTATTAGAGAGATTATATTATGTATGTGTGTGAATGAGAGAGATTTTGTGTGTCATTTGTTACAAATTCAGAGAAATGCATAAGATTAGATATTTACTAAGTACTTTCCTGTATCACTAGTAATTATCAAGGATAATAATAGCCTTTTAGTAGAAGATTGAACCTGAGATAGAGAGTCAAGTATGTTTCTCTGAATATATAACTAATAACATTTCACCTTTAAACACCAAATATAAAGTTTGTTTTTCTAACCTAAGTTAAACAAAGAATCTTATAAACTAAATAGATAATGCTAATAATCTTATATACGAAGATATGAACACTTTCTGAGACATGATGATGAAATACACATAACCACAAATAAATATGTACTCATTTGCATTATAAAAGCGACGATAATCTGTTTTAACTTTTGGCTATAACCTCAAACTTTGATATTAAACACTTAAACTTACCAATAGAAAAATGAAACAATAACTTCATATATTTCATTATCCTAATTATTGTTATTGTCATTATCTTTATTTTTTTGGCTAATTGTTATCCACCTTTTGATCAGAAATTTCAACAAAAGACTCTTTTATTCACAAATTATTTGGTTTTAAGTCATTTTGAAAAGCACATTTTTTTTTATTGCATTTCCCAGAATAGAATGTTCAATTTTTAACTCTGAGCAGCAATGCGCATTTGTGAGTCCGGCTTCTAACATTGTATCATGATTGGATGATTTGCAATCGACCAATCAAAATTATGAACCAATAGAAAAGGTGAATTTCAATAAAATAAGACACCGCCCACTTTTATTCTGCCCTTGTGTATCATTGCAGAGTTTAGAGTTGTTGAAATACTTGTAACTATTTGAAAGATTGGATTTGAAAAGAGAGTGATGTAAAGAACTGGATAAAGGTGGAGTTTGGGGTTAGCAAGTGGGTGGGTGAAGGTGAAGGTATGGGGGTGAGTTCAGTAGATTTAAGACAATGGATTCCTTAATTCAAACAGCTATTGTTGTGAAAATCTAACGGGGAAAAGATTTATTTCTTTCGTGTGATTTTTCGAGGATTTTTTTTTTTATCTTTTTACATTTGGACAATAGTTTTCAATGAACAATCTAGAACAAACATGGAATGCCTCAGTTTTGGAGAGAAGACAATTGGATAAAACAAAAGAGAAAAAGAAAAAACTTAATAAAACTCAAAGTTAATTCTAATTTAACAAAAGAAAATAAAAACAAGGAAATAACTGAATTAGTTTCACTTTAGATTTCAAGAAGAAAAAAAAGGTAAATAAAAGAATCAATTTAAGATGTATATCTCTATGTATGTATTTTCACTTTAAAAGACAAATATTTTCCAGAGGAAGTAAAAATTAAGGAAAAAGAAGACAATGAATAAATAAAAAAAAAAAAATATTTGAGAAAGAAAAAAAAGATTCCTGTAAGCATTGTAACAACCTGGAGTTAAAAGAAGCAGACAAACAGAAAAGAAAAGATAATGATGAAACAAAAAAAGGAGAAATAGAAAATCATATAATACAGGAAATGTAGAATCATTTACTATCAAAAATGAAAATCAGAATCTTTAATAATAATTCAGTGAATATAATAATCAAGTTAAATAAATCAAAACCAACATTTTTAGATTATTAAATGTCAAGATTGTTAACTAATTCTATTTTCTTTACAAAAAGAATTGTCTTATTTGTAATTTTTAGTACAAAATTATAAGACAGGTAGCAAATTTGGGTGGAAATCTATACAGATATTTTATCAAAAAAGTTTATTTTTCAATAGTTGATAGTGTTACAGCAATTTTAATTGTTTATATAATATTTTTTAATCAGAAAGAATATATCTTTTAAAATAATTCAGTGACTGATTTTGATGGCATGTCAACCTGTCCAGGGTTATTTTATGCCTAGAGGTTAAGGAATTGGATTTGTTATACATTCATGTTGACATTTTTGTGTAGTTATTTCTTAATTTTTTTGCACATGGTCCTATTGAAAACAAATAATTTTTAAACAGTGAACAATGCATAAGATACTAACAGGTACTACCATTCTGTGTTAGAGAGGAACTGAGAGTAATAGCAATTGCTGGATAATGTGTACTTCACATTACCCAGGTCACTAGAACTGAAGCCTCTCTATCAAAGGCAGTTTAGTATCATATTCAGGGTACCTTTTTTTCAGTCTATTTTTTCAGTGTATTTTAAGCCCCACTGATAAGCCATTTAACAATGATATATTCTTAATGAAAAATGCATTGTCTTATTATCTTAGATGCTATCTAATATCATTTTAACAAGATACTTATTAAAATAAATTAATAATGTAGATAAAGTAGCTATTTCTTTTGAATAATTTGAAATTAATCCTCAATATCTTCATCCAGAAATTCCTAAAAACAATTAGATAAAAATATATTATTTCAAGATTTGTTTTATCATTTCTGCAAATAGTTTTATGGCAGAAAAGTGTGATTGACAAATCACACTGTAGATAAGGATGTTTATGCCTAAAATGTAGTTGGTTGCTTTAACCTTGGCATATCAATCCTTCTTGGGTTATTTGATACAAAGTCTTTTTTCCCAGTAATTATATGGTTTTAAGTAACTAATGACAAATTAATATGTATAATGATATAATTATATATTGCTATATAAATATAATAATTATGATATTAATTTGTAAACAATTACAGCTTAAGTAACTATTCTTAATTCAAATAATTTGCATAGTCATATGGTTTCAGGTTTTTCTTATTTGACACAAATAATTCATACACAATTATGTTTTCAAGTAACTATTCCTATTTATTGATAAAAATTATCATTTGTTTCCTCACAATTATTGTGTTTTAAGTATTTCTATTGTATAGTAATGAATTTAAAATAGATTTATTTAGGTCATAGATAGAACCCTAAAATGAACTACTACTTTAGGCCAAAATGGATCTATAACTAGTAGCAAGGAAAGGCTGACTTCACACCAGCAGAAAACTGGAGTCTCACCACCAGATAAAGTTTAATATCATACCCAGCACACCCCTTTTATTTGGTGGGTGGGATCTTACCCCTCAGCAGGGAATGTAATTAGCATAATTTTCTCATTGGTTGGGGTTGTACATATAAATTTTGTTAAGCAGAATTTGGAGTACAAGAAATGAAAACTCTGAATAATAATTAACCTTTCCCAGTAGAACAACTTTTTCTAACAGAGAATTCATTATAATAGAAAAGAGTGAATAAAAATTACTAAACAGCACATCAATTCAAGAAACCCATCAAAATAAATGGATCTCACATCTTGAAACTCTTCCACTCAAATAAACAGCAAATACAACAATACAAAAAACATTGCATTCTATTCCTCAAATATTTATTGAAATGTTTTAAAAATCTTTATTAAATAATTTATTGACTTTTAGACTGATCTTCTTAACATCTTAAAAAAAAAAATTCTAAAACTATAAACGCAGTGGTACCTTGACTTTTACAAATACCCCTACTTATGAGTTACAAGCTGTCACCTAGTTGATTATTTTATTTGTATTGAGAGCTACAATTTGAGGTACAAGCAAGCAATAGATATGTTTATGCTAATAAGTTCACTAAAAACATTTAAGTTTCCAAATTTATCAACACCAAAGAAAAATATTATAAAAAAATAAACAACAAAACATTACATCACATAATTCATTATATTCTATTTTAATGTTTTATATACAGTCCTATTTTTCTAAAAAAACGTAACAAAAAATTAAGGTGTTTTTTTTTATTGGGAGGGGGGATGCTGAAATGGATTAATGGCATTTCAGTTTATTTCAGTGGGGAAAATGGAGTTATGAGCGGAATTAATTAAACTCATAAGTTAAAGTACAATGTCAAATTTTTAAATCATTAAGATTTAATATTTAACTTACATTCACACATGAAGCCAATCCTAAGATATTCATACACCTTTATGTCATGAAATAAACATTTTTTGATGATAGCTAGAGGCTAAAACCAGTTAGGATTAACAAATTCTTATATATGAACTTTTTTTTTCTGCCAAAGTTTATGTGTCTATTCTTTCATTCACCTTATATATATATATATATATATATATATATATATATATAAGAGAGAGAAAGAGAGAGAGATGCACACATGCATGCCTTATGGCCAAGTTAAAATAATTTAACTCGTCTTGTAAATTCTATATTTCTAGTCAGCAGCAAAATTAAATTGTAGAAAATATTATTTTGTATAAAAATTACTTTCTATAAAATCTCAAAAATTCCAAACTTTTCCTACCTTAATAAAAAAGAACCTTGAAAGGAAAGATACGACAAATAACAAAAACAACAAGAAAATCATAAGGAATCTGTATTTTTGAGAATATGAATAAATAATAAGAAATAAAAAAAGATGAATCATTTTTCCTATTCTATACCTAATGGGATATCATCAAATATTGCTTTGTTTAGTTTCTTGATTTAATGGCATATAAACCCCTGTGGGTTATTTAATGCCAAAGCCATCCTTGTAGAAGTAATGGTACTATTTAACACATAGCTGGAAGGTAGAAGAGGTTCATACCTTTCCCAAAGGTATTATTCACAGATCAATTAAATTGAACCTCAGATCATTTTATAAATGTTGATATGCTCTAACCATATAGCTACCCTACAACTATATGAAGTAAACAAGATACATAGCCATCATAAGTTTTGAAAGAAATATTTTCTGGTTTCAGTTTCTTTGTTTTATGGCATATCAATGGGTTATTTAATGCCATCCTTGTAGAAGAACAGTAATGGTAACTTATTTGGTGAGATGAGGGTGTTCCCACCTTTCCCAAGGGTATTAGTTCAAAAGTGAATGTATTAGGATGCCTGGAGTTTGAACTTAATTACTATGATATCACAGTCCAGCACCTTATCTACAAGGACTTTTCTTCAAATATTGACAAACAGGATCAGTACCAATGCTCTATTACGAATACAGTAGAAAGTAGGATAATGGCAGTTTTAAAACTCATGCCTTTCAATAAGACAAAATAACATTACCAGTCAGCAATAATATTCTTAAATGTTTTTGTCTTGTGTGTCTTCCAGTAAATGAATTATGTTAAAAGATAACGTCAGCGATTATTAAAAAAACATTCAATTTTTTAAAAAGTGGTTTGTTATATGATAACATTTGAGCATCAGGTGACTGAAAACTCTTTAAATGACATTCTAAAATCTTTATTTTTTACAAAAAAAAAAAAAACAATTTAATCAATGAATAAATTTTTTTTTAAATATTGGCTAAAATAGGAATTTAAAAAGACATTTAAGATAAGAATAGAAATTAAAATGGGTTCATTTTATGGCAGCAATCAAACAAAACAAAAAAAAACGAGAGAAATTTTATATTTGTGTGCTGAAAACAAATGTTTACTCTCTGCTAATGATAGGAAAAATTAAAATCTCACAATATGACAATATTTAAACACTGACCTATTTAAACATTAAAACAATTTGAAAAGATCACACACCTGGAGGGGGGGACGGAAGACAAAAATAAAACTTATTTAAAAAAAAAAACAAAATAGAAAATAGAAGAGAAAGAAATATGATTTGAAAAAATCCTGGTCTAAGCATTTGAGGACTAAAACAGCACACCTGACCTAAAACGTTGCTTAATCAAGTCCTATTGATGGAAAATTGGAAAGAAAAAATGCAGCTGAAGGAATGGCAACAAAGCAGGCATAGAAACGTTTGTTAGTAGAAAACAGAACCTTGTATTATGTTATGTATGCCAATAACACAGCAAATGAATGAAGGTACATTTGATTTTTGGTTGCTATTGATGTGGGGAGAAGATTTCAATGGAAAACGATGATAAATTTGGGCCAGGCAGGAAAGAAAATGTTTTTTTAATGTTTTTCAGGGAGAAAAGGTGAAGTCAGATAAGGTGGAGGGTGGGGGGTAGATGAGGAAAACAGAATAAAATTAGAAGGAGGAGGAGGGAATTAAAGAAAGAGGATGAGGAAAGGAGAAAGAGAAGGAGGGAGAAAGGGGAGAAGGGGAAGAGGAGAAAAAGAAGAAGGAGAAGAAGAGAAAAAGGAGAAGAAGAGAAAAAGGGGAAGAGGAAGAGGACAAGAAAGAATGGGGAGAGAAGAAAAAGGAGGAGAGGGAGATGATAGAGATGAGAAGGGGAGGATAAGAGTGATGAGAGGGAGGATAAGAGAGAAGTGAAAGAGGAGAAAAAAAAGAGAGAGGTGAGAGAAAGAAAGGAGGCAGGGAGAAAGAAATGAATGAGTAGGAAAGAAAGAAGAGAAAGAGAAAAGGAAATAAAGGAGAGGGGGAAGAGAAAGAATAAAGGAGTGGAAGAAGAGAAAAAAGGAGAAAAGACGTGGAGAAAAGGAAAGAAAAAGAGGAGAAAAGAAAAAGAAGAAGAGGAGGAAAAGAAAAAGAGGAAGAAGAGGAGGAGAAGAAGAAAAAGAGGAAGAAGAAGAGGAAAAGAAAAAGAGGAAAGAAGAGAGGAGAGGAAGAAGAGGAGGAAGAGGAGAAAAAGAATAGAAAGGAAAAAGTGAAAGACTTTAAAAGAATAATATCTAGTGAGGAAGAAGATGAAGGCAAAGAGAAGAAAATAAAGAATAAATGTCAAAATGAAAATTGAATATTTATTAAATATGAAAGAGGAAAAAAATGAAGAAAAATAATTTGTTTTATTAATATGAAATAGGAGAAATTGTTTCAAGTATAGAGTAGATATATTTACCCAACTCATCCGCCATGGGTAGGATGCAAATATGGGGCATCCAATGAGTATCAAACCCACTATTCAGTAGCAATAGATCTGCGAGACTAACTTGCTACCCATTACCAGTTTGAAGAAAGAAATAGATCTGCGAGACTAGCTTGCTACCCATTACCAGTTTGAAGTAAGGAAGAAAATTTTAAGAAAGAAAATAGATCTGCGAGACTAGCTTGCTACCCATTTGAAGAAAGCAACAAATAGATTTCCTGGAATATCAGAATATTGTATTTTATTTATTTCTATTTTTTAGATAAAGCATTATCAATTTTTTTTTTGTTTCTTAGAATTTTAGTTTCTTTTTTATGCAACTCACTCTGGTTGTTATTTTTGTAACAGAAAGGATTTGGGGATGAATACAAGGTGTGATTTAAACAACTAATAGTAGATAAAAGAAATGGAGAAAAAAAGATGAAAAATGAAAAGGGAAAAGATGAAGAAAAAATAAGTAGAGGGATTAAAAGAAACAGATATAGGGAAATATGTGGGTGAAAAGTAGATGAAAAAAATAGATTGGTGAAGTAAAGACAAAATGAAGAAAAAGTTTTAAAAAAGCTGAGAAAAAAAAGGGAAATGTGAAAAAGAAAAAAAAAAAAATACAAGGAAGAAATAAAATCAGAAGGCAAAAAAAAGTTTTCCTACTTTCATAAAATTATTGGTAGTTGAAAGAAAATATGGAGAAAAAAAATTATAGTTTTTCACCTGAGTATAGATTACTTTTAAGCATTTTAGTGATGCTTTAAACCCATATCATTCCTTTGTTTTCACATTTCTATAATATAGATGATGTATAAGAATGGTCATTGTACCTTAGTAGGAAAGTGGTTTCATCTTTTTATTAACTGTACTAAAATTTTATGAACTCATATGTGATCACTTAGCACTAATAATTTGGGGAAGGAATACATCTATATTTTACTTATCTAAGCCTAGAGCAGAGTAATGATAAAAAAACAACTTATTTTACATAAAAAAAACATTTATTCAAAATCATCTCCTACTTAATCAATGCAAGTTATTCAATATATTTATATATTATATATATATATTATATATATATATATATATATATATGAGAGTACACAAACAGTTTGTTTGATATGGCTATGCCGACATTTTTTGGGGAGATATTGTGCTTAATTGAAGTCATACCTAATTTGTTAATTAATTAATTATAATTAAATGAATTAAACCGATATGCACGCCTAATTCATTTAATTATAATTAATTAATTAACAAATTAGGTGTGACTTTAATTAATAACATAATCTTCCAATATATATATATATATATCAATTGCATATGTATCATTGGGAGTTTGTTGAAAGTTGGTCGTGAAAAATTTCCAGAGATGAAAAAATTGTCACTTGATCAAAATTTTTTTTTAAAATGCCAGACACATTATTACAGTTTAGTTCCTACATTTATCAATGATTCAGGCTGGCTATCTCTCAAAACCGTCTCTCATATGGTGTAGGAAATTTCCAGCATCTTCTAAGGAAAATATCAAACAACTCAAAGAGCATTCTGAAATGTTAAACCAAAAAAGGATGCATGTCAACACTGTAGTACTCCAGAAATCTAACTGCTAAAACTGAAAAAAAAAACAAAAAAGAAGACTTTCTCATTATTTGCTTCAATTGAAATAATTTTGATCACACTTGTCAATCAAATTCTCTAGACTTTTGTTCAGGTATGATAATGAGGGAGGACATACTATAATGTAAAGATCAAAATATGTCCAGAATATATCAGATAAAAATTTAAGTATGCGTCAGTCTATACATTTATTGCTCTAGTCTCATATATATATATATATATATATGTTTAGCAAGTCAATAAAAAGTGGAATATAAATAAATTCAAAATAAACGAAGAATCTGGGAATGGCCAGCTGGTGTAGTGGTTAGAATCTCCGCCTGTCAGATTGGTAGTTGAGGTTTCGAGTCACACACGGTGCAGTCTCCCATGTCTATAACCTTGCTGATGAGACCTAATAGGTTGAAATGTACATTCAGGGATTAACATTTTCTCAATTTGTTTAGCCTTACATTTGAACATATATGCCTGCCTAAAATTCATTAATTATTAACTAATTAATTTTCAAAATTAGGTATGACTTCAATTAAGCACATATCCTCCAAAAATTGTCGGCAAGAAGCCATATCAGATAAACACATTGTTTATTTACTCACTCTCATATATTTATGTGTATGTATGTGTGTGTGTGTGTGTGTGAGCATGTCTTGGAGAAAGAAAACTGTATTGAAACCCCTATTAATGAAGTAGGGTAACTTGCAAGGAGTTTCTTACGTAGTCTAATATTGTTTATGCAAATTCTGCACTTGATGCTAAATGTCAAATTGGACATCAATATAGATAGATAGGTAGATATACTGGATCAATATCCCTAGCCTAACACATACTCATTAGTTGAATTTTGATGACATTTTCACTGTATAATGTTCAATTGATGTAATTAACAGAGAAGTGTCAGGAGAATTGACAAAAAATATTTATGTTGAAAAATAAATATTTGTCATAATAGATAGATACTTTTTTTCATCCTTAGGCTAACAACTTATTAGTGTACCTTGGTACACATGTGTATATACACAATATACACATATATATATATATATATATATATATATATATATATATATATATATATATAGAGAGAGAGAGAGAGAGAGAGAGAGAGATATATATATATATATATAATATTCACTAAATAATATTTACTAAATATGACTTTAGAATAATATATTGAAAAATAAACATTTGTTATATTAAATAAATGTTTATTTTTTCATCCTTAGGCTAACAATTTATTGGTGAACTCTGGTATATATGAATATATAGAGAGAGAAAGAGAAAGAAATATAGTGATAGTCATGTATATATGTATATCTATTATGGATAATGTAGTTTGCAATGTTTTTAAATAGTGCTTAATATCAGTGATATATATATATATATATATATATATATATATATATATATATAAATTAGGATATCATAGACACAGATTCAACAGTGCTTGTGACTGTCAATTTTTTGAATATGTGAATCAGGCCTTGATAGTCACCATATATATATATATATATATATATATATATACATACATATAAGAGAGATTTGTCCAAAACTTGGTAGTAAGGGATGATTCTATATGTGATTTCTAAGATACACTGTATTAATATTAATATTGTATGATCCAATATGTATAAGATACATAGATAAGTGTATTGAGAGCCATCTGATGAGACTGAATTTTGGGGAGCTATATTAAATCAACTTCGATTTATATAGGCCCCAATTTTGGTTGAAATAAATTTATTATGGAATTACGGTGTTGAGTTCTTCCTTCCTTTATATGATATATATATATATATATGTTTGTGTGTGTGTGTCACCATCACATAACCTGGTGCCAGTCAAATGTAATGTAACATTCTGTTGTTATGGTAACATGAGACCTTATTATTTGATATATTTTTTATCTTTGGTTCAAATTTTGCCAATTCAAAATTTGCCATTTATTAATGTTAAAATAATCATAATTTCATTGTCATATTATTTTACTTCTTTCAGGTTTTTTTACTGTTGATTTTTTACTGAAGTATAAGTGACAGCCAGTTTCCTTTCTAATTTTAGTATTGCTGTGGTCTGGATTGTTTCAACTGTTCTTCTAATCTCCATTTGATTCTGTGTCTTTTCCTGGTTTCAACTATGATAAAAATCTGTGCAACATCAGGTGACAGTAATAACCCCACAGCTTTTTCAGCTCTCAAGCAAGGTTCAAGTATTCATTTTATTTTTACTCAGTGGTCTGCTGGAATAGCAAAATCCACTAGTTGACAAGTTCTTTTCTTTTTATAATAGGTTTGGTTTTCTAGCCAGGATTGGTTGATCCATTTGTTATTACTATTACTATTTTATATAGACAGTCTAAGTAGGGGGTGGGGAGCAGGGAACAGATAATACACTTGGATTTCAGCTCATTGCTCCGATATGCACTGATATAGAGTTCAGATACAACACTCTGATTCTGGGTAGAACTGCCAATCCATTTTGACAGAAATTATGACACTTAATAATAATTAAAAAATCAAAACACAATCAAATTAGAATTTTATCTTAATCAGTTAAAGAAGCAGATATTTTTTAAGAAAGAAAAAGATTGGAAAAGCTTTTCTGTTTTTTTTTCTTTTTTTTTTTCTTTTTTAAAATTTTCTACTGTGTCCCCATTTAAAAAAAAATTCTACTGTGCCACATTTGAATGTCAATTAATCAATGCCTACAGCACAAGAGTTTACCTATTCTTTTTTTTTATAAGCCCTATCCCTTCTTTTTTGCTTCCTTTATCTTTCAGACCATATCTTAAAATTATATCAAATCTAGCATAGGTTTTGTAAAATGGTAATTATTTAAAATAAAACATTGAATCTCTTTTATTTAAGTTTAGGATAATATTTTTTAAAAAAGATTTACTTGTTTTTATCAATTATTTATTAGAAATTATTTATATCAAGTGCAGATTCAGGTTAATTCAGAGATTTGAATAAATATTTGATTGGTTGGTTTTAAAGCATGGGTCATTTAATGCCAAAGTCAACCTTTTTTCAAAGCAATTATATGGTTTCAATTATCTAATAATAATCCTTTGTAAACAATTACAGCTTCAACTAATTGTTCTTAATACAAATAACTTGTACACAGTAATTTGCGTATTTCTATCTAATACTAATAATTTGTATGTAAATATATACATCAAGTCATGATGACAGCATGTTTTCACTTGACTCTCACTCACCATCTATCTCTATCGGTCATGGCTCCTGGCATGTCCTCAACTTGGCATCCAGTGGCCATACATAGTTGTGCTAAATAAGACCCAAACATTTCAGTTCAGATTGGATCTAGGAGTAATGCTGACAAAGTGGTGACTTCATAGTGTGGGGTCTTATCCCTCTCTAAGGGATGTAGTCTTACAAAAGCATTAATGAAAGAATTAAGCAGCTATGATCGTCATGGTTAGAATTAATATATGTTTTATATATATATATATATATATATATACATATATGGCAAAAATATTGATTATATGTTTAATAAATTAAATAATGACATATTTATCCAAGCTGTCCACATGTGCAGGATGTGACATGAGGTTAATTTTTAAATGGAGTTTCTCAGGTTTGAATTCAGAGTTCTCATTCTTCTAGACTGGTTGCCATACCAAAGTTAAAGAGCCTGGTCTACCTTACAATTTACCCAGAGCTGGAGGGAGAATAGTTGGATTCATACCTTTCCCAAATGTATTAGCTAAATGTGAAATGCAAATAGTCTCATCGAGTATTTGAACTCGGATCAACATATCCATTTCCTACAATGAAAACCATTAAACCACAAGCACCTCCAAATGATTTATGTAATAAATATATATCATCTTATACATTGCAACTAGTTTAAGATTCATTAGATATATGTACAAAATATATAATCAATATATAATAAATATTCTACATGCTTTATTAAATGGAGAGATATGTCTATGTTACTTTATATATTAATTTTCAATGTATTACATATGTTTGCATATATACTTACACATAAAGAGAAGATAACAATTTGTATATACATTTATTCTATATGCATATATAAGTATATAATGACACCCAGAGCTTTGAGATGAAGACAGACAAATCAAATCACCTCCACATTACACACACTATATATATATATATATATATATATATATACACATACACACACACATTTTCACACACAGAATGACATATAGTCACACCCTCCAGCTCTTATTCTCTCGTCCTCCCTCCACACACGGAGAATCACATGAGGAAGAGCTGGAAAGGTAATAGTCAGAGATAGAGGGGAACCAAAACGAATGAAAAATAGAAATGGTGGTTTGGGGTGGAGGGGTAGTCCAAGATTCCACTCAGAAAAAGAATCCGTGAACTGTTTAAAGCAAGAATAGATGTGAGAACCGGACTTCAAAAGCATAAGTTGAAAACAAAAGCCACCGCAATTAACGAGCATTGTTCTCACGATTCCTTGTAGAAAATTTTGCGATCTGCACAATTTACATCTATAGAAATTGTGCGTACCTCCTGACTTACATAACAAACAATAAAGTTTGCTCTTCGGTGAAATGGGCCACAAGGAAGAAGGAAAGCGGGGAGAGGTGAAAATCTTAGACAAAGACTAAAGATTATCACACTTACAAATACAAGTTTTTAAAAAATGAATGAATAAAAATGAAAAAAAAAAAAAAATAGATAATGTGAAGTATTCACTCTCCTTAAAAGGATATGCAGGCATTGTATGCTGATAAATATGAATTTTACAGCATTTGGCTTTTAGGGTACAGCAACTGCTATAGAATGGTCATGCATACTTAATAGGATTTTCATTGTATTTAAAGAACTATCTAATATCTTTATGAATAAACATCCAAACACAGACAAGCAAGCAAAGATCTGCAGATGTCTATATAAGTACATTTGTGGATGAGTGGATATATATATATATATATATATATATATATATATATATCACATATATAAATACAGGTAAATATTTACTTATAGTTGTCTGAAACACATATATTATATATATATATATATGTGTGTGTGTGTGTGTGTGTGTGTAATGATATTTACTAATGCATTTTGCTATATTAATAGATAAATATCATATGTATATTAACAATATAGTTGTATGGTTTGCTAAATTCATAAATAAATAGTGCTCATATTGGTAATAGAACTGAAATTAGGATAGTGTAGAGAAAATGGCGTTTGCTGTCAACTTCTTGCCTATGCTATCATTATATATATATATATATATATATATTATAATATATATATATATATATGGAGGATATGTGCTTAATTGAAGTCATACCTAATTTTAAAATTAATTAGTTAATAATTAATGAATTTTAGTGGGCATATATGTTCAAATGTAAGGCTAAACAAATCGAGAAAATGTCAATCCCTGAATGTACATTTCGACCTATCAGATCTCATCAGCAAGGTTATAGACATGGGAGACTGCTCCATGTGTGTCAGCTTGGCAGTCGAAGTTTCGAGTCACACACTGAGCAGTCTCTTATGTCTATAACCTTGCTGATGAGACCTAATAGATCAAAATGTACATTCAAGGATTGACATTTTCTCAATTTGTTTAGCCTTACATTTGAACATATATGCCCGCCTAAAATTCATTAATTATTAACTAATTAATTTTCAAAAATTAGGTATGACTTCAATTAAGCACATATCCTCGAAAAATTGTCGGCTAAAAGCCATATAAAATAAACACATTGTTTATTTACTCACTCTCATATATATATATATATATATATATATATATATAGTCAAATATTAAAAAATAAAACCCATTAAATCACAGCCATCACAAGCATCTAAAACTACAGTTTCATAGGTCAGGTTGATATTTAGGTTTTGTACCTAAAAATCAACTTGGCTCATGAAACTCTTAGTAGTACTGAACATTTGTAATGTGATTTTGCTGGTTATTGTTTTTGATAATATTTTTTAGTCATAGCCCAATATTTGACAACTGAGTTGTTCTATCTTATTATTATCTTTATTGCAAAACAATGTGAGTTTTGTTTTACATATTAATTATATATATATATATAAACAGACAGAAAATAAAACTACAACACTCCAACTATATGTTGCCTAGAAACTATAGTTTTTGGCACTCTGAAATAGAACACTTGATCCAGCTGAAAGCCTTAATAACAAACTTCAAGTGCTTATCTAGAAAACTCTACTGTGAGCATCAATATCTTCAAGAGACTTTTTAAACGTGTGTGCATATACATAATAATTGTAAATTTTAACTATAAATGACATTTTGAGATAAATCATAGTCAATTTCTAATTCATTTGTGAATTAATAACACGTATACCAAGCAAAAATAAAATATGACAATTATAAAAAAAAAAAGGTAACTTGAATGGAAAAACTGAAGTAGCCCATTTTTCTAAGTAAATATATTCATCTTATTCTTTATATGCTTTATACAACTGAATATATCATTTTAGATGAAAGATTATTTATTAATTTTTGACACATACTTCTCTCAAATCTTGACTTGTCTTTCTTTCATCTTAATTTGGTTTTTGGTTTTTTATCACAGCATTCAGGTCACTATTCTTCTATTTGTTATCATAAATGAAAAAATAAAATTCTGGTGAGATAACAACTCATATCCATTGATGTAGTCGGCTAGACAAAAAAAAAAAATTGCTATCTGTTTCTTTCTTAAAAAATATTTGCTTATTTAACTAAGATAAAATACAATTTAATGGTGCTTAATTTTCTTAGATGAAGTGTTGTCAGTTATTATTAACAAGTACACTTCCTGTTAAAATGGATGGGCAATTCTTCTTAGAATTAGAATATTGTATCAGGGATCACAGCACTTCAGCTAAGTATTGAAATACAGCTTCCAGAGCATTGAGCT
>CM042160.1:15968088-15983088 GCA_023376005.1 Doryteuthis pealeii | reverse complement strand
TTGTCATCTAGATTTTCCTTTAAGTGATGTAGAAATACAATAATACTTTCATGGTTACAGCTTGGAAGAATTCCTGTTTAATTCGATCAGATTTCCATATGATCAATAACCTGTCAATAGTAGTTCATGCTATATGTATATTGAAATCATTTTCAGTAGATGAGATTTTGCTACCAAGGTATAGGAACTGGATATGTAAGATACACATATATATAATACTTGTCATATACATTTGACAGACAAACTGAATATAATAATCATTTGGTTTTGGAAGATTAAAATATCACTATTTTTAGTCTCAATATTAAGAAATACCATTGTAATAGTAAGTAGTAAAGTCATCAATGTGACCTATTTTCAATATCAACAGACAGTGAGGGAGTTTATTCCATTTTTGCTAGCACTAGACTATGGAAATTGTTTTTGAGTCTGGGTTGGAGCACTACACCTACCATCAGGTTTCCATTTAAATGCACAAATCTAAGCTGTGCTACTCATGTGCTGAGTTAGCAAGAGCTGGTATCAAACTCAGAATCTTGCGCTTCCAAAATGGATGCTCTACTGACTAAACTAGTATTATTATCATTATTTACTCCTTTTGAGTTTTCAACATCAGTGTTAGCTGATGGTCTTTCACTGGAGTCTGAGTGACAGCAAGTTTCCTCAGGTCTCCAGGACTCTTTTGTGTATTCTGGCAGATTGCAGCAGTGCAGTGTTCTGAATGGTTTCAATTCTTCCTCTGATTTCCAAACTTTCCAAACCCTTTTTCAATCCTTTTGGGACTGTTCCAAGTGCACCAACTACAATTGGTATAACTTTCACTTTCATATTCCATAACTTTTTCAGTTCTCTGGCAAGGTCCAGATATTCCATTGATTATTATTATTATTATTATTATTATATATTATTATTATTTTTCAATGTGACTTGATGTGAAAGAGAAATTAGATAAACTACACTACTTAATCTGTTTCTCTTTCAATTTTTTTTATATATTTGAATAATTTTTCAAACTGTGTAACTCATGTCCTTGTACCTTAATCTACCAATGTATCAACCATCCTTACTTGAGTACAATAAAATGACATCATCAAAATTCTATTTCTATTCCCTGGTTCTTATCTTGGAGGTTTTATTTTTTTCTTCTTCAATTCTATGGAGGCTGAATTAGACATTTGCTTATGAACTTTTCACATTTACAGAAAAAAGTTGATTCATAATAAAATATATGTGAGTAGGTTTTTTAAAAAGTATTTTAAAAATACAGTCAAATAAAAAAAAAAAACATAAAATAAAAGAGTAAAAAAGAAAAATCACTGAATGATAGTAGAAGGTACCATTTTGCCAGAGGTGCCAATTTTGATGGTTCTGTTAAAAATGGTGATGATCATCCATTACTATATCAGGTTTAAGCTTTAAAAATAATGAAAATACTGAACAAGCTTCTTGTTGCATGCAAACTTGTATGAAATGCAACCCAAAAGTTTGGAGAATTGATCAATATGTTTCTTACTCAAATTATTCTCAGCCCTGTTGGTGGGGCTTAGAATAGATCGACTGTATACTCTGTAGTAAGACCCAACCTATCACCAAAAAAGGCATGTCCTAGATGTGACCCTAAACTGCATCTTATGGTGAGGCTTCAGTTATGGAGATCTGGAGTAACCCTTCATTGCCATTACTCCCAGGTCCACTCTGACCCATAGTGATAGTAACTGATAGGGTCCCAAATAGATCTGTTTAAAGAATATTCATATTCAATGGGAAAAAAATGTAACAATCAACAATACAAAAAGTGTCAATATGAACATATAATGAATGCAATTCCCTAACCCTAGATTTGCATCTATGGCTTGGAGAGCCTCAGAATCAAAACATTTTAGGCCTACCTTGATTGATCATCAAGGTTCTTGCAACTTGAGCAAGGTTTTCTAAACCATTTATTTAATATACTGGGATCAACTGCACCTTCACCTTTTGCACAAAAATGTTTTTGCTGGCTTCTGTGGCCGAGTTGTCTTTGAAAACCTGTTGAAGTACCAAGGGTAGAAATCCCATTCAGCCTTTTACTATTCACTCATTGCACAAGTGCTTTTTGATTAACAGTTATTGTCGTAAGAAATGGAATTGGTGACCTGAGTTCAAATCAAGGATGAACCTGTTCACATTTCACTTTACACTAATACACTTGGAAAAGTCAAGAATCCATCTGTTCTCTCCCCAACTATGGGTAAATAGTAGGACAGACATGATTCTTTAGCCTTGATTAGGCATCAAAGTCTAGGAGAAAAAAAAATTCAAAACAGCTTTACTCCACTTGACCTTGTGCCACATCATTCTTGTGACGGAGGGGTTGGGTAAATGCATATATTTAAAATGTTCCAACTTAATAAATAAAGAAATTCCCACCTATTTTGTAACTGAAAGATAATTTTGTAGAGTCAGCATTTAATTTTTTTCCTCTAAACTCTCACTATAACACAGAATACTATGAAATCGTAATTAAAATCCTGCACACTTTCCTAAATAGAAGGACCACTATCATTAGGGATCACTGCTAGAACAGAAAGCCAGCAAGTTCATTTGTTGTCCTAACATGTTATTAAAAATGCTTTCGAATTAATTTCTGTAGTAAAAATCATATCCTATGCATTTTTATTGTAAAAATGATTTGCAATGTAAATCCTTTCCAATTAATTAAAAGAACATCATATCCTATATGTTTCTGTATTAAAAATCATTGTCCAAGCATTTTTATAGTAAAATCATTAGCCAATGCATTTTTATAGTAAAAATCATTAGCCAATGCTTTTTATAGTAAAAATCATTGGCCAATGCATTTTTATAGTAAAAATCATTGCCAATGCATTTTTATAATAAAAATCATTGGCCAATGCATTTTTATAGTAAAAATCATTAGCCAATGCCAATGCATTTTTATAATAAAAATCATTAGCCAATGCATTTTTATAGTAAAAATCATTGGCCAATGCATTTTTATAATAAAAATCATTGGCCAATGCATTTTTATATAAAAATCATTGGCCAATGCATTTTTATAATAAAAATCATTGGCCAATGCATTTTTATAGTAAAAATCATTGGCCAATGCATTTTTTATAGTAAAAATCATTGGCCAATGCATTTTTATAGCAAAAATCATTGGCCAATGCATTTCTATAGCAAAATTCATAATAATATTTGAAAGATTATTTGCAAGATTTCATAATAGAGAAAGTTTGGTTGTTAAAAAAGGTGATTATACAATACAATTTGTATGGAGTTTTTGTTATTCCCATTTACTTAGTGATATATGCTGGTGGCTAATCAGTACCAAGTTACCCACAGGTTTTAAGGGTATTTAGGTCAGTTATTAAGAAAGAAAAGAGGCAGTGAAGAGAGGGTACAGAACAATGAAGATAAGGGTTACTTTTTGCTCAGGGACATTGAGTAATGTTACAGTGACACAGTATCACACCACTTTTCAGTGCATTAATGGAAAAAAATATACATTATTACCTGATAGATCAATATATTCTTTGAGATCCATCAAGAAATGTTGTTATCATACTCAACATCTATCTTTGCTCTTTTCTATACAAAAAAAGTACAATATACAAATGTATGAAATATCTTTGTGTATGTGTGTTTGTATACGCACACATACCTCTATCTCTATATTTATTCAGACATAATTGCAGCATACAAACTTATCATATATATATATATATATATATATATATAAGTTGGAATTGTGTTAACAGAGTTAACAGACAAAGAGGTTCCCATATGGTGGGTATCCCTTTATATACTGTTATGTGGTGCAATTTATACTGGTTTTTGTTTACATCTGCTAACATACATTGACGTTTTTTTTTTCATTTTGGTCTTATTCAATTTGTCTTTACAATCATTAGCTTTCACGTAGCTTAGTCATTTCTTTTCATACTTTCATTTTGATATAAGTTCTGATTGTTTATTTAGAAGTTTGTCTTGATCTGGGAAGGTGATTATGGCTACTTTTTTAGTAGTTTTGAATTCAGAGTTATCCTTCTCCAAGACCATTTGCCATACTAAGATTAGAAACCAATCTGTCCTACTATTTCCCAATATCTGGAGAGGGAATAGTTGAATTCGTACCTTTCCCAAGGGTATTACCAATATGTGAAATGCAAACAGTCACATTCAGGATTTGAACTCGTCTCACTGTGTCTATTTCATATGATGGTAACCATTACACCATACACCCCCCAACAATTATAAAGTAAAATACCCCCCATTCCATAATGACCATTAGATATATAAAATAGGTGCTCCCATGAATTTAAAATACTGTAAGCAAAAACCTCTAAATAATTGCTTCCTTTTACTGTAACATTTTTTGATAGAAACTAAAATCCCCTTCTTCCAAAATGACCATTAAGTATTCTCTCCACCATTACATTTGCCTCATGTCGATTGTGAAAAATGCTATTTAGAAAAGCTGCCAAACTTGTAAGATAACTTGGATTCTCTCATGCTCTAAATATTCAATGGCCCCTGCGATCTTAGGCAATAAAAAAATTGATTATTTTGCTTGTTCAAATACTTATGACCGGTACTTTTTATAGCCATGATGAATAGCATCCTCATCTTTTGGAGGAGACTAGCTCAAATAATTGCTGATGTAACATCTTATTAAAATTGTGAATTCTAGTATCCTATTGTTGTAGATATAATATTCTAGACATGGTGGTCTTTAAACATAATGGAATTGTTGTCGGAAAATTGTATCAGGATAGAAATTGTATTTCTTCTGTGCAAGTTACCACTGAAGGATTTGGTAAGTTCTCACTATAATGTTCACCAATTTTGAAAAATGGAGTTGCATGTTAAAAGGAATCTTTCTCTAGAGTGTGTATTTACCCAACCCCTTCACCACAGGTAGGATGTGACATTAGGTAATTTTTAAAAAAACCCAGAGTAAAGCTAATTTGAATTCAGAGTTTTCCTCTGAGACTCGTTATCTAAAATTAAAGAACCCAATCTGTCCTACTATATCTATGTATTTACCAAACCCTCTGCATGAGGAGGATGTGACTCAAGGCCAATTTCTTAAATGGAGTTTAACAGGTTTGAATTCAGAGTTTTCTTTCTCTTAGACTGGTTGCCTAACTAAGGTTTAATGTTACATAATTATTGGATTCCTAATATTTATGTACCGTAGTGTAGAAATCAAAATGGCTGTTATAAGTTGCCGCCCACGGCCTTGAAGGATGAATGACAAGGCTTGACCTGTCCTGATCCTCCTTCCGGTGGATACCTTGAGAATCGGTGGAGAAGACCCTCTTCCGGTTTAGATTAGAAAGAGATGTTTAGTGAGATCGGCCAAATCCACCATGGTGGTAAGTCGTGTTATGCATGCTCCGACTCAATCTGCACAGGTAGTCTGGTGGGGATTTCAAAATAAAATATGATCTAAGTAAATTGAAGTCTTGTGTGATTATCTAAAAACTACCAATGACACAGGGCTTCTGATAAAGAGAAATCCCCAATGGAAGACCAGACACAAAGTCCCCAAGACGAAGACCAGACGCTAGAAGAGACGCTAGAAGAATAGAAGTAAGAAAGTAAGAAAGAGAGTATACAACATTAAGAGCCCAGTCTGTCCTATTATTTACCTATAGATGGAGGGAGAATAGTCAGATGCATAGCTTCCCTAGCACTATGTGAAATGCAAATAGTCTTGGCCATGATTCGAAATTTGGTTACCGTGTCGATTTCCTTTGACTAACCATTACACCAGGTGCCTCTATATCTCTAGAGTAGTTGTAGCAATTCTGTAACAAGACTCTAAATTTATTAGCTATCAATTGCCATAAATTACCTGCTAAATTTGATGAATAAATGTGTTTGATGTTTTATACAAGAGGAAAGGAATCAGAAAAACAGCCACTTGCTGTGTAATATGTTTATTTTATTTTAGTTTTTTTGTCTTTGGTTTTGTTAGCAAATGTTTATTGCAAACATTGTGTTTCTTTGCTTTCAAGGTTAACTAATATACACTGACATGTTGTGTGTAATGAAGTTGACATTCCATGATGATACTTAATATCAACAACTGCATAAATTACCCACTTCATGCAATTCTTTGTGGTTATATCGTAACACTTATGTGGCTTTTTTTTTTGTTGTTGTCAAAGTCTAAATGAATGAAATAACAAAAAATTCTAAAATAATTACCAAAACTTTCATTGCTCATTAAAGAATTTTAAGAACTCTTTTCAATTGAGTGGAAAACATTTTTTCTAGATTTTTCAAAATGCGATTAAACCATTTATTAGTTTGTTTTATCTTCTAAATAGAATACAAAATATTTCAGTTTGTAAGTAGAAAATAAAAGATACCATATTTTACAGGATTCTTTTGACATTTTTATTATTCTATTTATTTTATTAATTTTCATTTTATTTATTATTATACATATTCACCAACCTTTCTTCAAGAGTTGGTTGAGGTACAAAGTCAATTTCTTAAACAAAAGTTTAACAGGTTTGAATTCAGAGTTTCATAAAACAAGGACCTTGCCCAAGAGCTAAAGAAGCTGTGAATTTGTAAGTGGATCATTAGATTTTTGGTGTATGATGGAAAGGGTGGTTTAGTTTGTGTAGCATTCTTGAAAATGTATTTATCATATATATAAAGTTAAATCTAATGAGTCAGATATACCTACTAATAGTGTCGCTTAGTAGTTCATCAGAACAAGAATCTGATGAGCTACTAAGCGAAACTATTAGTAAGTATATCTGACTCATTAGGTTTAACTTTATTATTTGCTCTACTTAGGTATTTAGCACTTTTTACATTTTATCTTTAGATAATCCTTGCGGTTTATATATATATATATATATATATATATTTTCTTTCTTTTGGTTATAGTATTAATCAATTATTTTCAGTTGGTACGACCCTCTTGGTCTTTTCTTTTTTTCACTTTTTTCCCCAGGTGAAGTTTGATAATATAACTTTACTATCAAACAATTTGCCATGTTTTTTCTTACCACAAGGGTTTACCAATAATTTATATATATATATATATATATATATATATATATATATATAATATAAAATTTAGAATCTCTAATATGAATTAAATATAATGCATGTATTTTGATATTATGCATTGTCATCACTTCAGATAAATAATGGACCATTCCATTTTGACTGTGAAGAAAAAAAGGAAAAATCCTGCTTTTTGTCAGAGAGAAAAGATCACTTTAAGAAAGAATGAAAGAAAAATGAATAAAGAAAAAAGAGGAAGCAATGCTTATCATCTAATTTAGAAATGGAAAGAAGACAGTAGGGAAAAAAGGAAGTAAGGGTTGATGTTATGGTGAGGTTGTGGAGCTCTGGGGAATGTGGAGTCATCTCTTTACTGCTATTACTCCCAGGTCTACTCTAACCTGAAGTGGTAGGATCTATTAGGTTCCTATTTATGGGTCAAATATATCAGTTTATGATAATGTTGTAATGCTTTTCAACGACAATAATGCATTGGCTCTTAAAGCTTTGATACTGCAACTAAATATGAAGAGTTTACTTGTTTAAAATGATTCTTTATCTTATTAGTAGCTTGAATATTATTAATATTAGATATAAATAGTTAAAACTGTTTAATTATTTTAATTAAGAATAGTTACTTGAAGCTATAATCATTTACAAGAGATTATTATTATTAATAGTACTAGCAAATATATGCACACTCCGGGTGCAAGTATTTAAGTTTTAATGTAATAAAATATTTTATTAAATTAGAAAGGCTAATGAAACTAAATAAGAATGCAGATAAAAAGATTTGAAACAGAGGGAGTATAATCGAAAAATAGAACAACTGAAACTTACTTTTCCATCACTCTCGTTTTTCATTGTTATTTTTTCTAATTTAATATAATTAATAATTTTTTATTATTTAGTTAAAATAGGAAGTAAAGAATAAAATGACAATTATGTTTTCTTGTTAATGGATTTCATTTAAGATTCATTGAAGAGATTTTTGCTTATATTCATTAAAATAAAACCAAACAGATAGAAATCAATAATACTAAGCACATATTTATTAAATTCGATTTTTTAATATCAATATGCAAATTAGCCTTCCCGTTCACACTGTAAACCGCTATTTTGTTGTATATATAAATATAATTGCACGTTGTTAGTATGTAGATATGGTTAACAGTATGAATAATGTAAAACAATTTTATTAATAATTGAGGTTAAAATAAAAATAAAATCATGGAGAATGTGATGTCAATAACTAAGGGAATTAGTGACTTGAGTAGTGATATAGTTTCGGTTACAGACAGAAAAGCACACAATCTCCATTATAATAAGATTTGATAATTTGCTTGAAGCATTGTTAAGTAAAGTTGAAGATGAAGATACTTTAAAATTGATCAGACATTGGACACTATTTTATATGTATTGTAATTGTCTTTAAAATATAAATATTATTATTATCATTATTATCATATAGGGATAGTTAATTGAAACCATAATTGCTTGAAAAAAGAAGTAAAAAGACTGAATATGACATAAAATAACCCAACAAGGGTTGACATGTCATTAAACCAACCAACAACAATATGCCAAACTTAGTGAAAATCAATTGCTCAGCAAGAAAGAAAAGAAATACAAAACAAGTGTTGATTTTTAAAAAATAAGCCTACAAATATTAGAGTTGAAGTTTGTTAAAGACATATAAGTCTAATCCAACACCTATATACGGCAATATTGTCAAATAATACGTGTTTATTCTTTTTTAATATTTTGTTTTCTCTCTTGAAATCCTTGAACAAACACTTAAGATCCAGTAAACAATTTGCTAAAGTCCAGAAGAGAATCAAACTCAGAAGTAATGTTAATCTAGCTTGATAAACATTATACTATCGGTAAATAATAGGGCAGACAGGAATCTTTCTCTTTTTTTATTTCTCTTTTCTTTTTGTTTATTCCTTCCTTATTTTACTTTTCTTCCATTTTTTCTCTTTATTTTCTCAAATTTTTACATATAATAAGTTCCTTCTCTTCTTCCCTCTCTCTCTCTCTCTTCCCCCCTCTCTCTCTCTCTCTCTCCCCTTTCACTTTCTATTCACTCTGAATTATATATTATCAATCTGAATCCAGACCAGCTTTACTCAACTTAAAAATTGACCTTGTGTCACATCCTGCTCGTGTTTGGGTAAATAGAGTGTATGGCAGAAATATCTCTTATATATTAAACTCTCACCTGTGAGGCAAGATAATGTCTTACCATATTTTTTTCAGATACAATAAGTTATCATCATGAATTGAATTAGTGCACATCGTGTTTGTTATTGAAAATATTTTAAGATTGGTAAATGTCTAATTTCTACACAGAGATTTCATGCTTATTTAATATTACATCAGAACAGGAAAAGCTCTCTGCATAAAGATTACTCATTTACCAGTCTTAAAAATGTTTCTACAACAAATGCCTATTTCTATTGTAACTGGAGAAAAAATAGTAAGATATTAGCTAGATGGAGCTACCATTGCCACTAGCCTAAGTTCACTTGCATCACACAGGTGAAAGTTCAAAAGGTATGAGATATTTCTGCTATCCCTTGTATGTACTTTTTGACTGATATTCCTATTATCTATTTAAATGTGAACTAGTGGAGGGCACCCGACTGGCAGGGAGACCACGTCTACGCTTCAAAGATGTCTGCAAGAGAGACCTGAAGACATGCCGCATCGACATAGACACGTGGGAGACTTGTGCAGAAGACCGTGCAACCTGGCGCTCCTCGTCAAACAAGGAATAAAAAGAAGTGAAAAAGAGAGGAAAAAAGCTGCCACAGAAAAGAGAGCTAAAAGAAAGGAGAAACAGCAGCACCCCCAACACCTACAGAAAGCATCACCTTTTGTTTGCAGCCATTGCACCAGAGACTGCCATTCGAGGATCGGTCTGTTCAGCCACTCACGTAGCTGTAAGTGAGAGAGAGAGAAAAAAAAAAAAACTACGCACCGTCTAAATAGATGTAAGGTTGCCAACCAACTAATATACACTCTCACATAATCACACATACTGGTAAACTCATATGCATAAACATATAGGCATAGATACATACATACACATAAGGAGGTGTGCTAAGCGTAATGGTTATCATTGTAGGAAATGAAACCAGTGACCCGAGTTCAAATCCTGGACCATGCTGTTTGCATTTCACTTTGTACTATTTCCCTTGAAAAGGTATGAATCTATCAATTCTCCTCCCAGCTAGGAAAAATAAGAGGGCAAACTGGCCTCTTTATACTTATATAGGCATCTATCCTAGGAGAAAGAAAATACTGAGTTCAAACCAGCTTTAATTTGCTTAAAAATTTACTATGTGTCACATCCTACTCATGGTAAAGGAGTTGGGTAAAGACATATTATTAACTCATCAATTACTGGATGAGGCTGATTGTGATTCATTTCATGCTAATTACCTTAAGAAAGGCATAAATTATTCATTCCCCCTACCTATGGTAAATAGTAGATTTAGTAGCCTAAGAGAAAGAAAACTGAATTCAAACCAGTTGTAATCCACTTAAAAATTGATCTTGTGTCACAATCTGCTCATGGTGGAGGGGTTGGGTAAATACATACTATTCAACCATAATTCGGAAAAGAAGTGATGGGTTCATGCCTTTCCAGAATTAGCATCACCTGAAATTCAAACAGCATAATCCAGAATTTGAACTCTAATCACTAATTCTATATTCCTTAATTAAAGGGGCCGGGTTAGCTCAGTCGGTAGAGCGTTCGGCTAGAAACCACAAGGTTCCTAGTTCAATACCGGTCCCCGCCAACTCAGCGTATGAGTAGCACAGGGATCTGTGCGGTAAAGTAAGGAGCTGATGGTAGGTGTGGCGCCCCACCTCAGATGCTAAAAACAATCTCCTTGGTCTAGCGCTATTGAAAAGGGGATAGACTCCCTCGCTGACTGGCTGATACCGACTTTAAGCCGCCCGTTGACTTGACTTTACTTTACATTCCTTAATAATAACTACTATGTTACTAATGTTGGAAAACAATATGGTAGCTAGTCTAAATATATTATATATATATATATATATATATATATATATTAATCTACACAAAGTTTTAGATAAGCATACTTAGGATATGAGTTCAGGTAAATAATTATTCCTATAAACATTGTGCAGACCAAATGGATAAAGCTGTTTTTATTTATTTTATTGATGGTTATGAGAGATAGTGATATTAGGCAAACATATTTCCATTTCGTTCAGTAAGTTACCAGATGGCCTCAGCAATAATGGTAAGGTATCAGGAGCAGAGAGATTGGCACTGTCCATTTATGGGAATTATGACCACAAGTCATCCAGTCCAATAGATTTGGGGCAGACCATTAAGATTATCATCAGGGATCAGATCGAAGCCATGGTGGCAGTTGGGCCAAAAACCTCATTGGGAATATTAATGGACATAGGTGCAATGTTTTCCAATGAAAAAACACTGCGGTTTCTATTGCAGAGTGAATGGACATAATTCTGATGCAGTTGTTGTGCCAATTCCAATAGGGAACTATTTACCATTCACAGAAATTTCTCTATCTAGTCATTTATTGATCTACACACACGTACATAGAAACGTACATGTAATAAAATTTAATGAGGATATTTAATCACTAAAATAACTGATCATTGTGATTAACATTTAGATTCTAGAATATTCTGAAGGATTAATTTTGAAATGTTTAACAGCGTTACAAATTATGAAGAGTGAATATATCAGTCAGATATGGAAGTGCGTGGTGTAATGGTTAGATTCATAGCAAATGGACTCGTCAACCGAGTTCAAATCCTGGATGAGGCTATTTAAATTTCACATAGTGCTAATACCCTTGGGAAAGATATGAATGCATATATTCTCATTCCAGTTATGGGTAAATAGTAGGGGCAGACTGGGCTCTTTAACCTTGGCTAGTTATCTTCCCTAGCCATGGGTTAAATAGTACGATGGATTTGGCATTTAATAACCCACAAAGGTTAATATGCCGTTAAAAAAAAGAAACCAAACTACCAATCATGCCAAACGTTTTTTGTTGTTTTCCCTCAAAGCGTGGAAAGTATATCATGATAAACAATAAAGAGTATCACTTGATCATTGAAAATACCCACAAAACCGATTCCCAAAAAAGTAAAGATCAGGTGTTTGCTTAATGTTTGTCCAAATACTTCATTAAATGCCAAGGAAAAGTATCAAGTCTTATTAAAATCATTTATGTTGTTTTTTTTTTATTTTGTTTGTTTGAAGGAAAGGAAAGAAAAAATAGTTATTTATTATGAGATTGGTTATATCAGTTGGAATTGGTTGTTGTTTGTGTGTTCTCTTTTAAAGATCTTTCTTTGTGGATCTGGAAAGATGGAGACATGAAATATCTAAGAACTACAAGAGGAGTAAGAAAAAAGAAATATCAAGGGGAAAGAAAAATCAGAAGAAACCAATTCAAAAGTGAAGTTTGGTGAAGAGGATTAGAATAGAAAAGAAGAGGAAGGTAAGGAAGTAGAAAGAGAGTTAAAAAAAAAAATAAAAGAAAGAAAAAGAAAGAAAAATGAAAAGGAAAAAGGAAAGACATCAAATGATAATAAAAAAAAACTGATGGAAAGAAAAGATGAAGAAAGACAACAAAAACTATAGAAGATTAAAGATATATATATATATATATATATATATATATATAATATATATATATAGAATATGAGAAAGAGAGAAAAACTATGAAGATTAATATATATATAATAATATATATAAATGAAAGAAAGTTGACAAAAGGTAAAAGGAAGAAAAAAAAGAGCTTGGAAAAGAAAGAGAGAAAGAATTTATGTAAAGATTGAAAAAGTCACTTTGAGTTTAGGACATCAAAGTAGAAATTCCAAGGGAGGAGGAGACATGTTGTCTGATCAAAGTGATCAGAAGCTGAATGGTTGGGCATCAGTGGGTCAGGAGGTTGGGGGGTAATTTTAAAGGGAAGAAAAGGGAAAAGTAAATCAAAGGTAGGGAATTATAGGAAGAGAATAAATAGAAAGAGAGAGAGAGAAGATGGAAGAAGAGAAGGAACTTATTATATGTAAAAAGTTGAGAGAAAATAAAGAGAAAAAATGGAAGAAAAGTAAAATAAGGAAGGAATAAACAAAAAGGAAGAGAAATAAAAAAGAGAAGTAAGGAAGAAAAAAGGAAGAACTGGGAGAGAGGTAGAAGAAGTTTCGAAGAAGTTGAGAGAGGAGAGAGAGAGAGGATGGAAGAAGAGAAATGAGCTTATAAATGTTATAAAATTGAGAAAAAAGAAAGAGAGAGAAACAAAAGCAAAACAAAATAAGGGAGAAAGAAAGTAAAAAGAGGGAAATAAGGAAGAAAATGAAGGAAGATTTTGGAGAGGAGTACAAATAAATTTGTAGAAAAAATTAAGTTTTCAAAGAAAGAATGAAATAATAGAAAGTAAAATGAAGATAATCAAAGAAGAGAAAAAAAAAAGAATATATAAGATTAAGTAAAATTAATTTGAATAATTCATAGAATTAAGGTCTCAAAAACATAAAAGCAAAAAGAAGAAAATGGGGAATGAAAAAAATATCAATGGAAAACTGAAAAAAAAAAAAAGAAAGAAAAAAGAAAAGTGAAAATATACTTTTGAAAGAAAAAAAAGGGTAAATTAAAAAATGGAAAAGAAAGACTAAAAAAAGAAAAGGAAAAAAATTGAACTGAAAAAAGGAAGGATACAGAAAAAAAATCAGAAAAAAGTACAAAAAAATAAGGTTATGAATAAAAAAGTAAAAGATGAAGAAATTAGGGATTATGATAATGAAGGAAGAAAGAATAAACTCTGAAGACAAAGAAGAAAATAAATGGAATCTGAAATAGCCAAAGAAAAAATGAGATGGAATTGAAGAAGATTAGAAAAAAAAAAAAAAGACTAAAAAATGGGAATGAAAAAAATGGAAAATAGACTGTGAATGAAAGATTAGGAAGAAGATCCAAAATAATAAAACTATGAAGAAAAACTGTTACACCCCCACTCCACAAAAAAAAAAATGAATATCAAATAAAAAGAAAAAAAGAAATCAGAAAATGTAAAAGAATAAATTTATTAAAAAAAAAGAAAGTAAAAGATGATGAAAAAAAGAAATTAGAGGATACTGATAAAGAAGAGAATAAAAAAAAATGATAATGAAGGAGAAAAAGAAGAAAAAGGCACCCCCCACCCTACCTACCCCCAAAAAAGCAACAATAGCTAAAGAAGAAAAAAGAGAAGGAATTGACAGATTTTAAATCCTAACCCACTGTCCCTGCCTTTAGATTTTCTCAGCAACCCTCACTTCAAACTAGAATAAAATGGAGTCTAACAAGAATTTCTTTAAAAGGCTAGACTTGATCAACTAACAGTGATGAGGCTTTCACTGTGCAGTGCCCAGAGGCATTGGTCCGAGATTAATCAATTTTCAAAAATTCAGCCAGGATAAAAGATGTTCTGCCAAGTAATTTTTATGTGTTAAAGAGGATACATATGGTATGAGAGTAATTTTAATACACCAGCTAGAGTTTAGTCTGTATGAAGAGTCTTACTGGACTTTTTTTAAATTTAAAAAAACATATTAAAGTTTAGATAAAATAAAAATTCCTTCTATAAAAGTAGATTTTTATTGAGTCCAGTATGTGCCAATACAAATATTTTCAAAAATTTAGTGTTTACGTCACATGTTCCTAGTTGTACAAGAAATAAATTTGAAAGGACAGTTTGAAATGATTTGAAAATAAGCAGAAAAAAAACTGCATCACTATTTGAGAACAAAAAGTAAAATGGTTAATTTTAAAAGTGACACAAAATATAAGACTTTTCAAAATTAGTCTTGTCATTTTCATCAAAATTTTCTCATGTATATTATCTTTAAATCTTTGTTGTTCAACATTTTTTTTAGGCATGTCATATAGTT
>CM042160.1:15930588-15963088 GCA_023376005.1 Doryteuthis pealeii | reverse complement strand
ATTGTATAATTTTCTGCTAGAAATAATAATATACTGGTAAATTTAGTTCAGAAGAAAATTAACTGTGTATAGAACACTATTAGGAATGTACTTATTTATAGATGATGCTATATATATATATATATATATATATATATATATATATATATATAAAAGTAAAGTCGACGGGGCGGCCTAATGTCGATATCAGCCAGTCAGCGAGGGAGTCTACCCCCTTTTCAATAGCGCTAGACCAAGGACATTGTTTTAACATCTGAGGTGGAGCGTGACGCTCCACCTCAGATGTTTATATACCATCAGATCCCTGTGCTACTCATACGCTGAGTTGGCGAGGACTGGTATCGAACTAGGAACCTTGTGGTTTCTAGCCGAACGCTCTACCGACTGAGCTAACCCGGCACATTTTATATATATATATATATATATATATATATATATATGCCTGCTGAGGTCCCAGTTTCGATTCCTGTCGGAGGGGAGTCGTTAGTATACATCGCTGATGAGACTTAATAAAGTCGAAACAGTCTGTACGGTGTTCTGCATAACGAGCCATCCTTTGCCGGGATTCACTTGTCAAGATTATTTTCTATAATCATCGAATTTTATGCGATACATGCATTATAATTGCCTTCAAGCAAAATATAAATAATATATATATATATATATATATATATATATATATATATATAATATGCCAAAAACGAGAAATAGGAAAGTTATCGGCTCAAACAAGGAAAGAATGTTGTTTTTTATTGTTTTGTAAGTATCATATTGAGAAAGGATATCCTAAATTTGAACCCTCCCTATTTAAGAAGAAACAATCAGATTAAAAGACGGAAAAGCGAAAGTGAAAGTAAAGATGATGAAAATGAAAAGAATATGACCGAAGGGATTAAAAGAATAACTTTAATGAACTTATTCAAAAAGATCCTTAAATAACGAGTGAAATAAATTTCAATATAAATATACACAGGTTTAAGATTTTAGCTGCTACCAGAAAGAAAAAAGGATAACTAAATCAAATTTATTTTATAGAAGTTTCCATTGTATAAACCTTTGATCCTCCCAGTTGAAGATAAACTTTATAACTCCGTAACCATGATATTCTAGCATCTTTCAATAGGCAGATTATACGGGGAATTTCTGATGCAAAAACAAACAAACAAACAAACAAAAAACAACTCTTGCATTAAGAAGAAATGAAGTATGCATAAAGTCCTCCGTCCCAGTTTTTTTTTTTTAATTATTTTTTTATTGTGCTGGTAAAAAGACAGAGAAAGAATATAATAGAAGGGAAAACGTGAAAAAAGAAAATATCGTTTTAAAAAAAATGAATGAAAAAGTTAAATAGAAAGGAAAAATTTAACAGACGATTAAAACAAAAGGAAAATAAGAGACGGCAGGAATGAGGCGAGGATCAAAGAAAATGCAGCCACTTTGTCTGTAAGCACTTCTTTGCGGGAGACAAGCCGTGGGTGCATGCAGCAGCAGCAGCAAGTGGGGTGGATGAAATGGGTCGGGGGATGAAGAGCCGGTGGCATAAGGAGGAGGAGGAGGAGGAGAAGATAGGGATGAATGTCAATAAAAGGCGGGAGGAGACTATAATGTCTAACTGGAATGGATGAGTTACCGACTGTCAGCTACTTGGACAGTAAATGCAAAAGACAAGGGTACAATCAAAGGAATCATTTAGTGGATCTTATAAAGAAGAAATCCATGGAGAGAGGGGGGGAGAAGCGGGAGGAGAGAGAAAGGGGGAGAAAGCGGAAGGGAGAGAGAAAGGGGGGAGAAGCGGGAGGGAGAGAGAAAGGGGGAGAAGCGGAAGGGAGAGAGAAAGGGGGGAGAAGCGGGAGGGAGAGAGAGAAGGAAGCGGGAGGGAGAGAGAAAGGGGGGAGAGGGAGAGAGAAAGGGGGAGAAGCGCGAGGGGAGAGAAAGGGGGGAGAAGCGCGAGGGAGGAGAAAGGGGGGAAGCGGAGGGGAGAAAGAGGGGAGAAGAGGGAGGAGAAGAAGGGAGGGAGAGAGAAAGGGGGGGAGAAGCGGGAGGGGGAGAGAAAGAGGGGAGAAGCGGGAGGGAGAGAGAAAGAAAGACGAAAAGAACAATTGAGAGAGACGAAATAGAAAATAAAAAAGATGATATGCCGTTTGTTTGTTTTTTGTTGTTTTCTTTTGTTTGTTTTTTGTTTAATGGCATATCAACATTCGTGGGTTATTTAATACAAAAGCCATTCTAACAGTAGTGGTATTATTCAAATCATCATCATCATCATCATCATCATCATGTCGCGCGCGCAGCACGGATATCAATGACCACTTTCACCAACCTCCCCTATTACTCATGGCCCCTGGGAGGTCCTCTGTGCAGCATCCAGCCCATAAGCGACGTTCTCCTGTGGAAGCCTACACCTGGACATGCTAACGTAGGACGCCCGCTAAGGACATTGACTCTGGATTCAAACCATAGGTGGGGATAATATGCGGAAAGAAGGCAACGATGAGAAAAACGTCGTGGATCTTGTAAAGGAGAAATCCGTAGAGAGAGAGAGAGAGAGAGAGAGAGAGAGTGAGAAAGTTTTGGGATAAGAAGACGGAAAGCAAAGAAGAACAGTAGAAGGAAAAGTCGAAAAGGAGATTGATAGAAAGAAAGTATATTATATACAAGGAAAGCAGTGAAAAGAAAAAACGAAGAAGAGAAAGAAGAAAAGAAAGAGGAAAGGAAAATCAACAAACAAACAAAAAAGAATAGAATTAAAAGAGGAAAATAAGTGAAAAGAAGAAAAAAAAGGAAAAAGATAAATACAATGAACGAAGTCGATAAAAAGGAAGGAAGAAGAGAGAAAATAAAAGAAAGAAAGGGATTATATATAGAGAGGGGGCAGATCGGAAGAGAAAGACGAAAAGAATGGAACAATGGAAAGTGTCGGGAAAAATGAAAACTACTCACCTGCAATCTTCTGAGGGAAGAAAGCAGGAATGAAAAATGCGTAGGAATTTATACTTGTGGTTGGTGTCAACTATTATTTGATTGGTCGAATTGGTAGATAAATACCCTGTCACCACTCACGAAGGTGTACTTTCTTCAGGACTTTTTTTTCTGGACTATTTATACGAGACCTAAAGTGTCAGTTCCTTTTTTACCCACTTGCAAGGTCGCAACAAGGTTTGTTGCAAGCTTTTTCCCTATTCAAACCCGACCAGGAGGTCTTTATTGGTGTACTCAACCAAGTCTACTGGCAATTTGCCAAAAAAGAAAAGGCGAAAATAACCATCACACCACGCGCCTCCAACAAAGAAGCTAACCATTACACCACGCGATGCACCCCAAGAAATTTAAAAATCTTTGCCTGCATACAGACCTCATATTGTTTATGGAACCCGCTGTTCCTAAATAGTCGCCCAGTTTAGTACTGAGATGGCTCATCGCCTCAAAACTTCGATGATCTAGAAGGAACCGATACTTTAAGTGTTACTTGACCTTAAGATAAAGCCGGGAAGAAAGTTATAGTAAGTTTAGAAATAGAAAAAAGGTAAGAATTGTTGAGTTTGAAGATAAGGAACAGGAAGTTAAAGGTGAATAAAAGAAAACGGGTGGATAGAAAATGAATAACCCTGAAACTTCGCGATAAGGCAAAACAGTTGGAAAAACAAAATAACAAAAACAAAATCAAAACAAACAAGATAAAGATTTGCTTTAGTTGTTGCCATGCCATATCAACACCTTATGGGTTATTCAATGCCAAAATTTTATCAATTCATAAAGTTTGATTATAATCATATATAGGGACCAGGCCTCACCCAATGTCACTCCGCCCCCAAAACCAAGGCCGACGAAAATACCCGGGCATTGTCAAGATTGCTCCCCTCTAATCAGCCTGGCCGAAAGGAACTAATTTCTCCTCAAAGGCCAATACGCCTGCGCAATGGGAGAGGGGGGGAGGAAGGGGAGATGTAGAATACTGATAATTGTCATTCTGTGTTACTTTCACCCTTAGCCAGGATTGAACCTGCAGTCTGGAAATGACTGTTACAGATTATTAACTATTGGACAGTAGGACAGTCAAACACCTCCTCAGCTTAATGGACTCTTCCTGGCAGCAGTGGCAGGAATTATTTAAGCTGTTATAGTGGGCTCATTAAGGAACGAGTAACTTCATGTTAGGCTTGGTCAGTCAAACCAAATGACTGTCTAACTGACTGACTTCAATAATCAATACTAGTTATATTGTTTAGATTTTCTTTTAGGTAATCCTTAACTTGTTCCTCGTAAATTCCTACCATAAAATAAACTGAACCTTCATTTTCATGTCCGTGTTTTTGCAATAAATGTTTTATTTTTCTTGCACCCGTTATTTTACAATACTGAATATATTTTCTTTATTTAAAAACATTTATTGCAAACATATTTAAAACATTTATTGCAAAACCCGGACATAAAATGAGGGTTCGGTTTATTTTATAGTAAGAATTTACGAGGAACAAGTTGAAGATTACCTTCCTTTATTGTTCTATACACAACGTTTCGACCAGGGATATTGTTTTGGCGTTTGAGGTGGTGCACCAAACTTACCATCAGCTCCACACTTTACTGCATAGATCCAAGTTGTGCTTACTCATGTTCTAAGTTAGCGAGGGCCGGTATCGGACCTGGGACTCTGTAGTTCTGAGTTGGATTATCTACCGATTTAGCTGAATCGCTTTACGGTCTGAGATCTTTTGGGTGGTGGGTGCAGCTCTGTCAAATCCTACGAGTACTACACCTCAGGAAGAAACTCTCTATCGGGGAGTCTAATTGCCCGATAGAGGGTTTTTCCACTTTTATTTCAATCCAGCTTATACAGCAGACCCAAAAGTGCTACTCCCATAAAAGTGTCACCCGGAGCGGACCACCCACTCTAGTTAAACTAGTGGAGTAATGGCAATACCGGATACAGTTTAGTGTCATTGCCAGGACACTTTTCCTTTATATGAGAAAGAGTTTTACCCATTTGCAGTGTCAGCGTATTCTAAGCCCCGCCGACAGAACCAAGGAAAATAGAGAAGATAAAGTGAGGAAGAAAGATTTAAAGTAAAAAGTAAAAAAAACAAAAAACAAACAAAGAAGTTAATAGAAAGATTTTCAAAATAGGAAAAAAAGATTTGAGAAGAAAATGAATTCCTTTTAAAGAGAAAGACTGAACAAAAATAAAAGAAGAAGAAAAGAATTTAGACGTGAAAGACAAAGAAGGATACATATAAGAAAGAAAAAGAGAAGTGAAAGAAAATAACGAAAACAAAGGATTGGAAGAGAAAATCCAGCTAGAGGAAGATTGCAAATGAAAAAAAAAATTGTATGTGTAAATATATATAAGCCTGAAGAAGATACCAAAAGATCTGAAACACGTGTTGCATATGTAAAACAAAAAGAATTAAAAAAATTTTTCTGAGAACAAAATACATTTTGCGGACCTTCCTTTTTTTTATAAAATATTGAATTTTCTCCCGTTGGAACCAGAACAACATTTTATATATATATATATATATATATATATATATATATATGTGTGTGTGTGTGTGTGTGAGGGAGAGAGAGGGAGTGTGTGTGTTGTGTCTGTCTGTCAGTCAGTCCGAGGATGCAATTGAAAATAAAGATCAAACAAAACCTTTCTAACGTAGAATTTTACGCAAAATCCAGTGGTGATACTAATATTTATCCCCTGAATTCACGTGGGTCACTAGAGACCAACTTGCTCATTATGGTATAAGAAAATAGGGGGGATATGCTGAGGGGAATAATTCCAATGAATTCGCAAATTCAATGAATTTCCATATCAAGTATTTTCTTAATTAGTACAACTTATATTAATGATAACCCTGTTGATATTGTGTCTCACTCCCTTCAAAAAAAGTCATTTTGTTATTGGGAAATGGGGATTAACATACAAATATCCGTCGGAATATTTTCACAATAAGCATATCGGGCGATAGATAGTGCTATCCAATGGTGAGCAATAAGAGATTTAAAAAAATGTATACTTAAATTTAGTCGGATACTGTATAAACCATGCAAGGCGGAGAACATACAACTTTTTTTTTTAAATAAGAGAAGTTAAAAAAAAAAAAACAAGAAAAAAAAACCAAAGCGACAGAGAGAAATGAGGTAAAAAACAAAGATGAAATAGCAGTCAAAATGGAGCAGACTTCAAACGAAAAGAAAAAAAAAAACTCTTGACTGCGACGTAAAGAAGACGACCGACATTGTTGAGAATGAGCGCACACCAAAGTAAGCAACCCTAACAAACAACATCCACTTTTTCTAAAAAAAACAAAACATGGACACAAACAAATCATAAATCGTTGAAGGATTAGAATTGCGAATGGAGTGGTTAAAATTCAAAGAGAGTGAGACATTTGCTAGATAGATTAGAATGTAATGCAATAAAGATGGAGAGGGGTCAGGAAAAAAAAACTTGAAAAAGATTAAATATATATTTTTTTTTAAAGAATGGTGTTTCAATTTTTTGGTTATCAAGTGAATGACTTGATTTGTGTTTATCAACCTTTTGGCGCGAATGCACATCCAAAAAATTTGGATGACTTCTACCGCCCCAAAAATTATACACCTATGTATGTCATCCTCCTTCATAACGACCCCACCCCGAACTAGGAGGGCGAAATGTACCCCCAACAGGTCATATTGCTGTAGCATATTTATTTGTAGATGTTTGGAAGATAATGGTTGTTGCTACACTTTTCATTAATTTGTATCAATATTTACAAGAAATGCACATATGACTATCAATACTTGTGCCCCCCATATAAACAAAAAAAAATAGATTATGGCGCCAAAACCAAAAACTTCACTTATCACGGAGCACTCACTGAGGGTAGTCCCGTAAATAGCGATGCCTAGACTTAACTTATCTACTGACCGTCGACTTGGACGGAGGCGTTTTTCACAGCATACTTTCTGAAGGTTGTTTTGACAGCGAACTTACCAGAAGGCTGAGGACCCAAATAGTCTACTTGAGAAGGACCCCATCCACCGTCATTCAAAGGAACTGTTACCCGGGCGAGAAGCTTTTAAAATAGCATCCCCCACCATTACTTATCACAGAACCGGTTACCAGGGAAGGAAGTGAAAAACAAGCGTCTTATCAACATTTCCTACCAACGACCAGAATTACCCTGTATCACCACTACCCCAAGAACACTACTTAAACTCAGATAAGTCTAGTAGCAAATACCAATAAAATTTGCTTAAACATTTATGTAATTTTTGTTAATACAAGTGTCTGCAATTTACTTTTCGTGTTTGTTCCTTCTTTGTCCGAAATGGCCATTCTACGGAGAAATAAGAGCTCCAACAAATCCCCGTAAATACTCGTAAGACGGACCCCGTTAGTTTGCTTTTTTTCTTAGTTTAATGGTATATGAAACTATATAATGCCAAAGCCATCCTTTTACAATAACACTACTATTCAATCTATAGCTGGGAGATAGGGGTTTCATACCTTTCCCAAGGATATTACAACAAAATTGAACGTCACAACGCAACTGAAGTTTTAACTCGCTTACTGCGATATCACAGTCCAACACGCTAGCTACTACGCCTGGAGGACTCCCTCAGACCCCGCTAGGAAACATTGCTGTAGTGTCATTAAATGTTATTAAATAGATCAGCTTCATTTTTCTTGTTTGTATGATGATAGTTGATGCTACCCTTTTCTTAATGAAGTCTAGAAAGGAACAAGTCATTGTGTCCCAATTACGCATTGGTCACACAAGACTAACGCACTCCAATATACTCAAACAAGAATAATAACCACAATGTGAAACATGTCAAACACCTTTGACTGTTAAACACTTATTCGTGGAATGCAGGTTTTTGCTCACATCAAAAACCATTATTTTAATGCAAACAATACGAAAGATCTATTTGAAAATGTCAACATGGAGGACATTCTGTCCGTTTGATGGAAATAAAATTATACCATAGAATATAAACATGAACTTAATCACTCTCATACAACATAATACATTGTAAAACCAATTACTACAAAAGTATAAATACAAATACTCGACATATATTACTTCCGAACCGTTAGGCATGACATAGCCCCAGACGGGTTGATACGCCGTTAGAATCAACCAAACAACCCTTTTTTTAAAATCTTATATGTATTTGCACTACCCCACGACTACAAGCAGAATGTAAAACAAGGTTAATTATTCAGCGGTGTATAGCTGGTTTGAATTCAAAATATTCCCTCCCTTAGACCGATTGCTATATCAAGGTTAAAGAGCCCAGCTTGTCCTACTATTTACCAAAGCTGGAATGGTAATAATTGGGTAAATACATTTCCCAAGAGTATTAGCTCTATGAAATGCAAACAATCTTGTTGAGGATTTGAACTTGAGTCAATGAGTCCATTCCCTGCGGAGATAACCGTTACGCCACAAACGCCTACGTGTATCAATATGTTCTGCAGCCTTAAGAGAGAAGTTCATTATCATTATAAACATCATAGAAGATTTTTTTTGAAGTTGACCCAGGACCCATGAGCTGCCTACCACGTATCGCTAGAGAGCGCATACAGTAGCTCCGTGCACACACTACTAAACTCAACTTAATCAAATCTGACAGGATAATGTGCTGTTGTTCTCTCATCTATAATTCCCCGATGATGATATACAACTTTGCTCACCGTCCCTTCAAGCCTCTACCCCCCCCCTGTGAAACAATTTTAGCCACCACCCCAAGATAACTGATAATGTCTCCTTAGGGGGTGGTATGGCTCCCATTGGGAAACGCTAGAAGAGGCGAAGTAAAATTACTGTTTTGTACTTGATTTTGGCTAAACCTTTAAATGCGAGTCTTTTGTTGGTTGGGATTATCTTCCAACCAACAAAAGACTTCCAGGGTCATGACAGCAATGACCCGTCGTAGTTTCAGCTTAGACCAAGTTGACCAAGGTACTTGTCAAGGTTGACTATGGACGTAACAGCTTCATGTAGGATATATATGCGAAAATAATGTATATATGTGTGACACTACAAAATTTTTATTACGTTTGTATATATTAGTTAGCTCAGTCGGTAGAGCGTTCGGCTAGAAACCACAAGGTTCCTAGTTCGATACCCGCCCTCACCAACTCAGCGTATGAGTAGCACAGGGATCTGTGCGGTAAAGTAAGGAGCTGATGGTAGGTGTGGCGCTCCACCTCAGACGCTAAAATAATCTCCTTGGTCTAGCGCTAGTGAAAAGGGGATAGACTCCCTCGCTGCATGGCTGATACCGACATTAGGCCGCCCCGACTTTACTTTACTTCCAAACAGTTGGGTTATTTTAACCGTTTTTTCTTTTAATAATAATCCCATCCAGAAGACCAGATCTAGTTATGATTAAAAGAATTTATCAACTTGTGAGTTTTGCCGTCTCGATGGATCACTGGGTAAAAATGAAAGAAAGCAAAAGGATGGAAAAAATACTTGGACCTTGCCTGAGAACTAAAAAAAAAACTGTGGAACATGAAGATAAAGGTCGTACAAGTTATTATAATTGGTGCCATCGGAACTCTCTTCAAGGGTTTGAAAAAGAGTCTGGATGAATTGGAAATCCGAGGATGCATCGAGATCATACAAACAATAACATTGCTAGAATACTCAGAAGAGTCCCAGAGACCTGAAGAGACTTGCTGTCACTCAGACTCCAGTGAAAGACCATCAACCAACACTGGTGTGAAAATTCAAAAGGAGTAAATAATAATAATAAAATATCGAAGGAAATCACCTTGTTTTCTAATGAGTGTGCTGATTTTTTCGGATAATCTTTAAAAGTTGCTGAACATATAAACGTGAAAATTAACAATTGGCTTATTTACAGGAGTTCGATATTAAACAGTTATTGCACAAAAATGAGATAAGGCAGGGTATTGCCATAGTGGGTGAGAAGCGACAATGTATTAGTTACCATTCAGTCTATCAACCAACATAACCACATTAGTACTTATATACTAAGTCATCTCACGACCGTTGGAAGTGTGAGTTTTCTAGCTAACAAATATACGAATCGACACACAAACATATATATATATATATATATATAATATATATATATATACATATATATATATATATGAAGTGAACAAACAATTTGTGTGAAATGGCGAAGGCCGACAATTTTGGGGAGATTATGTGCTTAATTAAAGTCATACCTAATTTGTTAATTAATTAATTATAATTAAGTGAATTAAGCGTGCATATCGGTTTATTTTTTCTCGATTTGTTTACGCTTTACATTTAAACCGATACTAATTCATTTAATTATAATTAATTAACAAATTAGGTATGACTATAATTAAGCACATAATCTCCCCATATATATATATATATATATATATATTTGGTAGAATATGTGCTTAATTGAAGTCGTACCTAATTTGAAAGTTAATTAATTAATAATCAATTAATTAGGCGGGAATACCTATTCAAATGTAAGGCTAAACAAAATCGAGAAAAATCAATCTCTGTATGTACATTTCGGCCTATTAGGCAGAGCTATAGTATTCTTTTGTGTATTTACTTCTCATATATATATATATATATATATATATATATATATATATATATATATAATCACAATATCAACCTTTTTCTCAGTCTTAGCGTAACGGTTATCGTCGTAGAAAATTGAATTGGCTACCAGAGTTCAAATCCTGTACGAGGCCGTTTGCGTTTCAATTCACGCTAATGCTATTGGGAAATGAATGAATCCATTAATTCTCCCGCCCAAGCTATGTGTAAATACAACAGACTGGGTTTTTAGACTAGTTTCTGACAAAGGTTAAGAGAGGGTAAGCATTAATTTCAAATCAGCTTCGCTACGCTTAAAAATTAACCTTCTGTCGCATCCTACACGTTGTTGGTGAAATACATTCCAACACCAGTCCATAATGTACTGGCAGGGAAGGGTTAAAATTAAGAGAAAGAAAATACGCACCCGCATTTTATGGATGCATTGATCAAACTAAAATTGCAACATCCTGAATAGGTGTCTCAATTTACTCAAGGTTAGATGTGCAGATACTGACGTTAGATTTTCAATAAATGATCGCATACACAGATCAATACCTGCACAGTTTCCCAAAGAACACTCGCTACAGTGCTCAAATGCCGTTTATCCTCCTTGGGCGTTAATACGAGCATCTACTCTCGTACATATGCAATAATACAGATGGCAAATACAATCCTGCAAACGTCACAAGATAGCAGAAAGTTTTTTTTTTATAATCTTAGCATATCTATGACCGATTCACAAGCACATGCCGTATCCAGATCAAAATCGGCAGGGTCCTTCTGCTTTACTATCCATCAGTAAATATAGCAGCACCAAAAACAGGTAAATATAAGATCATGCGCTAACCGGGGGGGGGGGTGCATACGCAAAATTTATCAAATAACAATTTAATCATTCTTTAAAAAAGCCACTAAAAGATAGGTAGTATCTCGGATATCAAATTAATAACCCTGTTTACACTTGTAGAGAGACAAAATTGTCTTCCTTAAGATTATGGGCATGGTTTCCAACGTCACGTGTCCGTTGGTCACATGATGATTCAGCTCCTTAAAACTTTCTCTTTGGTCCCCGTCCTTGGAAAGAACAAAACCTATCTTTTTCAGTCCTTGCTTATAAACTAATACTTCACTATTCTTATATAAAATTCTATAACAGTTTGATTGATTGATTGATTTTAACGGCATATCAACCCGTATTGGTTTATGTTATACCTCGATGTTATGGAATCGTGTACATTATAAGTTTGTATTTACATTTTTCGTAATTGTTTTTAAGAAATTTTTGCACGCAATTATCCTGAGACAAATAATGTGTACACAGTTGTATGATTTCAAGCATTCCTATCTAAAACTAATAATGTATGCACAATTCTATGGTTGCACACAGTTATATAAATCAAATGGTTTCAAGTAATAATCCTTAGTAAACAATTATGGCTTCAAGTAACAATAGTTATTATAAATAATATGATATCAAATATTTCTATCTAGTATGAATAATTTAAAACATATCTATTTGATACATGGATAGGACCCTAACAGGTACTACAATTCTGTCAGGAAATATTATGAACGCTAACAAAAAGTTTTTTATTCGCATATTGTCAGTACCAGTCAAATAGCGAGGGTGTCTACCCCATTTTCACTAGCACTAGACCAAAGAGATTGTTTTACTGTGGTAGGGCACCACACATACTACCGGCTCCCAGATATTTTACCGCACAGATCAAGATTATCCAAGTGCTGTTACTCATGTGCTAAGTTGGCGGTGACCGGTATCGAACCCGGAACCTAGGCGGATGTTCTCCTGACTGAGCTAACCTGGTTCCTTAAATGGCAGACTTAAATAATGCCATTCAGGGAGTTGTGTTAGATAACGGAAATAATTGAAAGCTTTTCTCTGGGTTTCCTGATTAAAATATGATGGAAGAAATATTGGTTCTACTAATCGTCTATTCCTTGTAACCAATATACCATTTAATTGGAACCCAGCGTATTTAGATCTATGTTAGATTCTGTCAATTTTGGCATTTTGCTGTGGGAATGAGCAGTCAGCACGTAATTTAGAGAGATACCTATATAAGTTGTGATGAACTCAGGTATGGCCGCTTTTAAAATGAAAATGGCTGTCTCTTTTGCATTGAGCTAAACGAACCGAGGGATTGTGATTTGTTGAAGAGTACTAGTCGTAGAAATAGTACATATATATAAACACAATGAATGAAGGAAAAAAACTTACTGCGGCATCTTCAGGTATGAGCAAAGTCATGGATATTTCTGAAGAACCTCCCAACAAACAATTGTTTAAATCTATCAATTTAGGGGGTGGCTTATTTTGGGAGGGTTGGAGGAAATATATTATTGTAATGATGCAAATTTAATGTTTTTTCCTTCATTTATTTGATATTTTGATCTGTCCGTCCACTCAATGGCAATAGGCACATTGAGCTCACAGTACGGTCTACCTGCATCACTCCGGTTAAACTACACATGGAAAGATCCTAACTACCATATATATATATAATGTATGTACATTTATGATTAACATTCAGCGCAATAAGCGTTTTTAATCCGTAAAATCTTTACATTGTTCAATGCATGTTAAATGCTGAGCAATATCATAATAATAATAATAATAATAATAATAATAATAATAGTAAATACAAGTAAGATAATAATAATAAATACAAATTTACAACTCAAAGCTTTACGTTGTCGATCCCTAGGTGAGCTAATATTCAACATAACTTTAAATTGTAGCTTACCTGAGGATCGACGATGTGAAACATTGAATCGTGAGTTTTCACCCTGTCTTTTTTTTATACTTTATGTATATATAAAACCAGTTTAAAAATTGCATAGGCGATAAACTGTCACTTACCAAGCGTCGTTGACTTCATGTCTTTGCTACTCTAACTAATATATATACCTACAGTTGCGTGAGTGGCTGAACAGACCGATCCATTCAAGGATCGGTCTGTTCAGCCACTCACGTAGCTGTAGGTAAAAAAAAAATTGAATGGACACTACGCCATCGTCTAAAATAGACGGAAGGTTGCCAACCATATATATATATATATATATATATACATATTTTTGTACATACATGAAAGCGCATTGAATTTCTGATCGTATAGACCTATTAAAACAGCAAAAGCAAAGAATATAAATCTTATTTTGTCTTCTTAGAACCTTAAGTTCCTATGATAATCACTAATGACAAATAAAATCGCCCCTAAAGAAACAAAGAGTTATTTTAATCAGATGGAAAATACAAAAACAAAATGTATCTTCTTCTTCCCAGGATTAATATTACAATCTCATCACAAAGAATGCGGCTAAATCACAAATTCTTTCATTAAACGCTCGTTACGTATAACAAACTGGTTATAATTTGATATAATGGAAACAGCGACTGATATAAGACGACAACACGCACCCACGTTGAAATCTATCGGCGTAAACCTACCTAAAAAATGTCAAGTCTGTATCACCCTAAATTAAAACAGCGCATGAAAAGGACCACCAAAAAAGACTATATATATATATATATCGTCTATGCTTATCGCATTTCTCTGGGAGTTAAACGCCTCAAAAAGAGCAGAACACTTAAGTGTACGCACTGTCAAACGCAAAATCACGGGTGTGTGATTGAGATAGCACTAAGAAGGCGGTGTTATAAAGTTGGCTAAAAGGGCCCACGTTTCACATTTGAATTATTCTAATCTACGGATATCGTCGCGCCTTCTCGACACATCCCGATAGAGCATCATTATTTATAAGATAAAGGCCGATTTTTTATATTTTAACGAGTTGAAAGGGTAAAAGAACAAATTAATTCTTGGAATGTTAACCAAAAACAATTATTCATACAAGAAATACGAGCTCGATCTACAAAGTAGATGAAACTGTGTTTTTTTTTTTTTCTTCAGGTTGCGACCCTGATTGAAAATCAGCTGACCAACGTTGACTATGCCTTCTTAGAATTCACGTTAGCTGAGCAATCTTTGATTGTCAAAAGAGTGTTTGGTTAAGTGTGTCACGATAATAAAGAAAAATCAAATCAGGAGTCAAGGATAATGGGACAGAAACTTTTAATAAGTTAATACAGGTGTATGAAGTAAAAAGAATAGGAAGTAATCCAAAAGAAGAAAAATAATGCTACAAAGAAATAAGTGATCCAGAGTAGTTGCATCTGTTACAAATAGATCTGTTTTATTCGTATTCGATGTCTATGAGCCATACAGCGATGGAGTCTATCCCCCTTTCACTAGTGTTAGATCAAGGAGATTGTTTTTTGCGTCTGAGGTGGAGTGTCACACCTACCATCAGCTCCTTTACCGTACATATGCCAGACCAAATGACGATGCCCGTTCTGGTTGACTGTACACATCGGGAACTGAAGAAAATACAACAAAAATGACCACTCATGTCAGAATCTTGATGTTGAGAATGATTAATAGTGAATTAGTATTGATCATCTGATTTTCAATAAGGATTGCCATCCTGAAAATAAATCAACCTTATTACTTTCTAGATATTTTCTGTGAACGAGCTTGTAGCTCAAGAGACTATTGCCGTGATGCGATGGCCCAACTTTCTGTGTACTTGTGACTAAATCAAAATCAAGTTTCATTGTCGCTGTTTAAGAAATGATGAGAATATACAACAGGATGGGAGAAACTTGTGAATGTAGTGTCAGTTGAAAACAGCAGAAGCAACGTTTCCTCACCGTGTAGCTTTCCAAGAAAACTATTTGCCTCCCCGCAATATTCTTAAAGGTGAAAATTTCAAAAGAAATAAAATAAAGAAATAAAATACTACTACTACTACTACTACTACTACTAATAATAATAATAATAATAATAATATGGTACTTTGAGATAAAGACGGATCACCCTATCCCGGCCAGGAGACCAGACCTAGTGTTGATTAAAAAAAAATTTTTAAAAGAGAACGTGTCAACTAGTGGACTTTGCGGTTCCAGCAGAATACAGGGTGAAGCTGAAGGAAAATGAAAAGATAGATAAATACTTGGACCTAGCCGGAGAATTGAACAATTTGTGGAATATGGGTTAAAGTGATACCAATTGTAGTTGGTGCACTTGGAACGGTCCCAATAAACATTGAAAAAAAAAAGACTGGAGGATCTGGAAATCAGAGGAAGAATTGAGACCATCCCGACTACTGCACTGCTGCAATCGGTTAGAATAGTCCTAGACACCTGAGGAGGCTTGTTGTCACTCAGCCTCCAGTGAAATACCATCAGCTAATACTGATGTGAAAAACTCAAAAGGAGTGAAAATAATAATAAATGAAAAATAGCATGCACTATTCCTCACACAGAAAACCTTCCTTCAATAACCACAAATAACGGGTGTGGACTTTAATTATCTAAAATCACTACGTGCTAGAGGATGCAATACCTGCCTTGCTCAGGGCGCTGGTAACCCACGCTACGCCCCTGCAACATTGTACGTTGTGATTCATAAATGTATCATAAATACTGGCAGACTAAAGAAAAATACATTTTCTTGAATCAAGTCTGGCATAAGTCAACGCTTATAAGAGAGTCAAAGTTAAGAATCAAATTAATAATCGGTGGGGGGTATATTTAGAAGATCCTAAATGACAGCCACACGCCTACCAAAGATTGCCAGCAGTATCTTATAAAGTTACTAGACTTTGGTGGTTTGCTATCATATCGTGGGTATTTTAGATTAAGATTCAACCGTTTCGATAAATCCTTGTTATATTCACAACTTTTCAATAACGAATAACATTAGGGATGATCTGAATTAACTAACATGTCATTACACTGAACGTGAACGAGAATGGAATTTCCGTGAAATTCACGAAGCGGGTAAACAAGATTTCGGTAATGAATCTTTAATTCAGTGATGCTGAATTGTATGATGAGATTATAATGTATATATAAATTCGTTTAATGTTCGGTATTTTGTAAGAAAAATTTGCAGAAATAAATTTAAAAAATCACCCTCACTTTATTCATTTCATTTTTTTTTTTTTTTACAAAGATACCGTATAAAGAAAGACTCCCAATTATTAAACATAAAAAAGCTGGTTTTATCATATATTGCATGTAATGAACAAATCCTAACTTTTGGCTATGCTTACCTACAAAAACATTTCGTCAATATTCAATAATATAAAGAGAAAACATTTAAATATTTATTCAAATTTTCAAAACTACTATAATACAGTCGAAATCAATGCAATTCCGCAAATAAACAATGTAGTATAGACCTTGATGTAGCCTATCATGTTTACTTGGATATTCCAAGCATAATATATCCATACCACTGATGCACAATAGCATTGATAATATAGTTACGTAAGGTTATTGATTAAGTACTCTTGGGAGGTAGGGTTTACTTATATATATATATATATATAATATATATATATATATATATATATATATATATATATCAACAAAATAACACGACATTAGCTAATGCCTAAACAAAAACTTTAACTTAAGATGTTTTTACCAACTTTGTTTACCATTTATGGTATTTATACATATTATATATACAGGTGTTAAAATAGTAAACAATTTTAAGTAAAAACTTTATTATCTTAACAAAAGGCCTTTGTTTAGGCTAATGTCATGTGATTTTGGTTATACATAAAAACAAGTAAACAATTCCTCCGAAAGTGTACTTAATCAATTGCCTTACGTAATTATTATAAATGTTCACTATTTATAATATTTGTTCATATCATATGGACAAGTGTTATAAATAGTTACTTTAATCCATTTCTATTAGTGACGCTTAAATTCATTTCTATTTGTCGCGTCTCGAATTTTAACGTATATTTCTATCATTTATTCATTAAAGCTATTTTCTATTATTTAAGTAACCTAAAATAATATTAATGGAATGACTTAATAGTAATAATAATAATATTAGAAATAATAGTAATAATAATAATAGTAGTAGTGATAAAAAAATGTTAATAATAGTAATAATAGTAGTGATGATATAATAATAATAATAATAATAGTAATGATAATAATAATAATAATAAGTGATAAAAATTAATAATAATAATGATAATAATAATAATAGTATAAAAATAATGTTAATAATGAAAATAATAATAATGATAATAATAATAGTAGTGATAAAAATAATGTTAATAATAATAATAATAGTAGTGATAAAAATAATGTTAATAATAATAGTGATAATAGTAATAGTAATAGTGATAATAGTAGTAATAATGTTGGTGATAATAATAATAATGAAGATCTACTTTCCATTTTGTATAATAAACTACGATACATACTTCGACTGTCAACGTTCAGAAATTAACATATGTATGCACATGTACATATATATATATATATATATATATATATATATATATATATATATATATAGTAAACAATGTTATGTAAAATCTTCATTATCTTAATAGCCTTTTCTTTTGGTAAAGACTATGCGGATCAATCTTTGGATCAATCTAGAAACAAGGTAAACTTTGACGTTTGAAAAACATATTTTGGGCAATGAACAACCCCTTGTTTTTTATACAAAGAATTGGTCTTAAAAATCGTTCATTGCACGAGTATATAAGGTAAGTACCTGGAGAAATTCTTGTAAAAGAAATAAAGCAGGAGAAACTGGGTACTTTAATACACCTGGCGACAATAACCACTACGCGCCACTACTATCTTACGGATTTGCTGGAGATGTGACACGGTAACACATCCTGTGACAACAACCAGACGCCACTGTTTTGTTTAGCAAATAGCTTTTGAGACTGCCACATCGTTATGAAGTGGATTTCTAACCCACAAAAGGGAAATGGAATTAAAAAGCATCCATTCTCAAACCTCTTTATAAAAAACATGGACACTTTGAAAACATGCCTCGGGCACTTAAATATTAAATGTAAACCTTATAGAAATGCTCTGTCTCTTATCTGTAACGAGTAAAAGAGGCGCTCTCTGGAGGAGGGACACATCCGCAGTATCGAGGTGATTCACACTTTGCAAATCTTATCCGACTGTGACAGCCAAAGTTCAACGAAGATTTGAATCAGTAAGAAGACGAGACTGAAACTGAGAACATTTGTGATAGATATGAACAGAGATAGTTACAAATGGGCGTGCAGGGAGGGAATACACACACACACACACACACACACACATATATATATATATGTGTGTGTGTGTGTGTGTGTGTGAGAATGGGAAATGAATCCGACAATATGAGGAAAAATGAGTAAAGAAAAGAAATATAGATGGATGAAAATGAATTTTATCGATATCACTTTTAATCGATATCACTTACACACGTGTTTCGGTCTGTTTATCAAAATGCATACGGATTTATGTTATTATTATTATTAAAATAATCAGATGGAGTTGAAATGATGATGATAATAATAATAGGAAAAATGCATAAAATATTCCGTACACAGATTTTGCCAACCTTCATCAGAGTGTTATTTTTATTTTTATTTAAAATATTTTTATTTTTATTTTATTTAAAATAAAAATAACACTCTGATGAAGGTCGGCAAAATCTGTGTACCGAACATTTTATGCATTTTTCCTATTATTATTATCATCATCATTTCAACTCCATCTGATTATTTTAATAATAATAATAACGTAAATCCGCATACATTTTGATAAACAGACCGAAACACATGTGTAAGTGATATCGATTAAAAGTGATATCGATAAAATTCATTTTTATCCATCTACATTTCTTTTCTTTACTCATTTTTTCCTCATATATATATATATATGTATATATAAGATTATCTGTGAGCCCACTGGTTTCCTAATATAACAATATTCCATGATGATATTGATGCTTCTATTTAAGGAATGAAGGATTCTAATTAGTATTTCATAGCTATGATGAGAATTTTAAACATATGGAAAAATAAAGTTACAGATAAGAGACAGAAAAATAAACAATGCCTACCAAAGTATTGCTTATCCCTAGAGTTTCTACCGTCTCCTTCGAATTAGTTCTTTTGTGAGCCAATGAACAGGTGCACAAAGGATCTGCTGAAAATGAACAGCAGCAAAATTTAGTAAAGCATTATGTTTACTAAAACTATTAAAAACTCCGTGCACTTTGCGGGTAGCGCCTCGTACATATAGACTTTTTCAAGCAATTATATGGTTCCAAGATACTATTACTTAATCTCTATTAATAATAGAGATTCGCTTCCTGTTTTTGTCTGTAACAAAAATTACGTCACTGCTTACGTCACATTACCCCAAATCGTCTTAACATAGAATAAATACTCTCAAAATTTGAACATGCATCATTAGACAGTCCTCATTGTTTTTTAAAATAAGTTTTAATAAATACATGACTGGTATTATATATTTATATAGTCTGTTTTATTTTTAATACATATTTAAAGTTTACATTTCAAATTGTTTTATTTTTTAATCCTTTAATGAATTTGATGATTTTACTTAGGGTACAAACTCGCTGACATTGAATTTTTTACTCCCACCCCTCAGGCAATATATTTCAAAAATCTATTCTTACATTTTTACATAGTTTTTTTTTTTTTTTACTACTACTACTAATAATAATAATAATAATAAAAAGACCATCAGCTAATGCTGATGTGAAAACTCAAAATAACAATAATAACAATAATAAGTAAAGTCGACGGGGCGGCCTAAAATCAGCCATACAGCAGTCTATCCCTTTTCAATAGCGCTAGACCAAGGAGATTGTTTTAGCATCTGAACTTTACCGCACAGATCCCTGTGCTACTCATTCGCTGAGTGGCGGGGACCGAATCGAACTAGGAACCTTGTGTTTTCTAGCCGAACGCTCTACCGACTGAGCTAACCCGGTCCCTAATAACAATAATAATAATAATAATAATTATTATTATTTTATGTTTACAGATCTATTTGTCGCATAGATGGAATTAACGGGTACGAACACTTCGGGTCAGATTGAACATGGGGTTGATCGAGGCCTACGAGCACCAGTATTTGAGATTCATCACTGGATGTGGTTTTGTGTCATAACCACGCCCCCTTTTTTTGGTGGCATTATGGTGTAAAATGAATAAATGACTCATTATTTTGATAAATCTTACCCGTAGCATCAAAGGGTTTGTTTATTTTCAAGTTCGAAATTTTATTTAGAACAAAAAAGGCTGGTTTGAATGAAATTTTAAAAAATCTGAGGATATATAAATAAAATTTTAAAAAATCACTAGCAATAGAATCGCTGTAGTTTGGGTAGAAAAAATCTATGCTCGGTGGAGGGATTTATTTGCTGAATAATAAAATCCCGAACGAACTAGAATCAACTTGTATGCAGCCGAAAAAGACGAGTTTCATTGATAGACAAGCAATATAGACGGAAATCTCGACAGAGTCTTCACAGAGAGAGAGAGAGAGAGAGAGAGAGAGAGAGAGAGAGAGAGAGAGAGAGAGAGAGAGAGAGAGAGAGAGAGAGAGCAACGCGTTAGAAGAGCAGAAGAAATGACACCTCAAGTAACAAGTGCAAACAGCAGACGCGCGGCTTATTCGACACATTGGGCGTTTGTAATTGTGTATTTAGTCAGTTTGCAAGATTCATGAGAAGACACATGCCAACCGGAGAGACGTATGTCTGCGATACACAGCCGACAAGATATGAGTTTTTAAGATAGTGACTCGCCTGATCAATGAACATGACGGAACTTTATTCACATATAGATTTGAGGATGAGATGCGCGGGGGTGGTTCATTATTGATATTAATGGCTATATACAGAATAGCCGCGTGTAAGAGTACACAAGATTTGTGAATGGTGTTGGCGATAGATACTTTCGCTTAACATGTTTGCAAACGGTGGTTCGGGCGCCTGTGAGAGAGCAGGACTGAAAAAAAATGGTACATTTATGTCCTATTTGCTAAATAGGAGGTGCTTGTCGTGTAATGGTTATCGTCGTAGGAAATGGACACGAAGAGACGAGTTCAAATTCTGGACGAGGCTGTTTTCATTTCACATAGTGTTAACACATTTGGGAAAGTTATGAATTCAACTGTTCTCCCTACAGCTATGGGTGAATCGTTAACTCTTTAACCTTGGTTTGGCAGCTAATCTAGGAAAAGGAAAATTTTGGATTCAAATGTGTTTAACTCCACTTAACAAATTGACCTTGCATCACATCTTGCTCGTGCGGAGGGGTTGATTATATATATATATATATATATATAAAAGAGAGAGAGAGAGAGAGAGAGAGAGAGAGAGAGAGGTTCTTCACGGAACAAATAGACATGCTACTACTAACACATTCGTCTACCCGGATTTTAATAGCATGTCAAACCCTCAAAAACACTTCAATTTTTATAGTTCTTCTATATAATGCTCCCTTTCAAAAAAATCTATAAACAATTTCTTCAAATAAGAAATTTTCTCCTGACGATGACCTAAGGTCGAAACTAGTTGAGAATAAACAACATATAAGAAATATTCTTGATTGTGTTATTACTTTTTGTTCATACTATATATATATGCTAATATTGGCATTAATTAGTTCATTTTGGTATCATACCTGAAATATTTTATACGTTTTAAATATGTGGACAAAATTTATCTGTTTATTTTGAATTTTTTAGCTCACGCCTAGGACTCACAAGGTTCCGGGTTCAATACCAGTCTCTACCAACTCAGCACATGAGTAGCACAGCTTGGATAATCTGATCAGTGCGATAAAGCGGTGAGGTGATGGTAGGTGTAGCACACCACCTCAGCAAAAACAATCTACTTGGTTTAGCACTATCGAAAAAGGGATAGACTCCCTCGCTACCGACAATAGAACACTCTTTACTACTACTTTTTATTTGTTGATATTCCTATTTTTGTTGGTCACATTTTTACTGTTATTATGGAATGTGCCAACAAAGTTTGACAAAATCTATAAGTAAGATTACGTATACCATTGATTGATTTTACCAACATGTCAACCAGTGTAGGGTTATTTTATACATAGAGGATAGGGAATTGCATTAATTGTACATTTTTATATTACATTTATTGTAGGAAGCGCGTGGTGTAATGGTTAAAGTCATTGGAAATGGACTCGTCGCCCCGAGTTCAAATCCTGGACGCGGTAACTGCATTTTCACTTGGCGCTAATACCCTTCGGAAAGGTATGAATCCAATCCAACTATGTGTAAATAGTAGGGCAGACCGGGCTCTTTATCCTTAGTTAGGCAACCGGTCTAGGAGAAGGAAAACTTTGCATTCAAACTGCTTAAGAAATTGACCTTGTGTCACATCCGTGCGGGGGGGGGTGGTAATATATATATTATACATTTTTGTGCAGTTGTTTCCTAATAGCTTTTTTGCATTCCTATCTAATATAAATAATTTGCTCACAGTTGTATGATTTCAAGCATTCTAATACCAAATACTAATAATTATATACTTTTAAGTAATTATTTCAGTCTAATAATAGTCATTTGTTTGCAGGCACAGTTTGAAGGAACTAATAATAATCCTTAGTAAACAATTATAGCTTTAAGTAACTAATCTTGATACAAATAATTTACCGTTATATGATATCAAGTATTCCTATTGAATAGAAATAGTTTTAAAACAGATCTATTTGATCCACAGATGGAACCCTAACAGGTACTACCACTCCGAGAGAGAATTGACCAGGGAGTAATGGCAATGAATGGTAGTTCACATAAAACTGATCTCCAGAAATGGAACATTACCATCAGATGCGGTTTAGTGTTATACACAAGAATCCTCTTTTTGGTGTTCTTACACCTTGTAGGGGATAGAGTTAACGTATTCTAAGCCCCACTCACAGGATGGGTGGGTTAGTTGTACTCTCCTGAGGAAATGGGGTAAACTAGGTATACCCAAAATTATTTTGGGGGTGTAAAATCTCGGCGAGTTGTTCCTTGTTTGATACTAATTACAGTAGAAATAAAAAGATAAAAGACCGAAGTTGTAAATAGAAAAAAAAAATTTTTTTAATTTTAAGGGGAATATAAGTACCGAAAATTTCTTTTTTACTCATTTCGATAATTATTTAATTGGCTATTATCTTATAAAAGAAAATATTATACATAGATATTTTTCTGCTTAAAACGTATATTTTGGTTGCATTAAATAGATATTTATTTCTAGAATCTAAAAATATAACATTTTAAAATTAACATTAGAATATTTTTATTTTAAATGAATTTTATATATTAATAAAGCAAAAATATTTAATTAAAGTTTTTAAATAAAATAACTGATGCCTTATAAAATTCATTTATAGATAAATCAATACTGAAAATTTCATTAAAATCGGATAATTCCCTGATTTTTGGTAAATCTTTTTGCAATCGCGAATGTTACATTAAATTTGTAGCCATTACAAGCCATTTAAAAAGAGCCAAAATGGCCGAATAAATTTATTAAATATAAATTGCATATGTAATTATATTTTTCTTTTTTTAATGATGGTCATTATGTTACTACTTATCGATTTAAACAAAGTCTGACCTTAAATAATAGATTTAATTAATTTTAATTCGTTTAAAAAAAAACCTGTAGCAGACGAATTTGGGTATAGCTAGAGTAAACACTGTTATAAAAAAAATGAATACTTAATCATTTTATAATGATAGAGTTGGTACAAGTGAGTGATATTTGTTTTTTATTTTTGTTTTCTGGAAAGAAGCGTAGTTGTCGACTCTTGTTAGTAGGGATAGTGAGGCTGCTAGGAATTTACTATTTGTTAAACCGTTCATGCTGTGTGTCATAGAAAGAATTCACACACGTCTGACCTTTAAGGCATTCCGAAAAAAAAAAAGTGAGAATGAGGAGTCAATGTCTGAGCTATCTATTCGTTTCACATGGACGTGATTGTAATCAAAGAGACTAGATATAAAAATTGCTCTTCTGGCCTATGAAGTGTGATTTCTTACAAAGAATATTTCAGAATTGCTGAGCTCTTATCTGGTCTGTTGAGTTGTAATTGGGCATAGAATTAACACAACACAGGTTCTATGCTGGGTGTGTGAATTTGATAGGGTTATGTTGATTATTACTTGCTTAATTTATCATTTAAGTGGGTTTTATTAAGCACGAAATTACGTTCCTTAGACAACACTGTGTGAAACAATGTATATAATTCTTCTCAAGTGTTGTGTGGATTTCTTTAATATATTTCGGGCCACTTCAAAAGATAATTCTTGTGGCGTAACAGTTATCATTGAAGGAAATGGACTCAGTAACCCGAATTCAATTTCTAGATTAGGCTGTTTGCATTTGCCATAGCATTTATACCTTTGCGAAAGATATGAATTCACTATGCTCCCACACAGCTGTGGGTAAATTATAGAGCAAACTAGGTTCTTTAACTTTATTATGGTAACCCGTCTAAGAGAAGGAAAAATCGACTTCAAAGCTGGTAATGTAAATTTGGTAATAGATGATTCCTAATAATATCCGTTTTTATTGTTTAATCTTCCATAAGAAATAATAAAATCCTGGTCTCTTAGGTTTAGAAGAAAAACTTTTTATAAACACTTAGTAAAGGTGTACTCATGAGTTTATATATATATATATATATATAACCAAATGCTAAGCATTCTTACGCAATAAAGACAAATTGAAGGACAATTTCAAACGCCTCAATATTAAAGCATCAAATCGGAAAGAATGACGTAAGACATGTTTCGTTAGATTAAAGAGATTTGAAGAAAATAGACCGAAACATTGAGATCAGCTCCATCTAACTAAAATAAAAACATCTGACTCCATCTTTAGGAAATTCCATCTCTCAGTGTGGCTTCATAGCTCACAGCAAGGCTGGGCTGCTATCACACTCGAGGAAACACAAAATGTCTTCTTGAAAGCAGGCACAACATGGGAGGAAACAAATCACTCACTGCTGACCCTCATCTATCGTTCACGATAGAAGAGTCCACCATATATATATATATATATATATATATATATATATATATATATATACACACATCACATGTAAGATGAACAAAACGTGATAAAATAAACAGGAATATTTCTTTTATGCTACATATTTTTATTTTTTCCCAACTAGTTTGACCTTAGGTTATCGTCAGAAGAAATTTTCTTGTGAAAGAAATTCTTTTTAGAAAGTTTAGATAATTTTCTCATTGTTTGACAAGCCACAAAAATGTATTAGAAGTGGCGAGTCCATCTGTGTAGTAAAAACCATCTTCTGCTAAATTCGTTTAAATTCTTATATATACATAAGGAATTTTTGAAAGTTGTTTATGTGTGTGAGTGTCTATGGTGAGGGCACCTGGCGAATGAGTTTTGAATTATATATATATATATATGTGTGTGTGGTGTGTGTGTGTGTGTGTGTGTGTGTGTGAAAGAATTTTCTCACCCTCTCTCTTGTCAGTTACATAACTAAAAGTTTCATGTATTTGGAAAGATTATGTTTTTTTCTAAATACATGAAACATTTAGTTATGAAGCTGACATGAGAAGTAAAAAGAAAAATTTAGTTTAAGTTTTTTCACTACTAGACATTATTTTAACACATTCTTTGATCTAAGAAAAACATTTTTATAACGATTTCTTCATTCACTATGTATACAAGAATTATCTTTATTCAATTTCAGATTGTTTCCTTCACAAAAAGAAAAAAAAATTCAAACAAATATAAGATAAAATAAATCATTCTTTTATATACAACAATAAATATATAAATATATAGATGGTGTCTGTATCTTGTTTTCAAGAATTTTGAAGTAAACTGTGTTTTTTGTCTATCAACTTTTGTCCGTATTTTGATGAATTGCTTCTTATTGAGACATTTGAAACCTACCAGGCCTTGTTGCTTCTCTTCTTATGACAGGTGACAACCTTTAGCAAAATAGCAACAAATGAATTGAAACCCAACTTTTCACTATTACTAGTTCTTGGTTCATCTTCAGAACTACTTTCGCCCATGGATTTAGTTGGTTGGCTTTATATCATGTCAACCCTTGATGGATTATTTAAACCTTTGCCAACTTTAAGCTCTTCCACCACAATGATCCTACTGTAAACCACTAGCAGTATCTCTGTCACATCTCATTTGTTTACTCTGAAAATAATAATAATAATAAAGTAAAGTAAAAGTCAAGTCATCGGGGCGGCCTAAAGTTGGTATCAGCCAATCAGCGAGGGAGTCTATCCCCTTTTCACTTGCGCTAGACCAAGGAGATTGTTTTTGCGTCTGGGGGGAGCGCCACGCCTACCATCAGTTCCTTACTTTACCGCACAGATCCCTGTGCTACTCATACGCTGAGTTGGCGAGGGCCAGTATCGAATTAGGAACCTTGTGATTTCTAGCCAAATGCTCTACCGACTGAGCAGTTTATTTGAAGAGAATGAATTTTGAGGTGAAAGATAGTGAATTTTGAAATATCCCATTATACAGGTAAAGAATACCAGGAAAATTTGGTCGGTAAAGACTTAATGCCAAAACCATACTTATTTAATTCTTTGCTTACTTGAAACCGCTCACAGTGGCTCTTTAATCAATAAGATCCTACTGCAAGCCACTGACAGTGGCTCTCAAATGTGGTACTTGTTTACACTGAAAATAAAACTCTACTAATAGGATTTTATTTTAATAGAATAAGTTATGAGATGGATAGATAGTGAACTTTGAAATATCCCATCATATGAGTAAAAAATACTCAGAAAATTTGGTACAGCAGTGGGGGAAATTTGGCAAGTAAAGAGTTAATGCTGAAATTTGTGGGTGATTTTATTTCTTTTGCAAGCACATATTTAAAAGTTACTATTCTTATTTAATAATGATAATCATCAAATAATCTATATATTGATATGCTTGTATATCTGTCATGCCCTATCATCAACCCAGATAAATAATGAACCATTCCATTAAAAAGAACCAATAAACATGAAGGAAAGAGTGAAGTGAAATAAATAAATCAAGAAATAGTGAGAAAATGTCAACTATATTGAGAACGCTTATGTAAAGAGAGCCGGAAAGTGATTAATACAAGTAGAAATCTACTATGATTTATCTCAGATGTTATTTCTGTGAAATAGATAAATTGAAGAGTTAAAAATTATGCTACAAATTTTGAAAGATCTTTTTTATTTTTTTTTCTCTGGATATAGGTAAAGAATAAGGAGATACAGGCGAAGGTAGAAGTGAGATTTTTTTGTACTTTTTGCCATACCTTGCATTCTGAAAAAAAAATAACATTCTATTCATTATTTTTTTTTTCAGAATACAAGGTGTGCCAAAAAAGTACCAAGTTTAAAGCTATATTTACCGAGATAGAAATGAAGAATGAATGGAATGTTTTTTTTTTTTCAGAATACCAGGTGTGTCAAAAAGTACAAAAATCCCACTTTTTGACACACCTTGTATACACTAGCAAATATATGCACCCTCCGGGTGCAAGTATTTAAGTTTTAATGTAATAAAATATTGTATTAAATTAGAAAGGCTAATGAAACTAAATAAGAATACAGATAAAAAGATTTGAAACAGAGGGAGTATAATAAAAGATTTGAAACAGAGGGAGTATAATAAAAAATGGAACAACTGAAACTTACTCTTCCATCACTCTCGTCTTTCATTGTTATTTTTTCTAATTTAAGTTTTTAGTTATAAGAGGAAGTAAAGAATAAAATGACAGTTATTTGATCTTGTTAATGGATTTCATTTAATATTCATTGAAGAGATTTTTGCTTATATTCATTAAAATAAAACCAAACAGTTAGAAATCAATAATACTAAGCACATATTTATTAAATTCGATTTTTTAATATTAATATGCAAATTAGCCTTCCCGTTCACATTGTAAAGCGCTATTTTGTTGTATATATAAATATAAGTGCATGTTGTTAGTATGTAGACATAGTTAACAGTATTAATAATGTAAGACAATTTTATTAATAATTGAGGTTTAGATAAAAATAAAATCATAGAGAATGTGATGTCAATAACTAAGAGAATTGTGACTTGAGTAGGAATATAGTTTCGGTTACAGACAGAAAAACACACAATCTCCATTATAATAAGATATATATATATATATATATATATATATATATATATATATATATAAGAAAGATTCTGTATTTCCGTCTGTATGTTTGTACAAGGATTGAGTAAACATCCTTTTATAAAGAAAATTGGTGGAGACTAAAATTCAATAAAATCCACACCCTATATTTTTGTCTGAAAGGGGATTCAGAAGCATTTTACCCTTCAATTACCATTAGAAAAGCTAAATAAAAATATAAGGGTATAAATCAATGATAAATTTAAAAAACTAATTTAAAAAGGGATTAAAAAATAAAACAAATCAATAAAGGATAAAACATAGATAAAAGCAAACAAAACAAATAAAAAGAAAAAATACAAACAAGAAGAATAATCAAAACAGACTTTAAAAAAAAGAATTTATAAAGAATAAATCAAATATATAGAAAAATAATTTTTATTAATCTATATATGAATATAGATAAGAGATTAATTTTTAACTCCCAGGCAATGCCAGGTAGCTCTGCAAGTATATATATATATATATATATCTTATTATAATGGAGATTGTATGTTTTTCTGTCTGTAACCGAAACTATATTACTATACAAACCACAATTCCCTTTGTTATATGCATCCCATTCTCCATGATTTTATTTTTATTTAAACCTCAATTATTAATAAGATTGTTTTACATCATTAAGACTATTGACCATATATACATACAAATAACACGCAGTTGTATTTATATATACAACAAAACAGCGGTTTACAGTATGAATGGGAATGCTAATTTGCATATTGATCTTAAAAAAATTGATTTTAATAAATATGTGCTTAATATTATTGATTTCTAATTGTTTAGTTTTATCTTATTGAATATGAGCAAAATTCTCTTCAATAAATCTTAAAAGAAATCCCTTAACAAAAAGAAATAACTGTAATATTATTCTTTACTTCCTATTTTAACTAAATAGTTAAATTAGGAATTGGAGTAATTGAAAATGATGGAAGAGTTAGTTTCAAAGTTGTTCTATTTTTCAATCATACCCCCTCTGTTCCAAATCATGTTATCTGTATTTTTATTCAGTTTCATTGCCCTTTCTAATTTAATATGATATTTTATTATATTAAAACTTAAATACTTGCACCCGGAGGGTGCATATATTTGCTAGTATATATAAGGTGTGATCATAAAGTGTTGGGAATACATCTTTAAAATTTAAAATTATATGAAGCTATGAAGATAGGTGATCAGCTTTTTAAACAAAGTAATGATGTCTGGACACCTGTCTAAATAAATCAGTGTTAATTATTGAGACTTTTTAATCAGCAATTTTTGATGTAATGTAGGATTCAAGATGTACAAAACTCTCCATGTACAATAGTTTGAGGCCAGTGCAGCTTTTTATTGTTTGCTAAACAGATAGTTTATCTCAGGGGTAAGATTTGTGGTTGTGTAGAACATTAAAAGAAACATAATTCTACAGCTTTAAACTATTTCAAAGGAGGAATTTTAGAGGTGCTTCAACCAATAAAAAATTCATTGGAATAAGTACATTGAATGTCAAGAAGAAAATCAATGTTTCATACATTGTTCATTTCTATCTTGATACTTTGTGAAAACACTTTATATATATATATATATATATATATATATATTATCTATACAGTTTTTTGAGTTCCATAGAATATGTTTTCTTGATGATCTCCACTTGCTTCCATTCAAGGCTTCTTGTTATTTTTCTTACATCGAGGTTCAGATGGTATAGAAGGTGCCCCATATTTTGTTCCCAAGCACTTTCAAGCACATCCATTTTCATCTTCAGAGAGATAATTGTCATTACTGCATTCACAGAGGATGTATATCACATATTGAGATTTGGATATTTATCTTCAGAAATTATTTGAATGGAAAGGTTTTCAAGCATGATTCAATAAGCAAAGCTCAGATAAAATTTTGTTATTGATGCTTCAAATTTGTCTGGGAATCCATTGAAAGTAATCTATGTTCTAGAGAGCCTTCAACAAGCAGAAAACCTGAAAGTGCTAAGCCGTTTCAGGCTATAAACAATAAAGACAAAAAAAACAGCAACGGATATAGTGCAAGGAATAGAAGATCTGAGGATTCTACAGATTGTATGGAAATTATCGTTCTATTTTGAATATCCTTTTGACTGTCTATTCTTTTCAATTCAAATAAAACATCCCATCTATCTGTCCAGATTTGGTTACATTCTGAATATTTCCTAAAGTTAAGAAAGGGTGCAGATTTCAGACTATAGACAAAATTAGGAAAAGGGTGGAGATTTTAGACAGGTATTACTGTTGTATAGTCATATATACCCACATCGTTGAGTATATGCATGAGAGAGGATACTTGGGTGATAGAGAGACAGGCTTGAGACAGACTTGTTCTTCATTACTTCTTGCTACGTCTAGCAACCACACCTACCATCCTCATTTTACCACAGAGATCCCTGTGCTACTCATATGCGGAGTTGGTAAGGGCTGTCATAGAACCAGGAATCTTGTGGTTCTCAGGTAGACAATCTACTGACTGAGCTAAACTGGCCCTATATATATATATATATATATATATATATATCCTAATATTTAATTAGCACTTGAATTCTGATTTGATACTTTTACTGTATGTATTTACCCAACCCACCCACCACATCAGGATACAACATAAGGTCATTTTTTAAGTGGAGTAAAGCTGGTTTGAATTCAGAGTTTTCTTTCGACTAGACTAGTTGTCTGAACAATGCTAAAGAACCCAGTCTGTCCTACTATTTATCCACAGTGGTGTGGAGAGAATAGATCAATTTATGTCTTTCACAAAGGTATTAACATGAAAAGAAATGCAATTATTTTCATCCAGGATTTGAACTTAGCTCATCGATTCCATTTCTTACAAAAATAACAATTATACATTTTTACTGGATAAGTTTTGATGCTCCACTTATTTAATTGCAAGGGTTAAGAATGAGATTATGTTTAAAAATAGGTATTTGTTGTATAAAATAAATGTTTATTTTATCATTAGGCTATGGACTTCTTGATTTACTTATGTTTCTATGTTGTATTCATTCATTGATAATTATAGAATCTATCAGATTTGTTATATCTTTCTTTTCTTTTCCTGTTATCATAGATAGATAGAAAGCAGGTGAAGAATGTGTTTTTTTGTTTTGTTTTTGTTTTGTTTAGTGTTTTTTTATTTTTGTTTCAGATTTTTTTTCTTTGAGGGGAAAAAAATTTGGAAAGGTGTCTCCCTACTTATTTCTTTGTTCAAACGTGAAATCACCATTATTTTGTTTTGGTAAGAAAGTGAAAAAAAAAGAAATCTTTGTGAAAAAGCCCCAAGTAGAGAATTTGTGTGAAGGAAATTTCTGAAGTGACAATATTTGTTAGAGGTAATAAATGCCAACAAAATGTTTGCAAAAGAAAAAGAAAAATCTATGACTTATTGGAACCAACAGGTGTATATATGTAACAGGATACACATGGATAAATGTTTTCTGCAAACATGCGTAGAATATACAAAAAAATAATTCATTTCTACAGAAAATAGATCCATGCATTCAGCTATAAATTCAAAGCATGACTGGTAAGTTTTATTTTGCTTGGTGATGAATATAAATGTATATATCAAGTAATAAATATACATTTAGAAATAATATAAAAAGAGATGATCTTACATATGTATTTTTAATTGTATATATCAGCATATATCAGAGTAAACTGGATCCGTGTATATATATATATATGCATGTATGAAAATCTGATGATCATGTTGCTTGTTGTACATGAAACTAACTCATGGAAACCATTTGACACTAGGAACATATATACTTATAAATATAATCATCCGGTTTATCCTTTGATATACATATAAATATAATCATC
>CM042160.1:15915588-15925588 GCA_023376005.1 Doryteuthis pealeii | reverse complement strand
TTGTATCTTCTCTAACCTCGTTTTTTTATTGTTATCTTCTGCCGGGGCCTTTGTCATGCCATTGAGCAGGATTCAAATATTAGTTTTCTAGCCTCAGAAGACAGCAAGTCAATCCAGGCGTACAGAGGCTGGTTACACAACTGGAAGGCGTGAATCTCTGTCTAAGTGAAACTGACAAAGGAAGTTATTCGATGCAAGATGTGAATGATGTATGAGAGAAAAGAAAAAGAGGTGTCATTGTGGGGGTGGGGGGTGATTGGAGGAGTGAAGGAAAATATGGTTCTTAAGGACAGGTGGCTGTGGGTGAGACAGGCCATGTGTGTGCTGGCAAACAGAAGGTATGAAAAAAATATATATACAAAGATGGAGAGAAGAAACTAGGCAATCCAGGTGAAAGAAAGAGATCAAGGAAATATATATATATCAAGGAATCAACGAACGATATAATATATATATATATATATATATATATATATATATATATGTGTGTGTGTGTGTGTGTGTGTGTGTGTGTTCAGGTGATGATAGAGAAATTTACACATATATGTAAATGCAAAATATACATATATACACAGATGCAAACATGCTGAAATTATATATATATATATATATATACACACATACATACACACACACACACATATAATCCTGTTTATATTAAAATGAACACGCATTTTAAATGCACACACTGTACATATGTGTGTCTATATAAACATATATGTACAGAAAATATATGCACACACAGTGTATATATATATATATATATATATACATACATATATAAATATTAAATGATGCTTATAAATGAACACAGACTGTGTGTGTATGTGAGTGGTGTGTTCTTCTTTAAGCATCATTGTGTATATATATATATATATATATATATATATATATATATATACAGTATATTTGTATATATTCATATAGTTTCTATACATATATGCAGTGTCTATATATATATATATATATATATATATATATATATGTCTGTGTGTGTGTGTGTGTGTGTGTGTGTAAAATGATGCTTATAGCTGAACACACACACGCATGCATGTACACAGAATGTGTGCGTGTGTAGAATCTACATAAGAAGAAATGGAAAGGAAAACATAACCAAGAATTTTTGAATGAAAAAAGATAAAGTATGGCTGTAGGAAAAGTTTTCTTCTATTTATATGTTCTATTAACATGTTTTTTTTGGAAAATACCTACAAGATATCTGTTCCTCTTTGAGTAACACACACACACACACATATATATATATATATATATTATATATATATGAAAAATTACAGATGAATGGAAGATAAGTTTCAGTTTAGAACGAAATGGAAAATAACACAAACATGAAACAACAATGTGAATAAGAGAAGGTGGTTAGGATGGAGTTTTTATTTACAAAAATGAAAAATAAAAAAAATCTAAGAAAAAATATTTTTGATGAATGAAAAATGAAAAATAAATGTTTTAAAGGACATTGAATAAAGATATGGAAAGAAATAGTGAAGGAAAGAAATAGTGAAGGAAAGCTTGAATAAAGTAAAGAAGGAGTGTGTTACAGATATTTTAAAAATTGGGAAATAATTTTTTTTTTCTCTCGCCCTGTTAAGAATGAAGAAACAACGTGGGAAACTTAAACATATATAAATCTAAGTACAATGAAATCACAGAAGAAAGGGATGTTTTGTAAATATAATTGAAAAATACATTTTTTAATGGTTAAAATGAAAAGAAATTAAAGACATCCCATACCGATCTTCCTGCGCAATCACGATGGAGCACATGGTCAATTTCTTTAGAAGAGTTTAATAGGCTTGAATTTAGAATGTTCTCTTGCCGAGACTGGTTAAAGAGTTTTCCTTCCTGTAGACCAGTTACTATACCAAGGTTAAAAAACCCGGTCTGTCCTACTATTTACCATATGTGGAGGGAGAATAGTTAGATTCATACCTTTCCCAAGGGTATTAGCACTATTTGGAATGCAAACAGCTTCGTCCAGGATTTCAATTTGTCTAACCATGTCCATTTCCAATTATGGTATCATAAACTATGTATCTCCATAAATATGTTTAGATATGTTTATATATTAAAAATCAGTTTAATTCATAACATTTTTCATTTATAGCAATTGTTATCTTTACTTAATTTTACCTTTAAGTTAAAAGTAAAAATAGGTAACAATGGATTCTATTATATGTCTAGAAACTTTTGAACATGAAAAAAATGCAGAGCAACTCTAATAATTTAAGAATACAATGAAATTATATAATCACTTGAATATTTCAATTTTTGATGACAAGAGCAAACTCAATGCTAAAAATTGGAAATCTGTGAGAAGACAAGAAACTCGTAGGAATTAAATATCCACTAAAAAAGAAAGGAAACGAATGAAGTTTAACAGAATGAAATGAATGAAAGATGATAGACAGAAAATCATTGAAAATTTGAAGGGAAGAAAAATGGTGGATAAAATAAAATGGATTTGTACTGGATTAAAAGGAAAAGAAAAGAATGAAGAAAAAAGAAGAAATGAATAATAGAAGGTAGAAATGATACATAATTTTACAATCAGAACAGGAAGAGAGAAAAAGGGAAAATTAAGTTAGATGTAAATGAAAGAAAAAAGAAAGAAAGCACTGAATGGAAAGGTATTAGAAGGAAATGGAAAGAATGAAGTAGGTATAAAGAATAAATTAATAAAAATAAATGAAAGAAAATAGAAAGAGGAAGAATGAAATGAGCATAGAGAATAGTTGAATAAAAAAATCAAAGAAAATGGAAAGTTGGAAAAATAGATGAAGGAAAATAATTGTTTAAAGACAAAAAAGTGAGAGACCTATGAAAAAATGAGTTCAGCTTGTATATTGGTCAATATACAACCTAGAGAGTCAAAAAGAGGCCCATGAATCACTGAATGACCCCCCCCCCCATAGCAATAGATCTTTTTTTTAGTAATTTCAGCTGTTTTTAATTCATTTTGAAATAATTATGTTAAATTAATTTACACCTATGGGCCGGGTTAGCTCAGTTGGTAGAGCGTTCGGCTAGAAACCAAAGGTTCCTAGTTCGATACCGGTCCTCGCCAACTCAGCGTATGAGTAGCACATGGATCTGTGCAGTAAAGTAAGGAGCTGATGGTGGGTGTGGCGCTCCACCTCAGATGCAAAAAAAATCTCCTTGGTCTAGCGCTAGTGAAATGGGGATAGACTCCCTCGCTGATTGGCTGATACCGACATTAGGCCGCCCCAACGAAAAAAAAAAAAGAAGAATTTACACTTATAAATTCAGGTTGATCGTCACACACATTTTCTTTTCAATCGCTATATGACATGTACTATGGGCAGTTGGGCAGTGTCCAAGGCAGCTAGAGACCCAAATAGCAAAAGTAAAAGTCACATTTCTTTTCAAAAATGGGCCTCAAATAAATCAAAGAGTTATAGCTAAAATATTTAAGCACTCTGGCCTTGTGCCAATCTAAATTAAACTTACTAAATGTTGACTAATAACCCCAGTTATTCTATTGTAAATTCCATTTGAAAACAGTTTTATTTTTCCAGACAAAATTTCTCTCAGAGGTCCTGCTGATAAGATAGGCAAACAAAAATTCAACTTTCACAAATAACATCAGTTCGTAGAAAACTATTTAAAACTAGAATAATTTACATCATAAATGACAGACTTTCTTCTTCATGTGGATCAGCATTTCTGCTTATCTATGAATTCAAGATGGTGGCATATCGAGATTGCAAGAGCATCATCCGACTGAAATCTTTTTAAATCACACATGTAAACAGAAAATTGATAAAAGAAAGAAATCATTGGAAGAAGAAAGGAAAGAGAAATAGACAAAGAGAGACAGAATATGAAAGGATGCAGAGTGAGAAGTTTAAAGTTGAGAAAGTTATAATGAAAGAAACAAGAAAGAAAAAGTGAAAGAGAAAGCAAAAGATTAAGTAGTGTAAACCATCTTTTAAGTATATATGTAGATATATCTAAGCTGACCTGTTGAGCCCTCATTTGTCAAGACTGACATCTATTATATATATATATATATATATAATATATATATATATATATGTATATATATTATATATATATATACACTACACATGTGCAGAAGATATATGAATATATACATATATAATGTTTGTGTATATCAGAATATAATGATACTTATAGAGGAATACAGACACACACATATATATATATACTTATATATGTGTGTGTGCATGCACATACACAGTGTGTTTCTGTGTAGAAGCTACATAAGGAAAATGAAGAAAAGCCTCAAAGAAAAAGATGGTGAACGTAAGAGAAAAAGTGAGAAAAAGGAACAAAGAATGAAAGTGAAGAGTGATAAAATGAAGAAGAAAAAGCAATATGAAATAAATATAGACATCCAAATGTGAAAGCCAACATCATTTTCACTATCACCAACCGTCAATGATAGGAAAAAATGTTTGTATAATCAATCACTTATGTCTCATATCCATTTTGTGGGTCGGTATAGGGACCAGAAAAAAAACAACATCTTTATTTTTTATTTTCATCTTTTAAATTCAGCTCTTCACATATTTTTACAGGAATTTGTCAATATTTGCTTTAAGAATCGTCACTGGTTGTTGCAATAGTGACAAGAAAATGGTAAAGAATCAATCCCTATCCCCCACCCCAACTCCAGATCAGTTCATTTCATGGAGAGAGAAAAAAAAGATAAACTTCTTTCATTCAATTACAAAACTGTCTGCCTTTCTTTCCCATATATTTCTATTTTCTTTCTTTCTTTCTTTTTTTTTTTTTTTTTTACATTTATCCGATTTTATCTTCTTTTTTAAGAAACAAATTTATATTCAACTTGCTTAGCATAATATACATGTAAGTGAATGTGTATAAACACTTGTTTTACAAATTCTGGAATGAGGGAACTGAATGAGAAGAGAAGAGTAAACTGAATAAGAAGATGAAAAAAAGAGATAACCAATTGGGAGGAGGAGGAGAGTTGACTGAAGGGAGAAGGGAGGAAAGTTGACTGAATCAGCAAAAGAGAAAGGATAGAAACTGAACATATAGAAGAAGAGAAGGAAGAGTCAATTAAATAAGAAGAGAAAAAAGAGGCAACTGAAAGAGAAGAGGAAAAAAGGGGCAACTGAAAAGAGAAGAGGAAAGAGAAGCAACTGAAGAGAAGAGGAAAAGAGAAAGCAACTGAAAGAGAAGAGGAAAGAGAGGCAACTGAAAAAGAAGAGGAAAAAGCAATGAAAGAGAGAGGAAAAGGGCAACTGAAAGAGAAGAGGAAAAAGGGGCAACTGAAAAGAGAAGAGGAAAATGGGCAACTGAAAGAGAAGAGGAAAAAGGGCAAGAAGAGAGAGATCAACTGAAAGAGAAGAGGAAAAAGAGAAGCAACTGAATGAGAGGAGTAAATTATCCAGACTGACAACAATTTTATCATTCTCTAATTCATTATTCAAACCATGGTATTTTAACTTTGTAGAATATTTAGATTCACCTACAAAAGTGGCCTGGATTTTAATTATTTTAATTTATTCATTATTATTTGGTTTATGAATATGAATTGTCAAATAAAAACATCTTGAAAGTCAATTACTTTTTGAGTTCATTTGTCATGGGGTGTCTCATACTTGTGGCCTCATGTCAAGTCTAAGTTGTGATCTTTTTTAAAGTGCACATCTTCCTGATGTAATGGTTAGCAAGCAAACTGCCCAAACCATTTCCTTAGTAATGAGTTTGATCCTCCTTCAGTGCCCCATACTTGCAGTCTTGTGCCAAAACCATTATAGGGTTACTATTTTTTTTATATATAGCATGATATCATACTTAGCAGCTGGTCCTAGAGACTAGTTACTACTGAACAAGGAGTTTGTTTCGCACTAGTCGCTCCATATTTGCAATCTTGTGTCAAATCTAAGCTACACTTATTTAGATAAGACATACTGTCATCACATGCTGAAACCACCAATTCCAGAAAAATCACCAAAGTTAAGCAGTGATGAGCCTGCGATGAGTACTTAGATGGGTGACTACTTAGTAACACCAGTAAATTCGTCCCCACGCGAAACGCGTGTAAACCAAAAAAAAAATTCAGCCATAATTCTCCGACGTGATGACCTGACCAATATACACACACACACACGCAAAAAAAATTAATTGTCAAGGACAAAAGAGTTGGACAATAACCCTCTAGTTTCGTTAAAGAATTTGTTTGCACCAAAGAAATGAAATAGCCAAAGAAATAATCCAACGAAAGGAATTACCCGACACCAAAAAACCAAAGCAACCAGCAAACGAACAAGTTCTATGAAACCAAAATGACAAATAAAAAATTAGTAATAACACACATTTTTGGCTTTCCACATACATACAAAATTGACTTTCCATATACATAGTCAGTATCTATTTCTTGTTTTAAATGAAAAAAATCATGAAGCTAATCTAGATACTTTTTGGATGATATTGTTTTGGTGAAAGACAAGATTGTGCAAGTGCAGTATCCTGTATACACGCCAGAGAGAGTGCATCTTCCCACCATATCAAAAAACTAATTTTCAGAGATGCTTTGATTAATGGAAAACTTGCTGGAATAAGTGTTTTAAATGGAATTATTTATGCATGGATTAGCACTTTTGTCAAAGACTATCTGTGGCCACTTTTCATTTATTTCTGGGCTTTATTTCAAGGGACAAGTAACTATGCTTAAGACACATTTGCGTATTGGATAGTATGGTCTGATATTATTTTATCTGCCACCATTTCCTAAATTCTACAACCAGCTTCAATAGCTTTGAGGCCTAGTTTAAAATAATACATCAAAATTTTCAGTTCTTAACACTTGTATAAAAATGTCTTCATAATGATTATAATGATATATATATATATATATATATATATATATATATATATATACATATAGATAAAAGGATATGAAAACACACAATGCTGTTAAATCGAAATATTGTTCAATATTAGCTATGAATATAATATAAAATATTTTCATTTTAACAGCATTGTGTTTTCATATCCTTTTATCTATACTTATACCGTCGGATTCATTTCCTTACTCTTAACTTTATATATATATATATATATATATATATATATATATATATATATATAAAGTTAAGAGTAAGGAAATGAATCCGACAGTTGGTAGAGCATTCGGCTAGAAACCACAAGGTTCCTAGTTTGATACCGGTCCTCGCCAACTCAGCGTATGAGTAGCACAGAAATCTGTGCGGTAAAGTAAGGAGCTGATGGTAGGTGTGGCACTCCACCTCAGATGCTAAAAAACAATCTCCTTGGTCTAGCGCTATTGAAAAGGGGATAGACTCCCTCGCTGTCTGGCTGATACCGACATTAGGCCACCCCGTTGACTTTACTTTACTTATATATATATATATATATATATAATTTATTTACTGAACTCTACTGCTAGACCCAGGATCAGAAATATTTATGTATTTACCAAACCCCTCTGCCATGCACAGGATGTGACTCAAAGTTATTTTTAAATGGATAAAACTGGTTTGATTTCAGAGTTTTTCTTTTCCTAAACTGGTTGCTTAACTATGACTGAAAAACCCAGTCTGCCCATTTATTTACCAATAGATATGAGGAGAGGTGAACAGATGGCTTCATGCCTTACCTAAGGGCATTAGTGTGAAATGGAACACAAACAGCCTGATCTAGAATTTGAACTTGTGTCACTGATCTCATTTCCTATGAAAATAATAGTTACACTAAGTGCGTCCTCTCATCACATGAAAAAAACTTCAGAGTAAAGGTATATAAGTAAGTAAAGTCATCGGGTGGCCTAAAGTCAGTATCAGCCAAACAGTGAGGGAGTCTATCCCCTTTTCACTAGTGCTAGACCAAGGAGATTATTTTAGCATCTGAGGTGGAGCGCCACACCTACCATCAGCTCCTTACTTTACCACACAGATCCTTGTGCTACTTATACACTGAGTTGGCGAGGACCGGTACCAAACTAAGAACCTTGTGGTTTCAAGCCAAACGCTCTACCGATTGAGCTAACCCAAAAAATGCTTTTGATAAATCCCAATAATTTAGAATCTCTTTTAATGTAGGCAAAATCAGATAACCTTATCGGCACACACACACACACCACACACACATATATATATATATATATATAATATATATATATATATATACACATATACATATAAAGGAATGAATGAATGAATGTTTGCACAGTATCTTGTATTTGTATTTCTTGTTGTGGTTGTGCAGCATAAGTTTGACCAATCCCATCATGCCTTGCACGGCAGCAGCAGCAGCAGCCGTGTGGTCAGTGAAAGTGATAGACAAGGTACACATATAAAGCTCACAACAACCACTTAATTAAGATGAGTGCTTTTGCTAAATGGACATCCTATTGATTCTCAGTCATTGAAGAACTGGGAGAAAACAGAAAAGAAAGAAGATGGAAAGATGAAGGGTTTAGATGAGGAAAAGGAAAGGATTGAGTAAAAGGGAGGGGGAAAGGATCAATCAAGGAGAAGAAGGATCAAGCAAATATTAAAGAAATGAAAGAATTGAGCCAAGAGAAGGAAAGAAAAGAATGGATAAAGAAAGGGAAAAAATGATAAACAAGGAGAAAAATGGAGGAAAAGGAAATGATCCAACAAGAAGGAAAAAGGAAAAGAAAGGATCAAGCAAAGAGAAGGAAGAAAAGAAAAATAAAGAATAAAGCATTAAAAGAAGACAAGAAGGAAGGAAAAGGAAAAAAAAGATCAAACAAGAAGGAAGGAAAATAAGGAATAGAGCAAGAAGAATTGAGAAAAAGGATCAAACAAGGAGAAGGAAGAGAAAGAAGAGATCAAGAATTAAGAAAGGATCAATCAAGGAGAAGAAGGAGGGAAAGGATCAAAGGAAAAAAGGGAAAGAATCAAGCAAATAAAGAAAGGAGAGCAAAAATGTATTGAGCAAAGAAAAGGGGGAGAAAAATATTAAAATATTAAGTGAGAAAAAGGAGATGATTGAGTTAGCAGAAGAGAGAGGTAAGGAAGAAAATCAAGTCAGAGGAGGATAAAATAATGAAAGAGAGTGAATGACAAGAAAAAAAAGAAAGAATGTAAGTAAGTAGATCAAGTAAGTAGAATGTGAATGAAAGAGAAAAAAAAATAGAAGAAATAGAAGAAAAATATGAAATTAGTGAAAAAAAATATCTAAAGAAATAGGAATGATCAAAGAATTAAATACAGCTGAATGATAAAGAAAAAAAGACAAATGAACGAAAAATGTTGAGAAAGAAGAATAAGAGAAAGAGAGAGATAAAAGAAGAATAAGAGAGAGAGATAAAAGAAGAATAAGAGAGAGAAATAAAAGAAGAATAAGAGAGAGAGAGAGATAAAAGAAGAATAAGAGAGGGAGAGATAAAAGATTTTCAAGACAAAAGAAAGAATCAAGAAATCAAGAAATAAATCAAGTAGAACAACAAACAAAATGTTCTTTTTAAATTACAAAATGGCTGAAGAAGGAACGTAATTTTTTTTTAAATTGAAGAGGTAAAAAGAGAAAAATAAAAGAAGAAAGAGATTAAGCACCAATACATACTAAAATAATTATATATATATGAAATATATTCAAAGTATCAAGACTGAAGTTGTATTTACTAAGACAGAAATAATCAATGATGAAACATTACTTTTCTTCAAAATATTCCCCTTGCCATTCAAAACATTTATTCCTGTAAGTTTACTAATGGTCAAAGCATTTCTAAAAAATTCCTTTTCTGATATAATATGAAGTTGTTTAGTTATATCTTTTTAATATCCATTAAAGGTTTTAATCATACCCTTAAGGTGAATTTTCTGTTTAGAAAACAAGAAAAAGTCCCACAGAGTTAGGTCTGGTTACTATGGAAGATTGTACAAGTCTGTGTTTCACTAAATATTTTTCAAAAAATATCATCACTGGCTTCATCATTTTGTTGAAATATGCACTGATTTGTCTAGGCTTAGTT
>CM042160.1:15865588-15910588 GCA_023376005.1 Doryteuthis pealeii | reverse complement strand
ATGTGTTATATATATTATATTTATGTGTATAATATTCAAATATAAATCACAAATTTTTTCAAATTTATATAATAATAGATTTTTACAAACTTTACATAAGAGATTATGTATGTATTCTAATAGAGTATAAAACATCTATATTAATGATGAGTGTATGTATGCATATGTCATATATATATATATATATATATCATCATCATCATGTCACACTGTTAGCACGGGTATCCATGACAATCTCTCTCCATCTGTCCCTATCGTTCATCATTCTCGGAAGGTCCTCTATGCAGCATCCTGTATCCGCACAGAGCTGGTCAATGTACGTCTTTGTTGGTTGGCCCATACTGGTGTGCCCATGTGCTGGCTTCCATAGGAGGATGTCGCTTATGAGTTCATCCTTGCTTCTCCAGCAGTGTCCCATGTCTTGTCTGTCTTACTCGGATGGTTTGTGTGATATGTGGCAGGTGGCCATATAGCTGTTTTCTTGTGGGGTGTTGTCTCCACGTCTTGTTCAGGATTAGCATGCAGCATTCTTGTGCAGCTCCCAGCTAGTTTATTCTCTAGTCGCTTCGTTAGGGTCCAGGTGGTGCAGCCATACAGCAGTACTGACACGACAATGACCTGGAAGAACTGTCTCTTTAACTTGTCTGTGAGATTGATTTCCATATGACGATATATAATATATATATATATATATATATATATATATATGTGTGTGTGTGTGTGTGTGTGTGTTTGTGATACATATCTAACTTAAGAATAGTGAATCTAACCTGTTTAATAGTTTTTGAAGATAAGTGTTCATATAAATTTGATAAAGGCCAACTAATTTTTGAAATTCTGATATTATTTACAATCACACAAATATCCAGGAAAGAAAAATTATGTTAATAGATTAGAATTTAAAAAATTAAGTGAAAATCAGAAAATTATAGTTGATTAAACTGAGAATTATTAAATAATGAAAGGAATAAATAAATTCATGAATGATAGGAAGTTCTTTGATTATCCCTTGAACATAAAAACAAGACGGAAATGTGTTACAAGGAAGTGTTTGTGTTTTTGTTGAAGTTAAGTTTTTTTTTTTCTCAATATAATATCAATTCTTGTCTTTTTAGAAGTTGTCCTGAAATATTATTGAATATTTACCACTGCCATTGTCTTCCTTATCTTTTGTTTCAACTTTTGTTTTAAATTTTCAACTCTATTTTTTTTTTTTTTTTTTTTTAGTTTTAGGAATTAAATCATTTTTACTTATTTTTTCTTGTGCCATCTTCTTTGTGTAAACAATGGACTTATAGAACTCTCTGATCTTTTCAAACTGGAGAGACAAAAATAAATAAAAATGAAGGAAAGAAAGAATCAGTAAAGAAGTGAAAGTGAGTAAGAAAAGAAAAAATAACTGAATGACTCAATTCATATGAAAGATGAAAATAAAAGTTTAAGTTGGATTTTTTTTCTTTTTTAAATGGTGTAAGCAACAGAAGGAAAGAAAGAATTAAAAAAACCTCAAAAGATAAAAATGTGGCATAGAAAATCAGGTGAAAACCCCAAGAAGCAAATGACAATAAGCTGTTAATTCTCACACAAAGAAACAAGAAGAAAAAAAGAGTTTATATCTATCCAGTTGATAAAAAAAGGAAAAACATTTGAATCTATTGTTGATAGACTTCAACAAATCCTTTTGTTCCATTTCGTTTCAATTTTGGCAAGTTTTAAGATTTGTGTTGGAGAGAAAAATGGTGGGTGGGGGTATATTTTGTTTCTTAGTCTTTGAGAATTTTTATTTTTTATTTTTGGTCAGTTCCTCTTTAAGTTTTCATTTTGAACAATACCTAAAGGTGAAGTTAAGTACCAAAGTTTATGGTTTGTTTGGCGTGTTTATTTTGTCTGTTTTTTTTAATGGTTTGTTGATGCTGTCAAAAAATTTGAAAAAGAAAAGAAAGAAAGAAAAAATACTCAGAGAAGGAAATAACAGTTCGGAAAGAGAAAAAGGAAGAAGAAAAAGTGAGAAAATAAAAATATGATATAGGAAAAAAGGAGAAGTAAAGTAAAACATATGATAAAAAAGGAGGAAAGAAAAAGAAGAATGAAAAGAAAATGAATTATGGACAAAAAGGAAGGAAAATAGAAGGAAAAGTACAAGTCATGGAATGAAATGAAGGAAGGATTGAAAGAAAAAAAAAGAAAAAATGAATGAAGCTCAGAAAAGAAAGAAATAAAGTAAAGGAAGGAGAAAAAAGAAAGGTGAACAGAATGAAAAGAGGGGAAGCATAAAAAAGAAAGAAGAAAAATTGGGGGATAGGTTATAAAAAAAGAAAAAGGAGGAAGAATATAAAGAAAGAAAAAAGAAGAAAACAAAAGGGAAAAAAGAAAGAAACAAAAGTGAAAGATAAAATTTGAAAAAAATAACAGTTAAGATCTTATAGTTGAAGTCAATACAAGGTTATATATCTATTTATCCAACCCATCTGTCACTGGCGGATGGTGAACACGGTCATTTTTTTAAGTGGAGTAAACCTGTGTTAAATTCAGTGTTTTCCTTCTCCTAGACTGGTTGCTTGTTTGTTTGTTTGTTTGTTTTGTTTTACGGCATATCAACCTCAGTGGTCATTAATGCCGATAAAGTTTGAAATAAATCAATTCTTAATGCATAATACATTTTTTTAAATACATTTTTCTATAACCATAGATGAGACCCTAACAAGCACTCCGGGTCAGAGTGGATCAGGGAACAATGGTGATGAAGGGGTGCTCCACCCCAAAACTCCAAAACTGGAACCTCACCATCAGATAGAGTTTAACGTCATTCCCAGGACATGTAGACCCGCAGCCACCGCCTTCTAGCACCCATATATAAAAAGGGTTGGGCTTGCCATAAGGGCAATAGGTTGGGCAATATAGGTGCTAGGGCTTGACGTGACCAGCTGATTAATCGGAGGGGGTCTCTCCGACCGCCCGTCTAGCCCAAGATAGGGCCAAAGTGAGTATTGCATGTCATGAATTGCTCATCCATCAGGGCTCCATCCTTAAGCATCACGGGTCGCCACTCACAGCCAACAGGTGGCCCATTGGGGGAGTCTTACCACTCTGCAGAGGTGCAGTCGGTGCATTCTAAACGCCCAGCCGACAGGGCGGTAGACTGGTTGCCTAACTAAGGCTAAAGAACCAAGCCTGTCCTTCTATTTTCTCATAGCTGGGGGAGAATAGATAGATTCATGCCTTTCCCAAAGACATTAGCACAAAATAAAATGCAAATAGTCTCATCCAGTATTTGAACCTGGGTCACTAATGATAAGGGCACATTCAATACATGGCGATATAAAGGTTATCAGATCTAGTATGTTGCTTCAAGAACATCAGTCTCCTCCATTATTTTATTGATAGAAAAAGAACAGAGCTTAACACTTAGAAATTCTAATTGAAGAGAGAAACAAAAAAGAAAGATAAAAGAAAAAGTACTAAATTAATTTGAAAGACCAGATACAATACAAGGTCTTTTGGGAATGTATCCAGACAATCTGAGTATCTCACGAATCTATCACATGGTCTTGATGATAACCAATGCAAGAAAACCTTACTATGTATACAGAAACAGAATTCTCCTATTGAGTTAATCAGCAGTAAGATACAATTGAGTGAGTTTGTATATGGTGTGATGACCATATTCATAATGATCAAGAAACTAGAACCTTCACTTTCACAGAGCTTTATTTTTTATATGTTAAGTGATTTTAGCAGCACCATAAGTTTGTAATATTTAGAGTATGAAATTTATATGCAAATGTAGCAATTATTATAAGACAGGGTAATAATATGCTGATATATAATCTATGTGTTTCTGTCTGTCTGTCTGTCTATATTAAAAGTGTTTAAACTAGTTCCTGTGGGGGTCATAGAATCAACTGACCCTTTTGCACATGCCTATGACAGACTAAGTACCACTGACATTTTTATTTATTTTTTAAAGTACTACCATTGATCTTTCTTTTTTTCTTTAAATGGTAAGAGACTTTTGTATTGCCGTGTATAAGTTCCTGAATGGTGCACATGTCTTCATTTAAATTTCATCAGATCTGTATGCTTCTTTATCATGGGGATTTGGTTCTCTGCAATTTCTGAGTTTTCCCAAAGCCAAAATCACCACTGAAATGTTGCAAACAAGATTAACATAATGAGGCAGCTGATGCTGATGCTAATCCCTAAAGAGGATATTGCAGACTGTTTTGAAAAGTGAAAAATTGGTTGTGTCAACCATCACTGGGTTAATTTAATATCAAATTCTTTTTTTTATCATAGTTTCAAGTAATTATTTCTATTTAATATAATCATTTATAAAAAAATTCTCACTTCAAGTAGCTATTCTTAATATAAACAATTTCCACAAAGTTATATGGTCTCAAGTAACTATTCAATAATACTTCATAAACAATTATATATCTTCAAATAACTATTTCTATCTAATACTAATAGTTTATAAGCCTTTGTATGGCTCTGAGTAATTATTCCTACCTAATAAAAATAATTTGTGCACAAAGGGCTGATTTAGCTCAGTTAGAGTGTGGACTAGGAACCACAAGGTTCTCGCCAACTCAGTGTATGAGTAGCATGGGGATCTGTGCGGTAAAGTGAGGAGCTGATGGTAGGTGTGATGCTCCACCGCAGACGTTGAAAACAATCTCCTTGGTCGAGCATTAGGGAAAAGGGGATAGACTCCCTCGCTATCTGGCTGATATGACTTTAATCCACCCCGATGACTTTACTTATATGGTTTCAAGTAACTATTTAATAGTACTTTGTAAACAATTATATATCATCATATAAAATATAAGTATACCTATCTAATACTAATAATTTACTGAGTAATTATTCCTATTTTGCACAAGTAATTTTACATGATTATATTGTTTCAAATATTCTATTTAATCTTAATACTTTGCAAGCAATTAAATTTACTTAATAATTTAAATTTGTACACACGTCAATTACAATGGAAATACAGTGAGGAAATTAGTCCGACAATATGAGAAGAAAATATTTTCAAAAATATAACAAACACAGGATGTTACAATATATGTATATATATATGTATATATGTCTATGTATGATTATATATGGATCTGTATATATATATATATGTGTTTATGTATTGTTTTGATCTATATATATATTAAACGTTCTATCTATTAATCTTCTTATTTTCTAAACATTAATATCCATATAAAATATCATATCTTTGTTAGCATTTCGTTCTCTGCCTATTCACGTTTCTGCATGCATCATCCTATGATCTTCACTTCCATTTTTGCACATGCAATGATCACGTCATCAGCTTTCGTAAACAAACGCACATATAAAAATTAATGGTCAATAACATCATATTCACACATTCTCTATACACTTAACATTTTTCATTTTGTCCCTCACAAAAACATTCCTTAACAGTGTCCTGATGATGGTTTAATACCGAAATACTTAAGTATTGGCACATAAATATTTTTAGAACCAATGTAAAAAGTCAGATTTTTAAAAAAGTAATTATATAGTTTCAAATTATATTTATTAATTTATAAATAATTATAGTTTTAAGTAGTTATACTTAATACAGACAATTTGCACACAGTTATTTGGTTTCAAGTATTCTTAATACTAATAATTTTCAAGCAATTAAATGTAGTTTACGAGCATTTCAGCCTGGTAAACACTTCATAGTTGCAATATAGTGTTTTAAAAACCTATGTATCAATTTCTCTGAATGTTTGAGATGAGGTTGATGATTAGTATTATCTGCGTTATTCAGACTATTGTCCTCATCTTCATTGTTATCTGTACAAAGTTTCGGCCAATATACCCTCCAGCCTTCTTAAAGGGTTAAGTTTAAAGTTCCGTGATGGCTCCCGATTACAACAAGAAAGTTCCCGAGTTCAAAAAGAAGGTTCCCGAGTCCAACAAGAAATACCTGAAGAAGGCCGGAGGGTATATCGACCAAAACATTGTACAAATAACAATAAAGATGAGGAAATAGTCGGAATAACGCAGATAATACTATGTATCAATGTTGTTCAAAATCATTGAAAACATTATCTTAAACAGATTTTTTAAGCTATAGATGAAACGTTAACAGGTACTCTTTACTTTTGATCACACTTTATATTTCCATTCAGATCTGAAGTAGAAATCAGAATTTAAAATCTTTTTGTTGCTTTTCTTATGTTTGTTATTTTTCCACTCTCATTTACCTATTGTTTGCACTTTTTTCATTTTCCATTGTCTTTAGAAAACAACCAATAATTTCCAACAAGACCCAAAACCAAATTCTGTCACTTTATATGATGTACATCGGAAACTTAAAAGAACTTTAATAAGACAAAAGAAAAGTAGATAAATAAATAAAAAATGTAAGAAAGTATTCACACAAAATGTTTGACATCATTCATTGGCTTTTACTTTAAATTAACAATAAAAATGATAATACTGGAAAAAAATAACTAATGAATAATATATCTATTTATTAAGTATATATATACACACACACACACATATATATATATATTCCAATCTCTTTATATCTCTGTATGTATATATATATATATATATATATATATATATATATATATATATATATATATATATTGCTCTGTGACTCTAACATTAAGAGCACATATTGAGCTCTCAAACTGCGACAGGTTTTTAAATAAAACTCTTGTGTCGTAAGGAAGATTTTTCTCTGGACTTTTGGATTATATATATATATATATTCCAATCTCATTATATCGGTATATGTGTGTATGTGTCTGTGAGTAATAACAAGTATATCTATTCCAGTCTCTCTCTCTCTCTCTCTATATATATATATATATATATATATATTTGTGAATAAAAAGGCCTTAAATACCAGAGGTATCGTGATTATGGACCATTTCCACTCGTGGGTATCAGAGGCCCACCGAGCTTCATCAGACCATGTTTTTATTTTATTCAGACTGGCAAATAGCCAAATTTATGTTTATAAAAATTAAGCATTGAGCTCTCATACGGAACCCGAACTCTGCAACAAACTACTGTTAGAGAATAGGACCAGCCTAGAATCACCTTGTACCAAGAACTTGTAATCCCAACAAATATATATATATATATTATATATATATATATATGTGTGTGTAATAAATATATCTATTCCAGTGTATTTATATTTATACATGAATGTATGTGTGTGTATATATATATATATATATATATATATACACATCTTAGTCCCGTAATATATTTCTATCAGTATATCTTTATATCTATGTTTTTTGTCAGTATTTCTGAAAGAGAAAGTTATCATTATGTACTTAGGTTGTTATATTTACAAAATATTGGTCATTCTTCAGGTTTTATTACAGTTTGTAAGTTTCCAAGACCAAATCTTTTATTCATATGAATAGGTTGTTCCCATTACACTGCCCATTCTGTTAGAATGTTCTGTCTCCCCTGCAGAGAGATAAGACCCATTCCAAAGGGATATTTGGGCATGACACTGAACTGCATTTGATGATGAGGTTAGATCGAGGCTGCAGATCATTGAAGCACTGACATATATACAGAAGTGTGGGAATGTAATATTTAATCTAACACACAGTTATCATTTACTAAGATTAGCTTAGCACAGAGTCAAATTATGATGCACCCAATGAGAATCAAACTCACTAACTACTAGATTAGGTTATTAACCATTAAAATTTGTCAACAAAAGGTTATTAGCTGAAATATGATCTGAAATGTTCGCTTTATAAGGATCAATTTATTTGATTAATATTTGGTGGTAAATTAAATGTAATGAAAAGGTTGGAGATTATATTGAAGAATAAACATAACTTTGTATGAAATAAAGTTTTTATTTTATTTTAAAATTGTGGACTCTATCATTTACATAACTATCTATGTTTTAAAGAAAATCTAATACAGATAGATATCTGCACATATTAGAATGTAAATGTAATTGCTTACAGCTGGTACACACTTGTTCCAACATGGCTGCCATTTCCAGAGCTAATGCTGTAATTGTTCAACTCTTATGCTGCTAAATTCTGTATTGATATTATAATGGATTGTTAGAATGCCATCAAATCTCAGTTTGAAAAACTTTGGTTCTGCTGAATAGAAAGCAAAAGGAAATGGAATCACATGAAGACTTTTTTGTTTTTTTCAAAGCCGAAAATTCTTGAGCAAACACAGCAGTGTGTGAAAGCATATTGTCAAGATAAGAATTTTTATTTGAACTCTGGAAAGAGATATGTCTGTCTTTGAAAATGGTTCTTCTTTTTTTTCTAATACAGGTATAAATTCTGATGAAATGTCTCATTTGTGATATAGATGACTGTTTGTACTTTGTAGATAAAACTCATTGGTTCTGTACTCGTGTCTTCAACAAACAATGTCTTGGAATTTTTTGGATAAAGCTTTCTGCTTGAGGAATTTAAAGCCCTGACAATGATAGTAACGTGACAAATATGAAAATCAATATTAAGAGAACGAATCCAGTCAAACTTGAACTAATAATCTTATCAAAACTCTGTGATATCTATTCACTGCTTAGTGGTTTAGTCAACTGACAAATTTTGGTATTTGAGTATGCTAAAAATAATCTAAAACAAAATTCTACCTAATTGTTTTTTTTAATATTTAAAATCAATCCCAAAATTTTTGAATAACAGACAGAGTTCATTTTTTATTACAGGCGGCTATTTAAATCATAACAGTAAATTATTTTCAATGTTGTGTGATGATCTCATACAATTTAAAGTATAAAATAAAATAGTTAAACTAGATTTATAGAAATAGCAACCAGAGAAAAGACAACAGATTAATATTTTGTATTATTTTCTTCAAGAACAGAAATTGAAAATATACTCAAATTATTCAACTACTTGGCTATTTCTGTAATTTTCACAAATTCTTGACCATTGACAATCCCAATCCTATTTAAATATTTTGTCTAGATTTATCAGCACTTCATTTACATTGGACATATAATAGCCTTAGCATTAGAGTTATTATAGTAGGAAAAAATTATGTGCCAAAACTTAACCATGCATGTACCTAAACAAATAGTTTTGAATGTAAAATATTGAGATTTAATAAAGATCTGAATACATAAGAAACTTTAAAAATGACCTGAAAACAGGAAGGCTATAAATGTCAGAAGAAAGCCTTCATGTGATATTTGTAGTTTAAATCCATTTATTTATTTTAAATGCCTGCTGAAATTGAGGTGCATCTTGTGAGCAAATACAGCATGTACATTGGGGTCACCTTTGAAGCCCCATATCTATTCTCAAGCAAACTCAATCATCTTTTACTATGTGTGAACTCTATCAAAAATCATATGTTTTTCAACATCCTTTTAGTTATGCAATAATGTCTGTGAGTGTAGTGAAAAAAATGTCTGTGAGTGTAGGAAATTAATTTTTATTTTGTCACAAGTTCAAATCCAAGACAATACTGTTTAGCATTTCACATAGCACTAATACCATTGGGAAAGGTATAAATACAATTATTCTCCTTTCAGCTATGGTTAAATAGTTGGGCTTACTAGGCTTTTTAACCTTGGTATGACAACCATTCTAAAAAAAGGAAAACTGAATTCAATTCTACTCCAATATTAGTGGTGAAGGCATTGGGTGAATACATATTCTACATATATTGTTCTAGAATGACCTAGAAATCTCTAACTTGGGTTTCTGGCTCATATGTTATTTGTAAATAAAATTGACAAAAATCAGAAACATCTATTGAGAAATAGTAACATTATTCCAAAACAAACTTTGGTAGTTATTGTATTAATAAAATATTAGTGATTTTTACAAAAAGTAAAGCTTGCATAACAGAGATAACATTGCACTTAATAAATACAGTACATGTTACACAGTATAACATCTAAGTGACAAAATGTTTTATGACATTCAAGTAAGTCTGTCTATACAAAGATGGGACTATTTCTTAAAGTCATCATTCAGCCTTTATTATGAAGTTAACTGAAAACGTTTCCTCTGTATTCCCTGATGAAATAAAGGAACATAATTTTCCATTTGTTTCTAATAGGCCATCAAATATCTTAATAAAATTAATCATACCCATGAGACTTTGTTTACTTTGCAGGTGGTTCAAATATTAAACTAATTAGAAGGATATAAGAAAGAAAAAAGCAGAGAATTTTAGGAATAAATGATGAAAAATTACCCCAAAGCCAATTTTTATCTTCTGAAATTTACTACACCTAAATGGCTGAAATAGCAACCACAGATCCTCAAGAAATAAATTGATGGTTGGAGAACTTGCGAGTCTGAGTGAGGTTCCCACAAGGGGAGCTTACAGAATGTGCCATCTTCATCTTGAAGGACTTTTGAGAGAGGCATATAATGTATAATTGGACACTCACCTGACAGCTTTAATCACACCTGGTGTTCAATTTATAATATATAGTGTTTGAAAAATGTTAACATTTCTATGAGAATTCCTTTATGATATTATGATTTAAAGTCTCCACCTGTTGACCATCCCAGTGAACACTTTATTGGAATCTTCCCCAGGTGACCTCAGCTTTTCTAATAAAGGTTCTCCCATAGAAATATTCATTTCATCTGTGAGAAATTCCATGAATGTGTTGACTTGTATGATGAACATGTGGAGACAAATGCAAATTAAATCATAAAGGTATTCCTCTCATAAATGTGTACATGTTGATCTTCTTTTTTCTTTTTTTAAATCACTCTATAGATTGAATGTAAAATTGAACACTGACTTTACACTTTCAACATTAAATGTATTTGTTTCTTGGATTCTAACACCCATATTACAAAAGGAAATACTCTATTTGAAATTTATTTTTGTAGATTTCTTGTCTGGAGAGAAGTATTTATTTAAATTTCAAAATCCCTGATAATTTTATGTTTTTAGTTCTCCAAACATTCTGGTTTATTCATTCACCACTGGTTTGCTTTGGCACACTTAGCATAATGGTTATCGGTGTAGGAAATGGAATTGGCAACCCAAGTCAAATTCTAGACAAAGCTATGTTTCACTAAACACTAAAGTCTTTCATAAGGGCAAGAATCTATCTCTTTTTACCCACCAGCTAGGATAAATAATGGGACAGACTGGGTTCTTTTGTCCTAGTAAGGCAACTGGTCGAGAAGGAAAGAACAGTTTTACTCTACTTAAAAATTGACCTTGTGTCACATCCTGCCCATAGCAAAGGGAATGGTTCAATACATACTACCACTGACCCATAATAATTATTACATTTAGAGCATGAAATTTATATTCAAATGTAACAGTTATTATGGGACAAATGTAGTAATAAGCTGAGCTTAATATTTCACTTGGACACAGTAGTTGAGTACTGGGTGAAGATTAAATTTACAACACACACACGATGGTATCTGAGATTTATTCGTTCACCATTCTTCTATGGAAAGTGCCTGTTATATATATATATATATATATATATATATATATGTAGTAGAAGGTACACAGGGAGTAACAGCTATTGACAGGTAAAATGGAATCAGCTATCAGAGTTCAAATCTTGGACATCCTTTGACCAATATATACACCACTGGTTTAAATGGTCAAATCTTAGTCATTTGAATAATTCCTAGTAGATAATATTTCCTACCCAGTCATGCCTATTTGTACTCCTGGGTTTTATGCCACCATTAATCAGGATTCAGTTTCTCTCAAAATCATTTTTCTGGTCTGATCTTTTTTTTTTTTTTTTTTCTTATGAGATTAAAATCATTTAACTAGCTTTCTAGCAATTGTACCTTGACAAGAAATGGTTTATTCATAAACAAGAGATGAAATAAGAACTTCAAAAGACTTTTTTTTAAATAGTGAGAAAAAAGAGATAAATTATTCTGTATGATATTAAAAAATACTTTAATATCAGCGTAACCCGTGAGATTTGAAAAGGAAACTAAATTAAATTCTATGAACTTTGATAAAACAGATAATCCATCTCTTTCAAATTACTTCAAACAGAATACATTAGACCAAGAAAAAAAAATGGCCAGACACTTTATCTTTATTTGATGGGTCCAAGGTGAAGAGCACTACCCACTCTTTAGCAAAGCACTTTATGCTCTTTTCTACATCTTCTGAAAAAAAAAATCCTGGGTTAAGTTAACTGTTTTTAATCCTTGCTGATAAATAATGGATGACAGATATTTTCACCAACATTAGAATAGTTCCCCTGTTTATCATTAATAAACGTTAACTCATAATAATTATTCTTCTCTTTCTCTTTGCTGGAATTAGTTTTATGGAAAATAATCTGAGAGTTGTACTTTTTCTTATCTAACTCTATTGATGTGTTATTTTGTATGGTCTTGCACCAATTTATAAAAGATAAATAATTTACTTGTGCCCATGAGGAGTATTTCTAACATTGGAACATGTACTTCTCTCCTCTTTAAACAACAGACAATAGAATTCTTTGCCCAACATTTAGGTGATGTTGCACTTTTGAGTTTGGGTTCTAATCCTATCAGTGGAGCTATTAACAAAAAAAGTTATATTCAATTTATATATATATATATATATATATATATATATATATATATATATAACTCTACGGACTTTTCAACACCACAAGTAAATTTTGGAACTCTAACATCTTTCTTCAAATTACACTGTGGACTTGTATATTTTTAACAGGTGAAATATATACTATACTATTTTGATACCCACTTTACATTTTTTATATAATTTTTACAACAAACTCTTTTGAGTTTTACTATAAACTATAATGCTTCTGATTTTAAAAATTAAAAATAAAATTTATTTTATCTTTAAAACAGAACATGCATTTTTCAAAATTTCAGCGGTTGAATTCAGCGTTCGTTTTTGTAAACAGTCTTTTTAACAGATATCTTTCTTCCCGTCTATGTCACTCTTTGATGAAGACCAACTTATCGATTTGGTCGAAACAGATCTGTCAGCAATTACATAACAAACATCATATGTTTTTTCAAAATGTTAAATTTTATATATATATATATATATATATATATATATATATATACACACATTCACAAGTGGGGTGTGACACAAGGTCAATTTCTTAAACTGTTTAACAGGTTTTAATTCTCTAACAAAGGTTAAAGAACCCAGTCTAGCCTATTATTTATTCATAGCTGGAGGGAGAATAGTTGGATGTATAATTTTCCCAAGGGCATTAGCACTAAGCAAAATGCAAACAGCCTCTTCCATTGTATAAGGAATATTTAGATAGTGCTTTATTATCAGCTTTTTTAGGAGTGACTATCAGAAAAAGTCATCTTCATTTTGAAGGATATCTGAGAGAGCACGAAAGAGAAGAAGAGAGAGACAGTGATATAATGTATAATTTCTGTCAATTCTTATGACAGCTGATGTTCATTTAAAACAGAATACCCTGCTAACTAGTAGACTATTTTAGATGAGTTTGATTCTCACTGCACTTATACCTCTGACCTTGAACCAAAATAAGTTAAGCCCCGTGAATTATTAAATTAAGTTGTGACAAAAATCATTATTTACTAAGCTTGATTAATAGATTGGTGAAATCTATTATTGGCATGTAGTGTAGTTCATTATTAGTGAATTATTAACTTAAGTTGTGACACAAGGTCAGAAAAATGATCACCCACTGAGAGGGAACACATCAATAATGGTTTGTTATATATATATATATATATATATATCCCTAATTATTGCACAATAATTATTATTTGCTAAGCTTAATTAATAGATTGGTGAAATCTATTATTGACATGTAGTGTAGGTCATTTAAAATGGTCACGAAAGATTGTTGGATGTCATTCAGTTTAATTGATATATGATGACCCTGGGGCATATGAGAACATGGCTTTCATTGGATCAAGAAGTCATGTAATGAGACAACACTAGGAAGTTTGGAAGTTAGATAGAAAGTTTAATTAGTTAGAATTGCCAAATGAGAGCGGTCAAGATTTTCACTATGCTCTGATATTGTGTTTAGTCACAAATGGGTGATATGAAATGGAAGTTGTCAAGTAATTAATAAAAAATGTGTGTAAGTTGTTTTTCATCTTAACACAGAAGAACTTGAAATAGTTGGGATCATAATGACAACAACAAATGAATGAGAACAACAAAAAACTTTTTATAGAAACCAATTAAAATAGGATTAAAATAAGTTTAATATTTTTATATGTGTACTTATTTAATTTTGTTAATCTTTCTAATTTAATATATTTCATTACATTAAAACTTATATACTTATGCTTAGGGCTAGTTAATATTAATAGTTGATATTAATAATACAGTTTGCTATATCTACAAGTAAAGAGTTATCAATATCATTGATAGAGTATGTATGTGTATAAAGACATGAAATCAACAGCACTTGCTAACTGACAGTTTCTTGCCTATGTGATATTTAAACCAAATTTGGTTTGAAAATCACATTGGCAAGAAGATACAGGACTGGGGGCCCTAAGATCTGGCAAGCAGCAGAGGGCACTATGGAGCCTTGAAACGGAAGGGATAGAATAAGCAAAGGATGAAAGCTTCTGTAGAGTGTTCCTAACTACTACAGTAGCAGAATACAGTAGATCATTATCATCTATGCAGAAAATAATGAAAAGTTTTGTAAAAAGTTTAGAGATTAATGTCAACTATTGTTGGGTTATTTAAGCTGAAGTCAGTTAAAATTTATGGTTTCTAATAATATATGGTACAAGAAATTATCTTCACAATCATTTTAAACAGGTAAATACGTCATACTAACTTCCTGAATATATTATGTATTAATATAGTCCAAAATTATTTCAAATAGATTAAACACTTCAAGCTTAGTTGCAAAATCAATGTTTTAACAGGCAATTAATAAAGTTCACAATCACTTTAAACATAATCAGAAACAGATAAATTTGACCCATAGACGAGTCTCCGACAGGTACTACTACCACTACAACTCTAGGTTTAGGTGGCCCTGAGAGTAATGGCAATATTGGGGTGACTCCAGATTTCTAAAACTTGAATCTCACAACTGGATGCATTTTAGTGTTATACTCAGGGCACCCCTTTTTGAGTGATGTGGGTATTACCCCGCTGTTATTGATGCAGTCAATGTATTTAAGGCCCTGCCAACAGGGTCGTTTTCCAGTCAGAATTAATACACATAATAAGATAGACTTTGCTGTCAATTCGAACCTTTTAAAAACTTTATTTTTATTGACTGTCAATTTATGGTCAAAAATTTCATGAAAACCGATCCAGCAGATTTCTTAATATTAAAAACAAACAGATTTTTCTATTTAATTTTTCTATATTTTTTTATCATTAAAAATCTTTTTGTTGATTTTGTGTTCAGAATTTTTACTTGATAGCTTGCTAATCTCAGAAAAGCTGCCTTTTTCAGCCAAGTTGAACTGAAGACAACACATTAGTGCAGTATCAAGTGATAAAAATAATATAAATAGATGAGTTTTATTGCCCATTTGCGATAGACAAAGCCGAGGCACTTTGGGGGAGAATATTCAAGATGGAAAATAGATGCGAAGATTTAGCATTTAAGAATTTTAAAATGAAAAAGTGCCAAAATACTTGAAGCAGATTCTTCTTAAGCTTCCATTTCCACTTCCAACCGTTTTCTAAAAGTCTTCATCTTTGATTTTTCATAGAAATCTGATCTTTTTACATTAAGGTAGAATAAAAACCATGCCAAAAAATATCTTAAATCAGTCTGTAAAATAATATTCGTTTTATTCATTTAAAAATGTAAGAGGAAAAAGTAACCTTGACAAACATATTTTTCCGTAAACAGAATTTGATTAATAAGCAATATATTTTATTAAGTTCAATATTTCAATGTTTATTTACATCATCTGCAGAACCCGATTTCAATATGAAAAACATTTTGCAGAACAATGTTTCAATGTATATTAAAAAGTAATTCTACCTATGTTTCAGTAAACAGAATTTGATTAACAAGGAATATATTTTATTTAATTTAATATTTCAGTGTTTATTTACATCATCTGCAGAACATTGTTTCAGTATAAAATAAAAATTCTACAGGGTGTCCTAAAAATATGGATTTATAACCAAAAACGTTTTATTACATTTAATGCTCAAATTGACTCCCTTGGACTCTGAATATAAGTCAAATTTTAGCATTGATTAATTCATAAGGAGTTGATGTGCTTTTAAACAAACCAAACCACCGAACAGAAATACCAGATAAGAGGAGAATGTTAATTTCTATTTTTTAATGTGAAAATTATTAACCTTGTATATTGGTTATCTATAAATAAAAAAGACACCATTTTGTTTGATTCTCATGGCATAATTGAATAACCTATGGATTATATATCAGGTGCTGCAGTTAGCTCTAAGGTTATTAAAATGCACCTATGCAAAGGTAAACACAGAGTATATGACTTTTTGTGTTAGCAGTGCCTGATACAAAGATTGAAATCATAACCATAAGGCAACAGAATTCATTTTAACCAATGCTTTTCTCCACTAGGCCATGTGCTCCAATTTGGATTGAATACAAGTTTTAGTTTAAAATATCCACGTTATATTTCCCAGACTTCTCACCAGGCCAGATTAACAAAAAAATTCCCCAGTTACCAACTACAACTGATACATGAAGAAGACTAGAGAGTAAAAGGATTGAAATATTTTGAAAATATTTCTGAGATTAGAATATTCGAGCATGTCACTATGAAATAATGCTAACGAGTCACTGTTAATCTTGCAGACCATTATTAGTAGGTTTATTTGTTACTACACAAATTTGGTTTTGTGTCAAAGTCGGGTTAGAAAAATGCGGTAATTTATGAGGAAGTGCGTCCCGGTCTTCTGCCTCAAAAATTGCTACTCAGTGACTATTAAAATAATGACCCAGCTACGGTGTTACTTGAAAGAAAACAACCAACTTAGGGTGTTAAATGTGTTGGCTTCTCTTTTTTGTTGTAATTCTTATTTATTTATCGTAATTTGTCATAATTCTTATTTATTTATAGAAATTTGTGGTAATTCTTGTTTAGATAGATAAACAAACAAAATGATATAGATAGATATGAACAAATGGAGATAGATAGATATGAATATGACTAGACAGATAGATAGATGGTGGATAGATAGATATAAACAGAGTAAAAAATGAACAAATTGAGGTAGATAGATAGATAGATATATAGATATCCATCTTCATATCTAAACAGGAATTACCATAAATTACGACAAATTACGATAAAGAAATAAGAATTACGACAAAAAAGAGACCCCCCCCCCCAAAAAAAAATACATTTAAAATATATTACCAAAAATGCTATGAATACTTTGAGTGTCATCATCCTTCTGCAGCCTTATTAATAAATAATACCTAATAATATCTGTTTTGCTTGTAACATGTTCCACTATAAATATGCATGTTTATATATGCATGGAGCCATGGATGGTGTATAGGATGTTACATTAAGCTGATCATGATCATAATCCACATTTGTAGGATGGATCAAATCACCCAGAAAAAAGTAAAATTGTTATCCACCTTCTTCAATTTTTCAGAAATTTTGTACAGGTGTGTATTATGTTAAAGTTAGACAATCCCCAACATTTGAGCTTCCAATTCCAAAAATTAGTGAAGTTATGTTGATTTTTAGCTCTCCAAATTCGAGAAGGTTGCAAAAAATGTCAACTTTTTGCAATCTATTTTTGTCTGTAAAATGAGTTCTAGAGTTTTCCTACAACTCAAAATTGGGTTATAAAAGCATTTTCGTCCAAGAAATCCAAAAATGCTTTAAAAAAATGTTAAAGTCAATCAATTTTAAGTTATTGATGATTATTATTTTTTCATAGCAAGATCAATGTCCTGATGTGGCACTGCATCTTCGACAAAAAAATTTTCTATTAACATTTCACATATATTGAACATTATTTGTACCAAAATGATAGTTTTGTTTTTGCTCAGAACCAAAGCTACATCATCAGTTAGAATTTTGAAAATCAGAAATCATTAATTATTTAAAATCGGCCTGGTTGATTTGACATGGAATTACCATAGTCAAATAAAGGTTGGTAAATGAAGTGAGCTAAATTAAAGCTAAATAATTAGATTCAATCTGTATTAAATACCCAACTCTTACGGCCTTGTACCAGACTTGGTTAAATTTAGGAAAAATCTAAAAACAACGAATTGTAGTAGAAGAAAAAAAAATTCTTATTTTTATTTTCACTTCAAGGAAGAGACAATATTCAATCAATAAAAATTTGTGGACATTTGCCTGATGTGAAAGTATTTACTCTTATCCAGTGTCCACTTCTTTGGGAGGAGAAAATTAGACATTATATATTATTTCAGGCTGTCAATTCGAAGAGAGAACAATATTTTGAATATTTGTTACAATAAGAAAAGGATGGGGGGAGGAAATGAAAATGTTCAGAGATGAAAGATTATTCAACCACTTGGCTCTGAATAATTAATGCACCAAAAATTATATATACAAAAACTATCACATTCAGTGAATTAACACACACACACACATATATATATATATATATATATATATATATAAAATGTATGTGTGTGTATGTGTGGAGCCATGGATGGTGTATAGGAGGTTACAGTTGAAGAATGTAAAATTGACAAGCAGAGTTCAAATTTTTAATGTGGCTGCTTGTGTTTTATTTTGAATTAATTTCCTTCAAAAAGGCACTTTTCCTTGCAGCTATGGGTAAATAGTAGAATAGACTGGGTTCTCTAGCTTTAGTTGTGCGACCAGTCTTGGAGAAAGAAATCTGAATTAAAACCATTACCATAGCATTATCATTTATTGACATACTCAAAGAAAATCTATGACTCCCCTATCATTATATTAACATTTTTCTTTATATATATATATTATGGACTCTCTCGTCGATTTACGACGCATGAGGGTTCACACACACAATGAACACTCACACAGTGATTTGTTTATAGAGGTGAAGGCTTGCGTTGGACCATCCACACTTTTTGGCACAGTCGATAGGAAAGAATTGGTGCATCAAGGGTTGCCACAAACCCAATCAACGACCAACCTCAGGAATTTTGAATTCAGAGTTATCCCTCTCCTAGACTGGTTACCTACCCAAGGCTGAAGGGCCCAGTCATAGCTATGACTCCCCTATAATTATATTAACATTTTTCTTATATATATATATATATATATATATAAAATAGGAAAGCAAAGTTTTCCAAAATAGATGAATTTAATCTTGATGGTGCTGTCAGTGTTAAAACGTTTCAGTTTTTATCAAACCTTCAACAGAGACATTAGAATTCATTTCCGTATTTTACTATTATTGATGATATAGTTTGCTATATTTATTAGTAAAGAGTGCTCAACATCATTGATAGAGCATGTATATCTAAGTACCAGAGACATGAAGTTTATGGCACTTTGTAATAGTTTTTCAACCTGGTGATTTTCAAACCAAGTGAATTATTTTCTTTTTCTTTATATGCTGTTGTGTAGTACATCATGGGAAGTGTCAAACAGTTGATTATAGTTTAGTTTGTTGGGACTGGTGGGAGTCTGGTTTACTTTGTGTGGTGCATAATGGTAAGGGTCAACCCCCTGAGTCAGGGTTGTAAGGCTGACAAATGAGGGAGTCTATCCCCTTTTCACTTGAACTAGAGCAGGGAGATAATTTTTGCATCTGAGGTGGAGTGCCACACCTACACAGATCCACACTATGTTACTCATGTGCTGAGTTGGTGAGGGGATGTATTGAACCTGGAACCTTGTTGTTTGTATGTGGATGCTCTACCAACTGAGCTAAACATTAATTCTTAAGTTAATGAAAATTATTTCTTAAATAAATATATATAAATTTAAAAAGAAAACAAGATTTGGCATTAAATAACCCACATGGGTTGATATGCCATTAAACCAAACAACCAGCCAACTACATTTTTATAGTAATGATATATTCTACATTATCTGATTTTCTAAAGGCCATATTGTTTGTTTGCTAAAGGTAATTGACATATTTCTGATCCAGGTTACTTAATGGCCACATTATTATAAAAACAACTCAAGCATTTTGCAGAGAAAGAAAAAAGCACAAATAGATAAATAAAAGCTAAACAAAATCTGAAAATTAATAACTTGATGTTTGCAGAATGTTATGTTGCATTTTTTTGTGCTCAGAGTAAAACAGTGCTAAGCAGATAAGAAAAGTATTTTTCTTAATGAATAATCTATAATATTAATAGAATAAGACATAAACACATGTATTTGAATGTTATGTCCTGTCATCACATCAGATAGATAATAGAACAGTCCATTTTGATTCTGAGGGGAAAAAAAAGGCAAGTAAAAGTACACATTACAATTCAGAAAGAGAAAAACAAAAGAAAAATGAAAAAAAGAGAATAGAGAGTGAGGAAAAGTGGAGGTGATAATACTATACATCAGATGCTTATTGTCTACATCAATAGAATTATTTGGTTTGGTTGTTTTAATGGTATATCAACTTTAATGGGTTATTTAATGCCAAATAAATCATTGTAGAAGAACAGTGGTGTGGTTCATAACTTTCTCAAGAGTATTAGTTTGACAGGGAATGCTGTAGTTGGAGTTTAAATTTGCTTACTATAACTAGCAAATATATGCACCCTCCGGGTGCAAGTATTTAAGTTTTAATGTAATAAAATATTGTATCAAATTATAAAGTCTAATGAAACTAAATAAGAATGCAGATAAAAAGATTTGGAACAGAGGTATAATAGAAAAATAGAACAACAGAAACTTACTCTTCCATCACTCCTGTCTTTCATTGCTAAATTTTCCTAATTTAACTATTTAGTTAAAATAGGAAGTAAAGAATAAAATTACAGTTATTTTTTCTTGTTAATGGATTTCTTTTAAGATTTATCCCTGAGATTTTAGATAATATTCATTAAGATAAAACCAAACAATTAGAAATCAATAATACCAAGCAAATATTTATTAAAATCAGATTTTTAATATCAATATGCAAATTAGCCTTCCCATTCACACTGTAAACTGCTATTTTGTTGTATATATAAATACAATTGTATGTTATTAGTATGTAGATATTACCTACAGTATTAATAATGTAAAACAATTTTATTAATAATTGAGGTTTAAATAAAAATAAAATCCTGTAGAATGTGACGTAAATAACTAAGGGAATTGTTACTTGAATAGTAATATAGTTTCGGTTACAGACAGAAAAACACACAATCTCTATTATAATAAGATTTTTCAGTTCATCATGTTACCCACTATTCTATGGGATGAAGCCCCCAATAAAAATGGAAATAAAGAATTGAAGGGAAGCTTGAGAGACAGAGAGGGAAATAAATAAAAATGAGAGACAAAGACAGAGAGAAAGAAATGAGAGAGGGAGGGAGAGAGAGGAAGAATTTTATTTTGAAAACTTATCTTTTTAAGTTTATTTTTTTACAAAAAAAAATGACCTGATATTTTATAAATGATAAAATCTTCCAAAATTGAAATTATTCAATTTTGATATTTTTGATACATAACTAGTAACAGATAAAAATGAATATCAAATCCAATATGATCTAATTATCCTTATTTATTTATTTGCAATGAAGCCAGTAATGAATTATAGTAAATATTGATACACTATAAAATGATTTCCACAAAAATCAAGATACAAGCATATCCAGTTCAAAGGGTACATTTTCTTTTAAAGAATAGATGTTATATATAAGAAAAACATTAGATTTTTGTATTTAAATGACACTTTATTTTATATATTCAAAATGTTCAATAGATAGATTCTTACAGATAAAATGTGAATATATCATTTTTATAAAATCTCAATTAAAAGAGATACACTAATTGTTGTTTATTGTTACTAGCAAAATAAAAAACGCCCCCTGGGTGACGTAAAATAAAAGGGGATGGGAGTTGAAAATTTAATATCAGAGAGTTTGTATCATAAGTAAAGTAAAATCATCAAATTTATCAAAGGAGTAAATAATAAAATAAATTTATTAAAGGAGTTAAAAATATGAAAAAATTGAAATGGAAACTTAGTTCTGATAACTTTAAATATATATTAAAATAAAACAAACTATATATAGATAGATAATACCTGGTATGTATTTATTAAAACTTGTTTAAAAAACCAATAAGGACTGTCTAACATTGCATGCTCAAATTTTTAATGTATTTATTCTATGTTATGACGTTTTAGGTAGTGTGATATAATCAGTGACATCGTTTTTGTTACAGACAAAGCGAATCTCCATTATTAATAGATATTAGGATATTTAAAAAGCATTTTCAATTTTTATAGACCTTTGCACAAAAGTTTATTTTATCCAAAGATAACCTATGATCCCATCATGATTATATTATTAATATTATTCTTTGTATATAATATAAAATCTCAGTGTCTGATTTTTTTTATCCAAATTATTAGGAAAACAGAACATTTTAGCATTAACTTTTCTATGCTGAGATTTACCCAATATCAAAATTAAAATGAAATTGGTTTTCAGTTGATTTGACAAATAGTAGCTGAGATATGTTCATCAATAGTTTTGTGGAAATCTTTCATATAAAAATAATTTCAAAACAAGGAATGACCACAAATTTTATGAAATCTTCTCATTTAAATTTTCTTTATTTAGCAATGAGACAAAAAATCTATTTCCACATAAATCTTACTAAAATCCAGTTCAAAGTGAAAAAACAAATGAATAAACTAATTTAGAAAAAATATAAAACATACATATAGATTGACTGTTATTCCCTCCACCCAGGCAATGCTGGGTAGTTTTTTGTAGTAAAACACAAAAAAATTATATTTCTAAAAAAATTATTCTACTTGCTTTACATATGAGTCCAGTGATTATTTTTCTTAATAATTGTATAATCTTTTAAATAATAGCATAATTGTTTCTTAATAATAATAATAGTTCGTATTTTTTAATAATTGCATCAATTGCTAATGAGTTTTGTTTTCAGAATTTAAAACATTTGAAGAAACCGATTAAAAAAACCCACAAAGTTCATAGATGTCTTACTAATTTCTATTTTGTTCATTTATCAAAAAGACAAAACTATTTCAATATAGATTTTACTATGATCCACTTCTAAGTAAGAATAAGCAAATAGAATAAATTAATTTAGAAGAAATATATTACAGAACACATATCTTACTATACTGTCATAGAGGATTTTTTCTTATTATAGCAGACCATGTCTGGGTTAGAATTAAAATATAGACAAAGACCTGGATTATGCCAGAGGGCTGAAAAAGCTGTAGAACATAAAGGTGACATTGTAGTTGGTGACTTTGGAACGGTCCTCAAAGGCCAGGAAAAGAGACTGGTAGAAATGGACATCAGAAGAAATGTGACTATCCTGACAATAAAACTATTAAAATCAGCAAGAAGAGACTTGATGTCACTCAGAATTCAGTGAAAATCCACCAGCTAAAACTGGTGTGAAAGGGTAATGTAATTCATGAAGAGATGATGATGATAATAATTTAGCTGAAAAAGCTGAGTAACATGAAGGTGACGATGATACTAATTGTAGTTGGTGCACTTGGAATGGTCCCCAAAGTCTTGGAAAAAAGCCTGGAAGAAGTGAAAATCAGAGGAAGAATCAAGACCATACAGACCACAGCATTGAGATTGGCTAGAATAATTAGAAGTATCCTGGAGTATGAGGAGACTTGCTATTATTAAAACCTCTGTTAAAACTGGTGTGAAAAACTCCCAAGGAGTAAGATAACTCATGAAAAGATAATAATGATGATAATAATTATAAGAAGAATAACAACAAGACGAAGATGAAGAGAATAGTGAGACAAATTTTAAAAAAAAGAAAAAAGTCTAATCAAAAGGAAGTAAAAGAAGAAAAGATAAAAATTAAGAGAAAGTAAAAAATAAAAAACAGAAGAAGAAAAAAGAAAGAAAAGAAAAGAAAGAAGAGGAAAAAGAAGGGAAAATTATAGAAACAATGTTGAATTCTTTGTTCAAACAACTAAGTAAAAATCAAAGTATGAATATTGTCTATGAAGCATACTGATGATACCAGAAGATGAATTTGCTCACAAACAAAAAAACAAAACAAAAAAAAAAACTAAAAATGAAAAATAGCTTCAACACAACCACTAATAATAAGCATTTATCATTCATAAAGCTAAATAAAAATGGAGGCCATTATTCATATGAACAAATCATAATGAATAATGATATCACCAAAAATAATATCAACTATTTAAATATATAAGCAAATCATATCTATATTAATTCTGTTAGTAGAAACAGTATTAATATTCATATAAGGTAGATGCAAAATATTCAATTGCCATCTTTTTCACAATGTTAAAGAAATCTTAGAAGTGTCTTTCAAGTTTACTTAGCTCTTTATTGCCTGTATCATAAATCATTGGTAGGGAATTATTTCCCAGCCACAGGGAAAATCTTCAATTTATGAAAATGTTTTCTACATGAACTAATGGAAAAGAAAATCGATCAGCATTTAAATATCTCCATTTTCCCTCCTATACAAACAGTAAACACTATTTGACCTACATTAAACATATATAAATATATACCTATGTATGTTATATAGCATAAATCATATCTATTTTCCCAACCCCTTCACCATGGGCAGGGTGCAACACAAGATCAATTTTTAAGGAGAGTTAAGCTGGTTTGAATTCAGAGCTTTCTTCTCCTAGACTGATTGCCATACCAAGTCTGCCTTACTATTTACCCATAACAAAAGTAGATGGATAAATTCTTTTCTCAAGAGCATAAGTGTGAAGGGAATCACAATCAGCCTTGTCCAACATTTGAACTCAGATTGCAGAGTCCATTTACTAAGATAATAATAATAATAATAATAATAATAATAATAATAATAGAAAAATATGAAATTATTTCTTTATTCTCCAACCGTAAGCGTTTCAAAAACTTTTTCAAAAAAAAAAAATTTTTTTGAACACTTCTAAATTCTCTGTATTTTGACCGTTTTAAGTTCAAATATCAATCATCTTGCCTTTATACTTAAGAATTTTATATTTTTCTATTATTATCATCTTAATTCATATTCAAAATAGTAATAAATAGAATACAATGAGTACATGGCCAAACTCTCGGCCAAAACATGTGTTGGCATTTCATTAAACCATTTTTATCCATTCAACATTTTATTTCCTTTATATATTTATCCTTTCAACATATTGTTGGATTCATTTTCATTTTTCAGCTTACATTATATATATATATATATATATATATATATATATATATATATATATACATACATATGAAGAAAGAGTGGAAGTAAATCCGACATTATGTAATATTGTAAAAATTGAAAAAACACAAGTTTTATTAACAAAAGATTTTTAATAAGCCTATGCTGCAGTTTTGGTCTGTTTTAACAAACCATCATCAGGGCTTTTGTTGGTTTAAGGAAAAAATAAATTATTAATGAAAACAAAAAGTCTGCTAGCCTCTGCTTTTGTTGATCTTCAAATGTGAGGGAAAAAAGACATACTTAAAAATGCTTAAGCGTCTTAATTTTAAACTTGGAAACTAATTTTAATGAATGGAAATTTTTATTTTACATCAGCATTCCCATTTATACTACATGAAGTGTGTGTGTGTGTGTGTGTGTGTATCTTTATTTCTTTTATTCAAATTTAATAAATGGAAAAATACCTACGATGGTTTGTTAAAACAGACTGAAACACTGCAGTGTAGGCTTATTAAACATCTTTTGTTAATGAAACTTGTGTTTTTTCCATTTTACAATATTACATATATATATATATATAATATATATATATATATATATATATAAAACAATATTATATATATACAATATTACATTATATATATATATATATATATATATATAAAAAGTCGGTATCAGTCAGATAGCAAAGGAATCTATCCTCTTTCACTAGCACAAGACCAGTGAGATTCTTCTTTTGCATCTGAGGTGAAATGCCACACCTACCATCATCTCTCTATTTTACTGCACAGTACCAAGTTGTGCTGACTTTGTGAGGGCCAGTATCAAACCTGAAACCTTGTGGTTCTAAGTTGGATGCTCTACTGATTGAGCTAAACTGACCCATTTATATATATATATATATACTCCAACACTATATCTTAATATATATATATATATAAACAGAATGCTAGAATACTGATGACCATTTATAATAAACTAATTTTTTCATCAGCAACACAATAGGTTTAATTAAGAAGTTTCAATTTAATAAACCAAATTTTTAAGTAAAATGAAAATTATCAGAAAATTATTTTTTTAAAATTTAGATAAATAAATTTAATTCTTAAAAAATACCTCAATATTTCCATGACTAATAAATTCTTTAATAAAAAAAAATTATTATCTACAATTATTTTCATTAAATTGCTTTAATTTTAAAAATAACAGAAAATTGCGAAACGTTTTCACAAATGCAGACTAATCATAATTAACACATATCTGATGAAAGGTTTTCATGATGAATAACTTGAAATATATTTGTTAATCTTAAACAATGGATTCATTAACCCCTTTAATACTGCTAGCAATTCTTTGTCACTTGAAGGCAAGGATTTATTATCAATGCCTCTGATTAACCATCAGATCCTTTGTCCTTACTTCTTTTTTTCTTTTTGACAATTAAAAATTACATGAAAGATATATAATTTCCCTTTTGTTTCTATTTTTCTTCTTTTTTTTAAAAATCTCTGTTAAAGAACAAAACATCTCCACAACTATAATCATATCACTAAATTATATCTATTGAAAGCTGCTAACATTTTAGAATTATTTTACTAGTGATTACAGCAGTAATAGAAGATCAAGATTTTTTAAATCTTTAATTCTTAACTTCCTTTATATTGAAAAGCTTAGATTTTTTTATCTTTAAAAATTAAAACACGGGAAAATAAAATCATATAAACACAGGAAAATAAAATCATTTTTTTTTTTAAATAAAAATCTTATTTAAATTCCTGCATCAAATTTAACTGAATAAGAACAGGAATATTTTTTCTTTTTTTTTTTTTTTTTTTTGTTAAATTTTCTTGAGTCATTCTTTTTTGATTTTTTTTTTTTCTAGTTTTATTTTATTTTCAAAGTTTGTTTATAAGAGAAGTATATAAGAATAAAAGTATTTTAAATAATTGTGCAAATGAATTCCAGAAAAGAAAAAGAAAATGAACAAAAATATGAAGGATTTTGCTGTTTTGTAGTTGTTGGACATTGTGCAAAAGAGAGAGAAAAAAATATTTCCTGTCTGAAAACTTGTTCTGATCAAGACAAATATAAAGGTAAAGACAGAAATAAATAAATATAATAAGGATGAATACAATATTTAACTTTTATTTTTTTTTTAGTTTTAAAGAAACAATAAATTTATATTATTGACTCTAATATAGATTTAAAAGGATTATATATACATATATATATATATATATATATATATATATAATAAATATAACGGAGAATAAATGTGAAAAGTTTTAGAATATGAAGGTGCTCAATGCTAAAATTGCAGAGGAGATTTAAAATCAGAGATGAAATATTCTGGTGCTAAATTTCCATAAGTGCAGTTTCATGCATATTATGTAATCTTCAGACAGTCAAATATTGAAATATTAAGATATTAAAATATTAAAACAGTGGCTTGTTCAGCATTTATATAAGGTGAAGTGTATTCCCGCAATGGAATGTTATAGTGTAACACATATTTAAAAACACAAACATGCTTATATATATACATACACACACACACACACACAAGAGAAAGAATATCATGTGTGTTGTTAACCATTAGATAATTTATATATATAATAATATATATATATATATATATTAATTTATATATATAAAGCCAAATTCATTTTTCAATATACATGCTGTTTAATTGTCGCTGGATACCCCATTCTTGTCACATTGTGTCACATCCTGCCTGTGACGAATGGGTTGGGTAAATCTCAACTTCAATATTCATGCTTATAATTGGTTTGGCTTCTTTGTTAAATGGCATGTCAGTTTTCATGGGTTATATTATACCAAAACCATTTTTGTATATGAACATTTGTGGTACTATTTAACCCATAGCTGGGTGGATAGGTTGTTTCATAAATTTCCAAAGGATATTTAGTTTAAAATTGAACATAATAGTATGATTGGAATTAGAACCCACTTACTATAATGTTGCAGTCCAGCATATTGACCACTATGACACAGCGACACCCTCCTCAATGCTTATAATTGCAAATATAAGCAATTGTGTTTAATTTATGGAAAATTTTAGCCATAACTAAATGTTTATATATAAGTAAATGTTGGGGTGGCCTAAAGTAACCCTGTTTGCAGGAATATTCTGACTGCATCCCCTGCAGAAGAGTAAAACACTTTAAAAAGGAATATCCTATGACACTAAAATCCATCTGATGTTGAGGCTCCACTTCTAAGAATCTGGGGAATGTGACATATTCCTTCATTTCCAGATTCATTCTGACCAGTAATGGGAATGGATACTCTTGGTCATAAGTGGTAGAGAGAGTGATACTTTGTTTTAAATGTTCACTCTTCTGTCCTCTATCATTTGTGCAAAATGGTATATCCTCTGAAAAAAATGGCCTTTCCTTTTTTGATAAGCTTATATGTAACAAGATGATGAATGGTAGGAGGGAATCAAAACTAGTCATGATTGGCTAATCCTACCAATATTACTCTTATGCAAATCACTTATGCAATTCAATCTATCTTTTATCATCTTACAAACAGTAAATTATGAAAGGAGCATAACTTCATTGCTCCCTCATGAAACTCACCAGCCTCACCCAGCAGAAATTTCTCCAAATAGCTAATTAGAAAAGGAGCTGAACTCAGCCCTTGAATTCTTGGCAGTGCACACAGCTACTGCACTATAATCTCTAATATTAAAGACACAGAACAAAGAACAAACCGAAAGGGTCATATCAATCCACAAACCAATTGTATGTGGGTATTCTAGAAAAACCTTAGAGATTTTTGTTTATCTCTTACTAGTACAGCTATATGGCATTGCTCAGGATTTAAAAACTTGAAAAAAAACTATACTTATATATAGATTAATAAAATTCTTTTTCTATGTATCTGTTTTATTCTTTATAAATTCTTGTTTCTAAGTTGTTTATTTTCATTATTTTTTATTTACATTTTTTCTTTTATTTGCTTTTTTAATTAATTTGTTTTATTGTTTTAATCATTTTTAAATTACTTTGAATATATCGTTGATTTATATCTTTACATTTTTATTTAGCTTTTCTTATAGAAATTGAGGAGTAAAAAGTTTTTTTAACATCAGACAAAAATAGGGTTTGGATTTTATTGAACTTTGGTCTTTGTTGGTCTTCAATTTGTCTTTATAAAAGGACATGGGCTCAGTAATTATACAAACATCAATCCATAATCTTTCTTTCTTTATATATATATATATATATATATATATATATATATATATATACACACAGAGAGAGAGAGAGAGAGAGAGAGAGAGAGAGAGAGAGAGAGAGAGATTTCAAAGTAGCAATTGATTCCAATGCAATCTTGAAAGTCAGAATTCAAAATTTCAGTTTCTTTTTGGTATTTACCTTCAATGCTTATTTGTGAGGCATATCACATAATGTAATGGTTAGCAATCTATACTAGCGTACCCCTGTAAGTGAGTTTCATTCTCACTGAGTACCCTTATAATTCTGGCCTTGTGGTATGATTAATAAATGACTGCTGTAACTATTTGTGTATTAGCCAATATTTTTTTTTATTATAATTTATTTTAATTTGAAAGGAAGGACCTTCATAAAGATTAACATTTACCAGACACAGCATTTAATTTTCTGATAATTCTTGTAGATAAATTCCAAAGGATTAATACTATTCAAATATTGAAATCACTTTAAAGGAATGCAGTAGTAGTAATGATCACATTACACACAGGTTTTTCCCTTCGTCCTTAAAAATCTTTCTTATTTTAGAAATTCTTAACAGGATGTTTAGAATTTACTGGCTCAACTTGGTCATGAGATATAATTTTGTCAGATTGAAATTTGGAAATAATTTAAAGAACTTGCACCAATTTATAACTGAAGGTGTCTAAAATTAGGCACCCCTCCATTCTTTTATTGGTTCTTGAAGAGCAACTCTAGGCATTGAAGGAAAATACTCAACACAGCCACAAAGTAACACACCTTTTCTTCTTTAAGCTTACACTAGTCCGACACAGGGCCACAATAACAAAGCATTCAGGAAGGTCTGAATTCACTAGTGTTAATATGTAAGTCTAGCCTCCTCTCAATAGTTTTAGCAAGTATCCCCAGATATATATATTATATATATTATATATATAGCACCCTGCAAGAAAGAAGTTGTACAGCCACTTGACCCCTATCACAGAAACCATCTGAATAAAAAAAAAAAAAACAAGACATACTGGATACTATAGGAGAAGCAAGGTGTAAACTCATAAATGATGTTCCCCAGTGAATACCTGCAAATGGGCAGACCAGTGTAAGCCAACAAGCAGAAATCAACATCAATCAGATCTGTGGGGATTCTGGATGCCGCACTGAAGACCTTCCAGAGCAATGACTGATATGGACAGTTGGAGAGAAAGAGAAAGAGAGTCATGGATATTCATACTGTCAGTCTGACCTGTTGATATGATAGGATATATATATATATATATATATAATATATATATATATATATATAATATGAAAACCTTAAAATTATCAGATGTAAATTTATTTCAGCCTCTTGACTTTTTCAAATCTGATTTCAAAATGGACAATTATTACAGATCAGGGTGGGATATTAATATATTGTGTTGGAGGATGGGAGATATTAATTAGATATGTTTATTTTTAACAATCCCTTTTTTTAAAAATTACCTTCAGCATTTGAGTTTTCTATCTTAGTTGAAATGTTTGATATTATTCACCTCTGTGTGTGTGAGTGTATCCAAATTTTTACTCTTTGATTAAGAACCTGATTAGGTATTTTGTCTTTTATTAATCATTCTCCCCTTGTTGTTTTGAGGTTATTTTATACATATATTTTTATGCATCGTACTATGCAGACCAAATTAGTAAAAAATTCTCCCACTTCTTTTTCTTTTTCCCAAGAAAACATTTTCCGGTAGTAAAATCTGCTTTACATAGTTTCATTTAGCACTATTTCCTTTCTTGCTGAAAAAGATATGTCAATGCTGCCTTTCTTCTTATACAGTGTAGCAATTAATTCAGTGTGGTTGGTAGGTCCTACTCCTTATTCTTTTCTTGGGACCAATGATTTTACTACTTTTGGTATGATACTTTGTAATAACAGTTTATTTATTCTTTTTTATTTCTCAGTCAAATAAGTCTGTTTGAAAATTATTAGTATCAGATAAGACTTATCTGTAACCTGCTTTGCTCATTAGGGCACTATTCATGTAGTGTGCCTTGGGCATGAATAGCCTGGCAGATCCCTTCCCTCTCCAGGTCTATTACTGGTTTGAATTCAGTGTTCCTTCACCTAGAACAGTTGCTGTAACAACCCCTCCATATGAGCAGGATGTGACTCAAGGTCAATTTCTTAAGCAGAGTTTGATAGGTTTGAATTCAGAGTTTTCCTTTTCCTAGAGTGGTTACATAGCCATGGTTAAAGAGCCCAGTCTGCCCTACTATTTGCCCATTGCTGGAGGGAGAGTAGTTGGATTCATACCTTTGCCAAGGGTATTAGCACTATGTGAAGAGCAAACAAAATTCATACGGGATTTGAACTCAAGTTGATGAGTCTATTTCCTATGGCTCTAACCATTATACCATGCACCTTCAACTCTATTAGCTCTACAAGTTATTACAGAAGATAAATTCTATACATACATACATATATATATATATATATATATATATATATGCGTGCAAGATGAGCTACAATAAATTGTCCACTAAAAGCAATTTTTTTTCGACAACTTGAGGGCTGTTGTTAACTGCTGAACAAAAACAACAGCTAACTGCATTAAAAGCAGATGTTTTACGCGAAATGCTCTGTTTCCCGTGTCTCTCTTTTGTCGTCTCTGCTGGTCTCGGCTGTAAATAGTCTCTGGATTTGAACTCAGGTAGCTAAGTCCACTTCTAACAACCATACCACTATGCCATGAGTACATCCAATGCAGCTTGGACTTAAATGCAAAACATTATGAAAGTAAGTATTATCTGCGTTATTCGGACTATTGTCCCCATCTTCATTGTTATTTGTACAACGTTTCGGCCGATATGCCCTCCGGCCTTCTTCAGCCAAAACGTTGTACAAATAACAATGAAGATGGGGACAATAGTCCGAATAACACAGATAATACTAATCTTCAAGCCTCATCTCAAACATTCAGAGAAATATTATGAAAGTAGCTAACCTGCTTGAAAGTAACTCACCTGCCTGCCCCCATATTTACAGGATGATCACATTGTGCCACCTGTTAACTGTACGTATTACTCTGCATTTAGAATATAAAAATATTAGATATTAAAAAATGAACAGGACACCACCTGTGGGTAGGGATTTATTCCTCTATGGGTGAAAGAGCCAGCATATTGTAAGTCCTGCTGAAAGGGTGGTTGAAATAAAAGAGAAACCTAGTATTAATGTATAGAATGAAGATCATCCAATTAGAGGGAAAAAGTGAAAAAGAAAATAATGAAAATTTAGGAAAAAGAGCAAGACTCTCAAAAAAATAAGAAAGAGAAAAGAAAAAAAGAGGAGGAAGAAGAGAAAAAAGGAGACAAAGGGAAAGAAAGAATGTTTAAAAGATAAAAACAAATAAACAAGAAAGAGGAGGAATCTTAACTTTACATTTTGCATCAAATATTTTTCAATCATTTTCTAACATTAGGTTAGGGCACTTGTTCGAAACATTTTATTTCTAATTAAACGAATGTCATAGTTTCAATTTTTTTTCTTTTTCTTTTGGCCGATAAAATATAACATCATCTTTTTTTTAATCATCAAAAATAAAAAAAATAAATTTAAAAAAATAAAAAAATAAAAAAACAAGAAATAAACAAAAAAATAAAAGATAGAAAATGACCCAAATGACATCAAATTAACAGTTTAATTTTTATTACAGACAGAATATAAAAAAAAAAAAAAGATGAAGCCCAGAGGACTTGTCGCCAGATGTTTCGCCAACCGAATGTGGAAATGAAATTTCGTTCCCCCAAGGTAAATATAATTTTTTTGCATATTTCTTTCTTCTTTTTTTCTTTTCTTGTCTTGTGTGGGAAGAACTCATTAGTGAAGAAAAATCTATGAAAGACTCCAGCGATGAGCCCAGTTCAAACGTGGGTCAGAAGATTAAACACAATTTACTAAAAACTTGTGTTGAGATAACGCATCTATCAGTGATAGAAAATTTACTGGAATTTTTTTTTTTTTCAGTAGAGAATTAACAAAGTTAAAAAGAAGTTTTGAAATATCACACTTATTGAAAGTCCAAATGAAAAAGCAAATATTGAATGAGTATATATTTTACAATAAAACGTATGAATTGTATGCTTGTATATACATATGATTAGATAAATATGGGTGTAAAATATGAAATGAATCTGACAATATATAGAAATAAGAAAAACAAAATGATCCAAAACAGATGAATTTATTACGGTGTTTAGATTGAAACTTAAACATTTCAGTTTCTGTAAAACCTTCTTCAGGACAACATAAAAAGAAAAGAAAATTTTTTGTTGTTCAAACAGTGATGGGTGTTTTAAAAGACTTCAGTTCAAGTCTTTTAAAACACTAATCACTGTTTAAACAACAAAAAAGCTTTTTCTTTTCTTTTTATTATGTTGTCCTGAAGAAGGTTTTACATAAACTGAAACGTTTAAGCATTGACATAAATGTCATATAACTACTTCTATATAATAATGATAATAATAATCATTTGTCTGACTGTAGTTATATGGTAGTATGTATTCCTATTCCATAAATAAATTTGCACAGTTATATGGTTTCAAGTATTCCAATCTAATACTAATACAAACAAATCTATTCATCCCATGGATGGGTTGGTTTGGCATGTTTTATTTATTTAACAACATATCAACTTTTTACAATTTATTTAATATGGAAACTTATTAATTTGTAAATGTTTGATTGTAATCATAACAATATTTTCAATGTTTTTAAAAACTACACTTTTTTATTTGTCTCTATTCATTTGTTTGTACTGTTATATGATATCAATAATTCATATATAATACTAATAATTTATTTCAAACTTTCCTATCGAATACTAATCTTCAGATAGTTTAATTTGACCCATACATAGGATCCTAACAGGTCAGAGTAGACTAATGAGTAAAAGCAATTAAGTGGGTACTCTACAGAATTAGAACTTTATCACTAGATCCAGTTTAGTGTCAAACCCAGGACACCCCTTTTTTGAAGGAAGGGTCTTACCCTTCTGCAAAGGATAAAACCAGTAAATAATAACAGTTGGTGTATGGTAAGCAATCTAAGGCCTAACCACTAAGCTGGTTAAATAAAAACACTTATTCCAGTGAGTTTTCCATTGATCAAAGCACCTCTAAAACTCTTGATATAGTGTTAAGTGGCACCATCATATTTTGCTTAATGTTCACAAATTTTACCCTTGAGATGATTTTTGTTTTGTTTTGGAACCAATAAAAAGTTACAGTGTGCCACGTGTAGTAAACAGTATTTGTATAATCCTGTGTTTTGACAAAAACATTTTTCTATAAAAGTATCAAGTCTGGCTAAATCATTTTTTTTTTCAAACTAGCACTAAATTGTCAATAGAAAGACTGGATATCAAGACAACATCAGTTTATTATATATGTATTTACCCAACCCCTCCACCACAAACAGGATACAACACAAGGTCAATTTTTAAGCAGAGTTTAACAGGTTTAAATACATGATTTTCCTTCTCTAGACTGGTTGACATAACAAGGTTAAAGAGCCATATCTGCCCTTATATAGATGGGTTAATGCCCTTCCCAGGGATATTAACACTACATGAAATACAAACAAACTTGTTCAGGATTTGAACTCAGGCTGCCATGTCAATTTCCTATAATAATAACCATTACACCAGTTTATGATATAAGTTGATCAACTTTGCATACATCTTCATTTGAATTTTAAAATGAAAAAAATTAAGTTTCAGTCTGAATACTTTTACATCACACTTTGTAGGGATAAATATGAATGAATGGCTATGAATTAACTGAGAGAGATGAACTGATAGATATGAACAAGATGTGAACAGTGTAGGACACTTAAGTAGATAATAAAATAAGAGACTTAGAAAGACTGATAAATATCATGTGTTCATATCATATGATCAGATAATGAAGGAATAATTTAGGGATGAATTTAGACTGAATCTATTGCTCTATGGAAAAGGCTAAGAGCAATGTTTAATATTAAAAACATTTACCATTTTTATTTAAATAATGTTGTTTCATTTATATTCTGGCTTGAATAGATTCTTAAATAATATATATATATATATATATATATATATATAAGAAAGATATCTGTATGTATGTTAGTTTGTATAACGATCAAGCATTGATTCTTTTATAAAGGAAAATTGGTGGAGACAAACAAAAATCAAAGTTCGATAAAATCCCCATTGTATTTTTGTCTAAGAGGGGGTTTAACTTTTTACCTTTTTAAAGCTGAATAAAATACATAAGGGTATAAATCAATGATTTATTAAAAACATAATTTAGAAAATGATTGAAAAATAAAACAAATTAATAAAGGATAAAACAAACAAAAGCAAAAAAGACAAACAAGAATAATAAAAATAAACTCAAAAACAAAAAATATATAAAGCATAAAAGATATTAAAAAAAATATATAGAATAATAATCTTGATTAATTAATCTATATATAAATATAGATAAGAGATTTCTTTTTGAATTTTTAAATCCCGGGCAATGCTGGGCAGCCCTGCTAGTCTACAATTTTTTGCTGAAAATTTCAGTGATGGAAAATACTAATAAAGGATATTTTTTCTTTGTTGCTTAATGCTTTATTCAGGTTTAGAATTTCACAATGAAATTTTACAAGTTTTATTGTAAAAGTTTCCTGAACTATGTTTTATATGCCATAAAATATATCTTATCCTTTCTTACTCTTATCTTTTAAATTGGTCTTAAACAAATTAGATTGTCAACCCTTAATACTAATATATTAATGATATATGTAATACAATCTTTCTACCTCTATTTCTTAATTTCTCTCATGCAGTACTAAGCTGAGCTTAGCTGATATTAAAACTTCCATGGACTAAATAATCATTTCTGAATTAAAATCAGATAGATTCACTACACACACACAATTACATATACATAGGCGAGAAACTGTCAGTAACCAGGCCACGTTGACTCCATGTCCATGCTATCTTAACTTTTATATGTGTGTATGTGTGTGTGTGTATATATATATATATATATATATATATATATATATATTGGTTAGAAGGTTGATTTAGAAGGCTATCACAATGCAGGTGTAAAGAAAAAAAATAATACGGTAACAATGGTGCTGTGTGTTAACCTGTATTTAATTCTTATTTAATTTAACTACAGGTTAACACACAACATCATTGTTACCATATTATTTTTTTTCTTTACATCTGCATTGTGATAGCCTTCTAAATCAACTTCCTAACCAATATATACACAATGCTTCAAGCAAATTATAAAACTCTCATATATATATATATATATATTATATGGACTCTCTCGTCGATTTTTCGACGCATGAGTGTTCATCCAATGAACAACCACACAGTGATTTGTTTATAGTGGTGAAGGCTTGTGTTGGCCCATTCCACACTTTTTGGCACAGTGGATAGGAAAGAATTGGTGCATCATGGGTTGCCACAAACCCAATCAATGACTGACCTCAGGAATTTTGAATTCAGAGTTATCCCTCTCCTTGACTGGTTACCTGCCCATGGTTAAAGAGCCCTGTCTGCCCTACTATTTAACCCATAGCTGGAGGGAGAATATATGGATTCATACCTTTCCCAAGGGTATTAGCATTATGTGAAATGCCAACAGCTTCGTCTAGGAATTGAACTCGAATCGACGAGTCCATTTTCCACGACTCTAACCACTAGCCTACACGCCTCCACATATATAATATATATATATACATATATAACAATAATTCATAATCAATCTCGATGAAAGAGGGTCCAACAGTTCAATTAAAGCTGTGAATCATTGGACTACCTTCAAAGGTGATTTGTTTATAGTGGCGAAGAATTGTGTGGAACCAGTCACACTTTTCTTTTTGGATTAGGTGCTCCAATGAAACAATGAAACAATGCTCCAGAAGAATGGTGCTCCAATGTGTCATAGACTCATCCAAACAACAACCCTTAGGATTTGAATTCAGGGTTTTCCCTTCTTTTAGACCAGTTACTTTACCAGTCTAGGAAAAGGAAATTATAAAATGTATGACTTCTTCAAAGATTAATACAAAATAATAATCTAAAAAAATATGTAAAAATACAGAGAGACAATTATTTTAATTTTTTCTTTTCTTTATCTTAATTTTTTTCATTTGTACAAATACTTCACTGATCCTAGCAAAAATATCTAGGAGTGACAGTTTAATCCAATGCAGAAATATGAGAGAGAGAGAGAGAGAGAAGAGAGAGAGAGAGAGAGAGTGAGAAGAGAGAGAGAGAGAGAGAGAGAGAGAGAGAGAGTGAAGGAGATGAACAGAGAGAGAGAGTGAAAGAGATGAAGAGAGAGAGAGAGAGAGAGAGTGAAGGAGATGGAGAGAGAGAGAGAGAGAGAGAGTGAAGGAGATGGACAGAGAAAGAGAGAGAGAAAGTGAAGGAGATGGACAGAGAGAGAGACAGTGAAAGAGATGGACAGAGAGAGACAGTGAAGAGATGGACAGAGAGAGAAGAGTGAGAGAGAGTGAGTGAAGAGAGAGAGAGAGAGTGAAGGAGAGAGAGAGAGAGTGAAGGAGAGAGAGAGAGAGTGAAGGAGAGAGAGAGACAGATAGTGAATGAAATAGAGAGAAAGAGTGAAGTAGATGGAGAGAGAGAGAGAGAGAATAAAGGCAATAGACACAGGAAGAGAGAGAGAGAGTGAAGGAGATGGTGAGAGAGAGAGAGTGTGTGTGTTGGGGGTATTGCAGATTTTATTCATAAATGATTGCTGCGCAATGATCCGTATGTGGATTGGTTCCTTTTTGCTTTGATTATCAATAGCTGAAAATGGAATGTAAATACCAAAAAACAAATTTATTGCTGTGTGTGTTGCCCTTACTGGCAAGAAATATATATGACTGTATCAAAGCATTTACATAAAGATGGGTGGGGGTGGGTGTGTGCTAGTGTTTAAAAAAAATGAAAAAAAAAATGATTATTTATTCATTTTGATAAATGTGAACAGATTAAGATAGATAATAAGATTGATGTGGAGATAAAGGAGGATATAGATGAGGAAATTTTAGAAAATGTAAATAGAAAAGATAAGCAATAAAAACTAAGAGATTCTAAAAAAATATGTATATATAAAAAAAATGTGTAATATATATATATGTATATATATATATATATATATATTACATATATCTATATATATTTACTAATTACTAACATTCGGATTATGTTTGTATCATTTACTAAGCAAAGCTTAATTTGGAAGTATGGAGCATCCAGTGAGATTCAAACTTTCTAATAATGATCTGCTAATCAAACTCACTAACGATTATATATATATATATATATATATATATCAGAAGATATAATGTATAATAATATTTTTTTAAACATAATTCATTTTGTGTACCTTATATATATATATATATATATATATATATATATATGTATACACACACACTACTGACCAAAAGTTAGAACCACATAGATTTTTTTCATATTATTTGGATTTTTTGTGTTTATATACACAATGTTTCAGCCAATGTGATCTCCAGCCTTCTTCAAACTTGGGAACCTTCATGTCATAATCAGGAGTCTTCATGGAACTTTAAACCAAGCCTTTTATTCAATCCACTGGGGTAGACTGTTCTTATTCCACTAAACATGACCAGATACAAGTGTTAAACTATGTTAAGTATTCTACTATTATCACCCATGGTCAGGATTGAACCTGCAACCTAGCGATGATTGTCTCTTAGAAGTTTATTAACTCAACCCTTGTGCCATGTGTCCATCAATTCAGTGTGGTCTCAAACTTTTGATTAGTAGTTTATTTAAGTAAGCATAAGCCAAAAACAGCACATCATAGTCACACACAAAAGGCTTAAAGTATAAAGCAATTTCCAGTTCAATTTACAACTGAATGTTGAAGGGTCTATATTCATGCTGAACATTATTTTTTAATCACCAAAGTTCTCAATCTAATAGAGATAATTATGAACAGTTAATTTGGTTTGGTTTATATCAGCTCTTTATGGGTTATTTAATATCAAAATTTAATTCATTTGAAAATATTTGATTGTAATTATAACTTTATTTTCAATGTTCCATTCAATTATTTTAATAACTTTTTTTCAAGAGTGTATAATCATTTGTTTGTACACAGTTATATTGCTTTATGGATTCCTATTTAATACTAATAATTTTCAAACAGATCTATTTCACCCACAAATGGGACACTCACAGGTTCTACCACTCTGGGTCAGAGTGAACATGCTATAACGGGATACTTCACACTTTCTAGAGTTTGAGTCATCGCCAAGTACAGTTTAATGACACACCTAAGACACCACTTACTACTCTGCAGAAGATGTGGTTTGTATAATCTAAGGCCAATCAGCAGAGTTGCAAGATTAAGCCTGGGAAATAATAGAAAATATCACCAACATAGTTAATTACAATTAACCTTATAAACACTAGCAAATATATGCACCCTCCGGGTGCAAGTATTTAAGTTTTAATATAATAGAATATCATAGTAAATTAGAAAGGCTAATGAAACTGAATAAGAATGCAGATAAAAAATTTGGAACAGAGGGGGTATGATTGAAAAATAGAACAACTTTGAAAGTAACTCTTCTATCATTTTCCCTTACTCCCCTCTTTCATTGGTAAATTTTCCTAATTTAACTATTTAGTTAAAATAGGAAGTAAAGAATAATATTAGTTATTTCTTCTTGTTAATGGATTTCTTTTAAGATTTATCCCCGAGATTTTTGCTCATATTCAAAAAGATAAAACCAAACAATTAGAAATCAATAATACTAAGCATATATTTATTAAAATCAAATTTTTAAGATCAATATGCAAATCAGCCTTCCCATTCACACTATAATCCGCTATTTTGTTGTATATATAAATACAATTGCATGTTCTGTGTATGTAGATATGGTCAACAGTCTTAATGATGTAAAACAATTTTATCAATAATTGATGTTTAAATAAAAATAAAATCATGGAGAATGTGATGTAAATAACTAAGGGAATTGTGATTTGTATAGTAATATAGTTTCGGTTACAGACAGACAAGCACACAATCTCCATTATAATAAGATATTGCTTCATTGTTTGTTTGTGAATGCTAAAATGAGTTTTTAAAAAAATATTTTTATATATTCAGTTGTTTTCTTTTTGTATTTTAAAGTAGGATATGATTGACTACATGTCTCTTGCAAAGCAGATTGTTCTTACTAGTGATGGTGGTCAACAAATCTAGGAGAAGGATAATGTTGAATTCAAAATCAGGTAAGCATGGTGTTAGCAATTTCACCTCATAAAAAAGTACATGCTACTGAAACTGCAGCATTATCATTGATATAACCAGGCCTAATGTTGAATTATAACAGGAGGGTAATAAATAATTAGATAAAAAGAATGACCAGTCAATCGAAAATATCAAGTGTGGATCAACAAATAGATAGATAAATGGATCCCACACATGGGGTAAAGGATTTAAATTCGAGACAGCCATTCTCAAAGGTGTTCTCTTTGATGTTGATGAATGGTTGGTTTGGTTGGTTTATAAATTTTAACGGCATATCAACCCGTCCAGGGTTATATCATGCCTAGCGGTTGGGGTGTTATACATATTGTGTATTCATATATATACTTTTAGTAATTGGTTTTAACAATGTGTTAGCATTATTGGGAATTATATTGTATGGCATTATTTGTTTCATGTTTATATTCTATGGTATAATTTTATTTCCCTTAAAAAGGAGAAAATATCCCCAATGTTAACATTTTCAAATAGATCCTTCATATTGTTTGCTTTAAAATAATGTTTTCTGATGTGAGCAAAAAATCTGCATTCCATCAATTAGTGTTTGACTGTCAGGGGTGTTTGACATGTTTCACATTGTGGTTGTTGTTCTTGTTTGAGTATATAAGAGTGTGTTAGTTTTGTATGACCAATGCATAATCAGGACATAATGACTTGTTCCTTTCTAGACTTCCTTAAAGTTGGTCTGCAGCCTCCCAAAGTGGGTTTGATTAGGAAGAGTTTATTGTGGATACAGTTATTCCAGTGTTGCTGCCATGATGATGTTGATGAAGATGGTCAGGTTAAATCTAAGGATTTTTAGGTCAAAAGTTTAAAATAAGAAACTATTAGATTTGGAATGTTCTAGAAACAACCAGATTCAAGACTAAGACTTTTTAATTACATTTGTGAATATAGAAAGAGGATTGCGAGAGAGAGAGAGTTAAGTTTAGATGCCTGTTTGGGCAGGATGTGCCTTTCTGTTTCTGCTTCTCCCATGCATGTGTTTTGACAATGTATTGGGGAAAAAGTGTATGCACATAAGAATATGTTTCAGTGTTGTTGCTTGAAAAAAGAGGGAGATAGGACTCAGAAAGTGACACCTCCAATTAATGGAGACCTGATATGTAGAACAAAAACCCAACAGAAACAGACATCAGAAAAGAATAGAGAAACTGATATGCAACAAGATATCTACATTATATTCCACAAAAGATCAACAAGTTATAACTAGTTTACATGTATCATTTACTATGTTCTTTCACACACTAACATTTTAAAACAGCATGAATTTTGATGATTGATTGATTGATTGATCTTAATGGCATGTCAACCTGCCAAGGGTTATTTATATGCCTCAATGTTATGGAATCAGGTTCAATGTATGTTCATATTTACATTTTTGTGCAGTTGGTTCTTAAAAGCATGAGGTTACAGTTAACATTGTTTTTATACACAATAAAGATGAGGACATCAGTCCAAAATATCTATTGAAGTCAGTTAGCCTACTGTTGGTTTGAATAACAGCAGCTAAGTACCACTCAAGAAGTGTCCAAGACAGTTGGTATAAATAGGACTCAATAATGATCCATCCATGAATCTGGGTGATTTGGGTGATTCCATTCCTTGAGTTCTGATTGACTGCTTGATTTGAATGACATTGTAGAGTCTTATATATACTCTGTCATTTTGCAGTGGACTTTGTGGCTTTCAGGATTGTATTGAGTTACAACCGTTTGTTGCCTTGTCTTCCCAGTTTGACGATAATTGGACTTTAATTATTCTTCAATATCATAATCATTCATATTAAGCTTCATCTCATAAATACACATAAAAATAGGTTCTTGATTTTTTTAAATTTATTTTTGCACACAGTCCTGTTGAATACAAATAATCTATTTTACAGAACCATTTGACCCATAGATGGGATCTTAACAGGGTGAGAGTGGATCCGGGAGTAATGGCAACAAAGGGCTACCACAGATCTCCAAAACAGGAGACTAACCATCAGATGCAGCAGAGTGTCAGACTTTTTTTGAGGGAGGAGTACCCCTCTGCAGGGGATACAATCAGCATATCCTAAACCTCACCAACAGGTTGATATTTCATTAAAATATAGTATTGAGAATGAAAATCAATTATAATAATTAAATTTCCGCATTTCTGAATGTAGAATATGAGTCTAGCTAAGAAATGACTTAAGAATAAATAGGAAGGCAATATTAAAAATAAAGAACAGAAAATATTGGCAACAAATATTATCCCTTTTCTAATTAGGAAAGAAAAAGACAACTAAAAATTGTTGAACATAACAGACTCATATCGCCAGTCCTAATCACTGTATAATATAATACAGGATGGGACAATCCTATTAAGGAAACGGGGAAACAATTAGATGAGATTATTGCAAAACTGAAGAGGTTGGGGAAAACAAGGGAGAGAACTCTCAGATCTTTAGTTAGTTATTTGATTTCTTTTTTTTTTTTTTTCTGGCTTTTGTTGTTGTGTTATTCCTACAGTTTTTCCCTTTATCTCATGCTGTCATAGAAAATTTGGAACTGAGCCAAAATCCCTTCCACTAACCACTTTCCATTTTCTAACACAGAACCCAACAGTGTATCATTGCATTAGCTATGTTCATTTGCCTGATAATACTAATTTCAACTGGATCATCCAAAAAAATATGAATAGGGAGAAAGATAGATTAAATAAATAACAGAAGTATAAATATGGAAAATAAAAAAATTTAATATTAAAAAATACCAAAAGTTTAGATATTGAAACTGGGTCATATCGGTTCAAATAAAATAAGAAAATGATAACTAAGAGATGCTAACAAAAAAAGAGAAAAAAAAAGAAACGCACTATGGGCAGTGTAAAATATAATCATAAGAAAATATTGCCTGGGGGGGGAGTTAAAAATTTAATGTCTGAGAGTTTGTATTTTAAGTAAGTAAAATCATCAAATTTATTGAAAAAGTAAAAATATAAAGCAATTTGAAATGGATCGTTATTTCTGATAATTTTACATATATATTAAAATAAAACAAACTATATATGAATCTATAATACCTGGCATGTTTTTATTAAGACTTGTTTTAAAAAACAATGAGGATTAAAGTTGCATGTTCAAATTTTGAGTGTATTTATTCTATTTTATGACGATTTTGGTTAATGTGATGTTAGCAGTGACGTAGTTTTGGTTACAGACAAATAGGGACCGAATCTCCATTATTAATAGAAGATATTAAAATTGAAATATTGACCATCATGTTATGGTGTTATAATAACTACTTTTGTCATTGTGGATATCATCAGGATTTATCATTTTATCTACACCAACTGTCACATGAAAAAGTCATCAATTTAAGTAGGTTTACATCAGAGATGAGGAAAGAAAGTGGGAAATATATTGACATGTTTTAACATTTTTGGTTAACCATACTTTACCCATTCCTCATGACACTTAAAACTTAAGCGGCATTTTATCGCATATATTTAAGAGTTTTGTTCCTAAATTTAATTTTTTTTTATAAAAAATTCAAGACGGTTTTTATCATATAAGTTTAAGAGAGATTTTAAGCACTTTAATTTTACTGGGGATTTTATCATATTAATCTAGAAGAGCTTTATTACATAAATTTGAGAGGTATTTTAATCACATTAATTCACAAGGGTTTTTATTACATAAATTTAAGACTGTTTTAATTACATTTGAAAAGTTGTTTTTAATTATATATATTTAAGAGGCTTTAAATCATGTAAAATTAAGGGCCAATTTAGCTCAGTCAATCAAGCATCTGCCTAGGAACCACAAGATTCCAGGTTTGATACTGGCCCTTGCCAACTCAGCATATGAGTAGTACAGCTTGGATATGTGAGGTAAACTGGGGTGGGTGCTCGACAAAAACTATCTTCATGGTCTAGTGCTAGTGAAAAGGGAATAGACTCCTTTAAAATAGGTTAATTCACCAACTACTTTTATCACATAAATTTAAGGTTATTATCACATAAATTTAAGAGGCCTTTTATCATATAAATTCAAGAGAATTTTGTCACCTAAATTCAAGAATGTTTTTAATCACAAATTTAAAAGAGGTTTATCATATATGGAGAAAACAATGCTAAAACCATAGCTTGACATTTTGTCTATTATG
>CM042160.1:15790588-15860588 GCA_023376005.1 Doryteuthis pealeii | reverse complement strand
TGAATTTGTCTTACATTTTCAAGTATCTAGTGATAATGGCAATCTTTATCAAACAATTATCGCTTTAAGTAACTATTCTTAATAGAAATAATTTGTAGTTATATAGCATTAAGTATTCCTATCGAATACGAATAATTTTCAAGCAATTCTATTTCACCCATAGATGTAACCTTAACAGGTAATACCACCCTGTGTCAGGATGGACGTGGGAGTAATGGCAATGAATTACATACTCCACACGCTACAGAGCACCAGAAGTGGGGCCTTTGCATCAGATGCAGTTTAGTATCATACCAAAGACATCACTTTTTAGGGGGTTGGGGAGCTGGGAGAGTCTTATCTCACCGCGTATTCCAAGCTCCGTCGATTGAGGGTTGGGTGTCATGGTTATGAAACTAACCTGCAACCAGCGAACCAATTGAAATCTATGATCACTTTACAACCCATATACAAATTTCGTCTTTCTCTTCCTCAAGTCAGATAACAAAATTCTTTGCTTGGCTAAATCGCAAAATGCGTTGCTTCTGGTCGCTGTAGTTATTTGTTCAATCATCTTTTAACTAACACTCTCTCTCACAAATCCTCTGTTCAAGCGATTTTTCAACCTGTTTTGTTTTGAATCAATAGATCTTCTTCACGTACAAATTCCTAGTAATAAGATTTCTCTCAAAACAATTTGCCTGACTTATTTTTGCTTGCTTGTGGCAAAGTCTGGACTGAACGGGCACGTTTTCATTCATCTGTTAAATAATCGGCTGATCTTTCTGGTTAGGTCACCGGAAGTTGCCGATCATATTGTTTAACTTAAAGAAACTATCACCGAATAACAATTACTGATGGATAGAAAGCATAAATTATAACAATAATAACCATTGAAATTAGCTATTATGGAGAGTATTTAATCTAGAGGAGCATAGTTGATTTGATCTTAAGTTTATATAGATTAAAGTTTTAAAAATGTGTAAGATATAACAAATAATTATATCCTTTAGATAATGTGCATGCTCTGTTCGGTCCCATAACAGTTCTAAAAATCTATTCTAGACCTATATCTGTCTTTAGTCTTTGAACTGCAGGGATAATGTTTCTGACCATGCCAGGGAATGGTAAAGTTGACTTTAAGACCTACCCTTATCAAGTAACTACATTCTTTTCTTCTGGCGTTAATTATCAACATCACTTTTACTTGAAAACTTTTCCCCCTTCAGAGATAACTTTTCTTCTTTCACTACTTGGGAAGGTGTACATGTACAAATACAAGGTTATAATTATCTCCCTTAGATACTTCGGATTGAACAATTCATCTCTCATCAAATCAGGAGGGGATGAACGCTATGCGTATTTTGATTATTGTAGTTTTTACGCAAATATACACATATTTACAAACCCCTCCACACGGACAGGATGCAACACTAGGTCGATTTTTTAAGCGGAGTTAAACAAGTTTGAATTCAGAGTTTCCCTTCCAAGACTGGTTGTCAAACCAAGGTTAAAGAGCGCAGTCTACCCTACTATTTATCCATAGCCGGAGAGAGAATAATTGGATTCATACCTGTCTCAAGGGTATTAGCGCTATTTGAAATGCAAACAGCCTCGTCGTGCACATTTCCTTGTACGGTAACGATTACACCACGCGCTTCCCAAATATACTCCATGTTCCGTCAATAAGAGTCATCCTATTTGATTGTGGAAAGAGATTATTTGAAATTGAATTTTGCTTATCCGAGCTAAAGATTTTCTATTTTAGATAGCGTGAATGTTGTATCGAATTATGCATACTGAGTTTGTAACGAAATGTTGTTCAATATTGTCGCTGAGGACTTTTCCGGGTGCCGTGATAAAAAGCTTAATGCTGAAATGAATTATAAATAAAACAATAAAAAAGCAAAAGAAACAACAGGAGTTTGATTAGGAACATACATTGTCTTTTCATATTTTTTTTTTTTTTTTGTGATGAGCAAAAGCTTACAAAATATATGTTGTGTGACTATTAATCTTTGTATTTGCACAGTGTACGCAAATATTTTAGTATTCGTTTTTAAATGCTTACTTGCATGTCAGTCCCGAAATTTCTCCAAGAATACAATTAATTACCGTCGTGAAATTTTGAAGCGGACCTCTTTTGGTTCTGCTGAGATTCTATTAACTAGTACTGGGGATTTTGGTCTATCGATACTCCTTCTTTTTTTTTTTTTTTTTGTTTTTTTGTTTATGTTTTTTGCGGTGAAATAAGATAAAGTACTTTCTGGAGACCATGACACACGTGGGTCTTTTTCTATTTTTAGATTTGATGATACACGTGGGTTATGGACCATTACACCTTAATCAATTGTGACATACATTTGAAGAACCCTAATTTTGGTTCTACTGAGATTCTATTAACTAATACTGGGGATTTTGGTCTATCGATACTCACTCGTTTTTTGTTGTTTTTTTGCGGTGAAATAAGATAAAGTACTTTCTGGTGACCATGACACACGTGGGTCTTTTTCTATTTTTATTTGATGATACACGTGGGTTAGGGACCATTACACCTTAATCAAATGTGGCATATATTTGAAGAACCCTAAAGAGTAAACCGATCGAAATGTGAAATGTTAAATAAAATAAATAAAAATTTTTAAAAAACATTGAAAAGAATTGTGCAATAATTATTAATAATCAAATCAATATTGTTTCAAAACCTTTAAAAAAACAACAACTTATTATCAATCTTTCGCTTTAGGTTATTGTAACGGTCCCTAACCCACATATGTCACAAAACCTAAAAATAGTAAAAGACCCACGCGTGTTATGGTTTCCAGAAATAACTTTACCCTATTCTATCACCCAGTACTAATTAGTCGGAGCCGAGCAGTTTCAGAATATAGACAATCAAAATGTATTAGCCCCAAAATTTCACGACGGTAAGTTTTATTTTCTCAGGAATATCAGGACTGACAAGCAAGTAAGCATCTAAAAAGAATACTAAAACATTTACTCACACAACATATCTTTTGTAAACTATTTCTCATTACCAAAGAAATAATGCATAAAACGATAACGTCGGTTTCAAATCTATCTCCTGTTATTTGTTTTGCTGTTTTTCTTGTTTTATTTTATAATTCATTTCAGCATTAACCTTTTTTTTATCACTGAACACGGAAAACTCATATGCTACAATAATGAGCTACATTTCATTTCAACAATTACGCTACCTTCGTAACAGTATACTTCTTTGACTTTGGGATAATTATTGCTTTAAAATAACCACCTGTATGAATTAAGGTAATGTTAAGCAAGTTAAGACAACTGGTTAAACATTAAAAAACATATATTTATTCCATTGGTTATTTGTTATTTTCTTATACTATTATTAATTATTTATTAGGGTGAGTCAAAAGTTTTGCAATATTTTGGTAACTTATTTGCATAAGTCTTCAAGTTGCAACAAAAAAACAGCTGAGTATTCACAACAGAGGTCATCGTGTTACACCATCTGACGCCATGTTACTTTGATTACACGCTGATGCGTCATTTGAGACGAAGAACTCCTTCATTGAAATTTCTACCTCTTCTTGTTGTTAAAGCGTCGTGAGTGCAGGAAGTGAGCCGTGGATCGGAACAAGTAATAATCCAAGGAGCTAGGTCCGCATTAGACACTTGGTGTGGCATCAGTTAATTTCCCTCCAGTTTCTGGAGTATTAACCCAACCTTTGCCAGAAAACGATAAAGCCTTGTGACTATCTTAACTAGAAAGCCTTTTTGCTATTCTGTATCCTTTCTAATATATGTATAATTCTAACGGTTTGGACACGCTTGTATATTCTTTTCTTTTCTTTCCGCCTGTAGGTATATCGTATATATTAAATATTAAATGTTTGCAAATGAGTTTATCTTGCCTTTCCCTCCGTTGTGTTTAGTGTTAGTATAGCAAATTAAATTACCGGCTAATAGTCAACCAAAATTCTTGATATATAATCTTAATTTTATCTATTTATTTTTCAGAAGTGCAGGAATTAATTGTATGTTCTTATTTCGCTTAAGTTAACTTCAGGTTTTGATATGTTTAAGGCAGCAAATCAGAAGTCAAATCGAGCGTCTCTCCACGTTCAAAACTACTCCAATCGCAGTTGGAAAGACCATAAAACAATCTTCAATGATCCTTCTCTTAGTTGATGTCGTCATTCACATCTCCGCCAAAATCCATGCCACTTAAAGTCCTTTTCAAGTATCAAATTTAGAGCCTTGAAGCCTTTTAGATTTGGTATGGGCTCTCTTGAGCTGTTCAAAAGTTCAATTGAAATCATTGAGATCGTCGCAGTCCTACGTATGCATGGATAAACAAAAACTTAGATTTTAATAGGTACATGCTCAAAGAACATATCCGACTTTCGTTTAAGTCTCTAGCACTGATTTGCACTTTCAGGCAAGCTCATTCAGTTAATAAAGCCGTTGAACATTTGCCAAGTAGGTGAAATAAACCATGCTTTATTTTCTATTGCATAGAGAGAGCGCGTGGTGTAATGGTTATCCTAGTAGGGAATGGATTCGGCAACCAGAATTCAAATCCTGGACGAGGCAGTTTGCATTCTATATAGCACTAATACTCTTGGGAAAGGTATGAATTCAACTATTCTCACACGCACACACACACACACACACACAATACATATATATATATATATATATATATATATATATATATATATATAATAAGGAAAAGTTTCAAGGTGGCAGTGGCAAAACTATCGGAGGAAAAACAGCTACAAGGAAGAACTGGTAATTCTACCGAATCCTTGAAGAGTAGCTACCTCTTAGCAATAATAAATGTATTACGACATATATTAAAGCTAAAGATTGACAAGACAGCAGAATATGAAGTATCACCTTTTGCTGAGACAGGGATGAAACTTATTATTATCCCCCGAAAACATGTGCAGTAAAACAAACCATATTGAGGCTAGGATAGACCAAATATAGTGAAATATTATGAAGAAAATACATACAAAAATATTCTAACGCATCTTTTATTTTCTTGATGTTACTAACTTGTTCAAGAGCACTTGTTACATAATTATTGGATCCCTAATGCTTTTATAAAGTATTGTAGAAATCATAATGGCGATTAGTGCAACTGATGGCCTTGAGGGTGAGTGACGGTGCTTGACCTCAATCTCACCTTGCCTTGCGGGGATGGATCGTGAGAACCAGAACCCCATAGAAGGCCCTCTTACGGTTTAAGGAGTAAGCAACTCAGTTAGAAGCCGAGCTTGTAAGATGTGAGTCTCACTGCGCAGATTGTCTGGTTTGGGGATTTACAAATAAAGTAACATCAACGTAAATCGAAGTCTTGTGTTTATTACCTAAAAACTAACAATAACACAGGGCTTCTGATAAGGAGTGATCCCCAACAGAAACCAGACCCGAAATCCTCAATAGAAGACAGACTTAGAAGATATACAGACCAAGATGTTAGAAGATAGAACCAAAGCCGGCCAGAGGAAAAGACGACCAGAGTAAGAAGTAAGAATGGTATACAACGTTATATAGATTTGGGTTAGTGAAAACCCCAGTATGCAACACACTCCAAGCAGCATAAATACCACAAGACTTATTGAACAAAAATGTGATTAGATATTTTTAAAAATAAAATGGAAGGCGTTAATTATTCAAAAAACAAAAATTTCAAAATGTCATAAAGAACCCTATCACTTACCTATCTGCTTTAATATGACCAGAGACATAAAATGAGAAAGTCCCAAAATCGAGTATAGCATCTTACTACCTCCAGTTAAGACATTTCCATGAATGCTAGCCATTAAAATTCAAAAGTAAATCGGTTTGAAAATCTAAATTAAACTATTGATTGAACACATATTTAGTGTTCATAAAATAAATAAAATATTAAAAAGTTCCTTGTTATTGTCATGAAATTCTCTATTTCTCCTCCTCCTCCCCCACTTTTCCTTTCTCCTCCTTCGGTTGATCTATTTTGTTAGCGTTCTTTTGATGTACACTTCACTGAAAAAAGGAAATCTGCTTTTGGTTATTTACTAAGGTTTGCTTAGTTGTGGAACAACAAAGAATATATTGAGCACCCAGTTAGACACAAACTCACTCGGAATTGTTTGCTAATCTAAACGTAGCTAACAATTAATCTACGTGGGGTGGGGGTAGTAAAACTGCTGGTGTCTTAAAAAGAAATAGTGAGAGAAATTAGATACTACAATATCAACTGGACGAGTCCATTCCGTTTGTGGTGGGTAGATCAACTACCAGTCGATTTCAAATTATATCTGGATAATATCTCCAACAATCACTTTGAAAGGCAAAAGAAAAACAAGAATACATTTTCTTATGTGTATCCTTTGACTTTTACTCGTGGTTGTCCAAGAAATTCTTAGTATGTTAATGATTTTTCCTAACGTTTTCAAGAATATGATGTAAATTCCGCCTTTACGTAATACAAGAGCATGTATAACTGAGTGGGGAAAATGATCCACTGGAGATTGTGCAAGAGATTGCAGTTTTAAACGTACAGAGAAATGGTATAAAACAAAACGAGAATGTCCTGGAAAATACGATGCACAAAATTCTCTTGGATTTTTTAGATAAAAATGGGTCTTCCAATCTCAGCCAGATGATCAGACAGTTTTAGTTAATAATAATAAAAGGACTTGACAACTTGTGAATTTTGTTTTTCCAACATACCATGAAAGGAAAGGAAAGCAGAAAACTGAAAAGATACCTGGACTTTGGCAGAGAGCTAAAAGAAAATGATATAACATGATGGTAACAGTGATACCTGTTAGATTTTTTAGATATAAGGTGTGCATTAATTCCCCACCTGGATTTATAGACTAGCCTAGGTCACGTGGTTTACTCCTCCGACCAATCAACAAGCCATACTGCGTGGTTGATACATTACTTAAACACTGAGACTTGCCACAGCTCACTTGCAATCCTTGAGGAGGAACTTACGACCATTGACGAAGGAATAGAGAACTCTTTACCAGAAGAACCAAAGGTTTCATTATCGGAAGACTCTTTACTAAGGATCCAATTCCACTAGACAGGCGCTCTTGCTTGAAGGCCAAATGATGGCCCATAAAAAAAATTAATCATAGACAGAGTCTCATGAAGAATCTTTAAAAACCTGGAAAGGAGACTGAGGGAACTGGAGATCAGAGGAAGAATTGAGACTGTCCAGACCACAGCACTGCTAAAGTCAGCTAGTATACTAAATAAGAGTCCTGCAGAGCTGAAATGACTTGCTGTCACTCGGACTTCGGTGAAAGCCAACACTTACAGCTGGTGTTGAAAATGCACAATATTAATAATAGGAACGAATCACCAAATCCCAGTCTGAAAACCATCCTAGTGTTTTAATTTACAAGAAAAGAATTTCCAGCAGACCATGGAGTGAAAACTTAAAACTGGTTGAGAACTCTTATAAATGAAAATATTAAGAAACTATATTAAATAAAAGAATGATTTGAATGATATAATAGTTAACAAGCTCGGCTCGCAGACCATTACTAGGACGTTCGATTCTCACTGGGTAACCTATATTTATTATTTGTATTATTCGGATTATTGTCCTCATCTTCATTGTTATATACACAACGTTTCGGCTGATGTGCCTCTGGCACTCTTCATGTATTTCCTCTCGGACTCAGGAACCTTCATGTTGTAATCGAGAGCCCTCACGGAACTTCGAACTGAACCCTTTATTCAATTCACAAGTTGGAGAAGGTCCAACAAAAAACACCTGAAGACCGGAGGGCACATCGGCCGAAACGTTGTGTATATAACAATGAAGATGTGGACAATAACCGAATAATACAAATTACTAAGTCTCACCTCAAAAATTCAGAGAAAATGTAAACTTAGTAAATTACAAACTTATTGTCAATTCACATTTAAAGTAGTATTTCCCGCCAGATCATTGAAATTAAGTTACAAATAGTTGGTCAGTATTTGGATGGGTGACCACCGAGATAGATCAGGCACTGTAAGCACCCTCAGGCTTATGACAGAAACTAAGCAAAATTTAGTATATAACAACTATATTAAGGGAAAGATCTATTAATCACGACAGAATATGATGTAAATATCTCCTTATGGCGATTGAATCTTAAATATAAAACAAAACCGCCAAAAACTTAACGAGAGCTCTCTGCACTCTTCACTGTGAGGAAATATTTTATCAATTGACAGACATGTCTATAAAGATCGAACATAAAATGACCAAAGGAACATTCACATATTTTTATCACAAACACTTTCACATATGCCCTTTGTTGTATCTTCGTTCCTCTTAGGTTAACACATAAATAAAAGTTGTTACGTTACAAAAACAGAACACCTCATTCTCAAAAGAATTTAAAAAAAACAAAACAACATGAAATACACCCTGTTAGCAGGGTTTAAAATATGCTGACTGTATCCTCTGCTGAGGTGTAAGTCCCACCAGCGCGCGCGCACACACACGAAAGGGGTGATCTGACTATGACATTAAATTGAATAATGGTGAGTCTTCAGTTATGACGTTCTGGAAAGTGTAGGGTATTCCTTCTTTGGCATTATTCCCATGTCCACTCTGACCCGGAATAGTAGTACCTGTTGAGGAATCATGCATGGTCAGCGTATTCTAAGCTCACCAACAAGGCATTCACCGTTGAGGTTATGAATATAGATGAAGGAAAACTCAACGTGTAATTTCGTTACACATACGGTCACAGACACCCAAATGAAAAACAATTAATCTACTCATATTTCCATACACACACACACTCTCTCTCTCTCTCTCTCTCTCTCTCTCTCTCTCTCTCTCTCTCTCTCTCTCTGTCACACACACACACAACGTAAGTGAATGTTCGATGTCTTATTTCAAAACCGTTTATCCCAGCGTCTCATAAATTTCGAACTATTCTAAGAGCGCTAATTTTCCATTCGAAACATTGTAAACAAACTGATCAACAAAAACTATCACAGTCTCCTTATTATTCTCTGATAAATTTTCCTTTTCTTATATCAACAAAAGCCCTGAAGAAGATCTACTAAACAGATTGAAACACTGAAGCGTTGGCTGATAAATATCACTCATTTTATTTGAACCTATGTTTTTTCAAAAATGTTTCACTATTGTGCACACACACACATATATTTTTTTTGGGGGGGGGGAAGTTTTGGGTTCAAATCACGCACAAAGCGACTTCGAGTCTATAACTCTGCTGATGAGGCATAATAGGCTGAAATGTACATACAAGAATTACTTTTTTCTCATTTGTTTACGCTTCACATTTAAACAGATATATTCGCCTAATTCATTAATTATCAACTAATCAATTTTCAAATTAGGTATGACTTCAATTAAGCACATATTCTCCCAAAATTGTCGGTATAGCCATATCAAACAAACTGTTTGCGTACTTTCATATATATATATATATATATAGAGACATAGAGAGAGAGAGAGAGAGAGAGAGAGAGAGAGAGAGAGAGAGAAAACGTTAGAGATAATAGTAGACTCTCTTCCTTAAAAAATGTTTTTTGTAATATATTATCAGGAAGGAATGAAATAATGAACAGAAGGTGGGAAATAAAGAAACAAATCATAGACAGAGTCTGGACGTGGCATATTTATTGATAGATAACAATAAGTGACACTGACAACCAAGCGAGAAATTTTGCCGCAGACATAAACGTCTCCCAAGATGTTTTCTCGTCACCATCGTCATATACCAAATGATACGAGACATTTAAGGTTCACAAGAGAGACAAGAAAATCGCCGAGCGATCAGAGTAACGGAATTTAGCGGCCACATATAAAGCGAAATGGTTCTAAAGCTAAACAATGTACACATAGGGATCCGGGCCGATGAAAAAAAATGATGTCCGACATTCTAACGCGATATAAGTATTCACGAAACCCTTCAACCACGGACATTACCCTGCCCGGTGAGACTTAGAATACGCTATCCATTGCAGAGGCCGCCCTGTCGGCTGGGGCGTTAGAATGCACCGACTGCACCTCTGCAGAGGGGTAAGACTCCCCAGTGGGGCACCTGTTGGCCGTGGGTGGCGACCCGTGATGCTTAAGGATAGAGCCCAGGTGGATGAGCAGTTCATGACATGCAATACTCCACTTTGGCACTATCTTGGGCTAGACGGGCGGTCGGAGAGGCCCCTCCATCAATCGGCTGGTCACGTCAAGCCCTAGCACCTATATGATTTTCCCAACCCTATTGCCCTTATGGCAAGCCCCAACCCCTTTTATCATATGGGTGCTAGAAGGCGGTGGCTGCGGGTCTACATGTCCTGGTAATGACGTTAAACTCTATCTGATGGTGAGGTTCCAGTTCTGGAGGTTTTGGGAATGTGGAGCACCCCATTCATAACCATTGCTCCCTGGTCCACTCTGACCCAGAGTGGTAGTACCTGTTAGGGTCCCATCTATGGGTTAAATAGAAAAATGTTTTTATAAAAAATTGTATTATCCAAGAATTGATTTATTTTAAAACTTTATCGGCATTAAATGACCCACTGAGGTTGATATGCCGTAATACAAAAAAACAAAACCATTGCAGAGGATAAAAAAAGAAAAAGAAAAGAAAAAGAGGAATCTTAAGTAAGACACTAAACAATATAGCCGTGAGATCTCCTTAATGACATTACTCCCATGGTTACTTTTTAGGCCCCATCTTCAGGTCGAAAAACAAAAGTAAAAAAAAAATGAGTTGTTGATACTATGAAATATTCCAGAATGATATTGATTTCGTCAATGAATTGAGACAGAGAATATTTTGAAGAAAATTAATTTTTTTATACATTGTGCATTAATGTCTTGCTAAATACAGCTTCAGTATTTATCCTCTTTGAACACACCTCTCGTATAGGCGAAAATAAAGAAAATGTTTAGTAATGTAAAAAAAAAAGGGTCTGGCCGTTGCAATAAAAAAAGCTACAAATAAAATGAAAGATCTAATAAAAATTAATAATAATATAAATGCTTTTTCTCAGAATTCTGGACAACTTAAGGCTATCATATCTACGAGTAGAAATATTACTAAAACACTAAAAATTATATTAAAAAATATCGTAAAAGAGAAAAGGGTTTTTGATACAACTATGAAATATTTCTGAATAATATTATTGATTTCGTCTGAGGTGATCAATGAAGTAAAAAAAAAATGAGAGAGGGGTAAATATATAACGACAGAGAGAGAAGAGTGAGTGAGTGAGTGAAAGAAAGATAGACTGAAAAAAGAAAGAGACATACCAATTCTTACTAAGTCCTTTCAATCGTGTCTATCGCAAAAATAAAGAACAAGCTGTTCATTTCTGGTTTCATGCCAGAAAAATACTATGAAAAAGTTGCTTTATTTCTATTTTATTTTATAACGTGTTGTTATCATCACCACTATCATCATCATCATCATCATACAAAAGATTATTTTTAAAAAAAACTTATTTTTCTGATTTTTAAAAATGGTATTTCTTTCTACTTTCTTCTTCCTTGATTTATTTATTTATTTATTTATTCAAAGAAGAAAAAAAAGGTAAGATAATATTTATAATTTTTCCGGTCGGTTGAGCATCTCCTACGCATACAGATTTATTTGCTCTTAGCCAGTTCTGATTGGGGTAATTTTTTTTCCATTCATCTACAGAATGGACAAACACTCTTCCAGTTCGTATTGTCAGGCGGGCAAAATTCTGGCGCTGTTTAAAATGGACAATTATTGCAATTATTCTTCAGAAATCAATAGCAGAGAAAGGAACAAACGGTTTCGATCCGCGGACTCTACAGTGGACACCAGGGCTGGATTAATCTTTAAGCAAAATAAGCAAGTGCTTACCGCATCAAGGAAAGAGGGGCCACCACAGAGATTATATATACGTGTGTGTGTACTCTGTATATAATTGTCAAATGCATTGAGCTCTCCAAGCGAACTACGGAACAATCTAATATGTTCATTTGAAGGAAAAGTTTTTTTTATATATGTGGAGAAAAAAAAGAGGATCCTGAATAGAATAATTCCAGCCACCAACTCATCTGACCTATATATATATATATATATATATATATGTCATCGGGATGGCCTAAAATCCGTATTAGCCAGACAGCGAGGGAGTCTATCACCTTTTCACTAGCGCTAGAACAAGGAGATTGTCTTGGCGTCTGATGCGGAGTGCCACACTTACCATCAGCTCCTCACTTACCGCAGAAATTCATGTGCTACTCATACATTGAGTTGGCGAGGGCCGGTATCGAAACAGGAAACTTGTGGTTCCTAGTAGGACGCTCTACCAACTGTGCTGAACTGGCCATTAAGTAACTATTCTTAATACAAATAATTGGCATACGGTTGTATGGTTCTAAGCATTCATATCTGTCACCCCTTCGATGTTCTGTGACACTATGAGCTCTTCTGTCTCTTCTGTGCATCAATGAATTGTGCATAATAGTATTAAGCTTAGAAAAATAAGCGTCCGCAAATTTGTAAATATAATACATTAAAAGAAAAGTATTTCTCTCAATATGAGTAAAATGAACATGAAAGGATTATTTTGTTATAAACTGAAGGATTCGGCGCTAGTACGGTTAGCGGATACGTACATTTTCTTCCTTTTTATTCTTTAATGTCTTTAGCACTTGAATGGCTGAAGTGGAAAAAGACCGGAAGTTGAATCCTATATATTCAGCAGTAAGGCCGGTGCAAGAAGATTTGGCGCCCTAGGCAAGCCTTTAGATGCGTGCTCCCTTGAAAGTTTTGATAAGCTAATGTAGGTACAGTAACCCATTACTACATCGTTTCTCTTGAAACACCATGGATAACATAATTTTCATCTTGTGGCTTTATTACTTCATCCATGCAAATAACTAATTACTGTTATATATAATAACAGTAATTAGTTAATAGTCAATAAATCCTTGACGTAAATCTCAATGAAACAGTGTCAGCCAGTTTTCCCTTTATTTTTAATCTTATCTAAGTTTGCCTTGAATCTATGGCACGCCCAGATGTTGGTGCCAAGGTGATCACCTAGGGTAATGCTGGGGTAATGCTGGACCTGCTCAGCAGGGGCACCAAGTTGCGGACAGTTCGAATCTAGAACAACACTAAGGCAGTTAAAAGACAGAGAAAGAGGGGTACCAGAACTGGGGTTCCTCTCTCGCTCCCACTCCATCCGCTCTAATTAGGATCCGCTTCACTTAGGCTGAAAACTCTGTGCCAAGCACGCTGCCCCAGAGAGAAGCTGTAACAATCACCAATAAAGATAGCCATACCACTATTCGCGATTTCGTTTTGTTTCTTTTTCCTTTGTGAACCTGACTCGTAACGTCTTTGGTTTCTAAATAACCAAAGTTAAATGGCGATGAGTTTGTTCACAATTAATGTAACTCATACTTAATGGATGACAATATAGTAACAGCAAGTAATGTAAGCAATTTGGTATCTGTCTGCTAAACTAAGCAATGCTGGGTAAATAACAAAAAAAAAAAAAGGATGAAGAAGAAGCTAAGCAGGATGCTCGATGCTGCAGCCAGGAAGAAAAAAAAGCTTGGGAAATTCTAGCATTGGTAGTAGATTTTCCTTAGTGGTTGATAGCTAATTAGTTGATTAATTGTAACATCATGTCACCCCGTTTAAGCTTATTTTATGTCTAGAGGTTAGGGAAATTACGTTCATATCTGCATTTTTTATAATAATTTCTTTATAGATTTTTTTCTGATCGAATTATTTTTAAACTGATCTATTGATAGAACCCTAACGGTACTACCACTACTGGACAGAATGGACCTGGGAGTAATAAAATAAGAGATACTCCACACTCCCCAGAACTAGAGCCTCACCATCAGATGCAATTTAGCGTCATGCTCAGGAAACACTTTGGGGTTGGGTCTTACACCTCTACCGGAATTTTATCCTCGAGGTAGGCACCTCAAAAATGAAACATACCAGCCAACATAGTAGCGCTGTCCGACAAAAATGGGTAAAATATTGCTGTAAGCCTAAAATTACTAATTTATTAAATACAAAAGGTACTATTGCGATTGCAAGAATGTTCCTTCTGCTGGAGTTTTATAAACTCCAAAGTAACCGAAAAAAAATACAATTATTGTCTCCAACGAAAATACAGTAAAGAAACAAAATACAAACAAAAATAACATAAAAAACACTTTTTCCTGTTTTTCTTCCTTGACCCGCCAGCTTCATACTCATACGAAATATTTACGAAGCCTCGTGTAGGCTTAAAAAATATTTTTTTTTTTTTTTTAGAAAATATCTTTTAGATAGGAGTTAAACCTCCAGAATTCTTTGTGGAAATTCTCCTTGTGGGTCTATCTTTCTCGCAAAATAGCGGGATGGTGAGGAAAGGTAAACTAGTTCTCAATAAGGACAAAATCGTCCAAAGATTATTTCTTCTTTCTTTGTCTGGATGAAAAAAGGAGAAAACTTGATTTCTTCTTAGAAACCACTTTTAAGTTAGTTTTTATGAGGACCCACTCGTCCGGAAAATCTGCTTCGTTTTCCTGGAACAAAACTCGAAACGGTCTGCCTAGTCTGCTCCTTTATTCCCACGAAGACTTCGACTTGTAGTCTTTGCTAGGTCCAATGACTTAAAATATAACGGCTTGTCATTCTCTTGGACCTAAGCAGAATAATCTGCTTCGGCTTGCTGAAGACTATCAAGCTTAGAAAATCTTCTTTAGCTTACCTGATGCCGGCTCCCTAAGCCACCTATAATATAGGCCTTGAGAGCAGGGTCACACGCGTACAAAATTCGTGCCCCCTTAAAATGAAAAGGACGTTACTCACGAGACCTTTACCCAACAACCCCCATACCAAAAAGAGGGGGGAATCATATCAACCAGGGACTGTTCCTCCCACTACTACCCCGCTACCTGGAAGTAGCAACAGCGACATCCGGGTGACTTTCAAAGGGCCATAACTAATCCATCTGCTGGAACAGCTAACACGGGTTACTCCCAAAGGGCCATAACTCTAATTACCCTTTTCTTTATAAAAGTTTTTACACTGCAGGAGATACAATCAGCATATTTAAGCTCCGCCGGCAGGTCTTTTCATTAGTGGGTATGAGTGAATGACAGCACACACACTGGTAAACACTAAAGTACAATTGATAATACCTGATAGGATGCGCGATAAAACGTAGTCACTGGCAGACATTTTTGTTTAAACTTATAGAATACTAAGTCCAATAACCGTCGAATTAGCAAGACAAGACGGCAAACAGTCGTAACTGAATACGATTCTGAGATGCCGTAAAGACCACTGAAAAGTGGCAGATTTATGGAGCCTCAGAGGACTCTACAAACCAAGCAGCCAATCAGGACTCAGGGAATGGACTCACCCAAATGCATGGGTGGACTGTTCTGAATTCCCATAAATACCAGTTGTCTTGACACTGGCGCAGTTGTGCTTGGCCAGTCACATTGCTCAAACCAATTGTTGACTGTCTAACTGACTTACTTCAATAAAACTAAGAAGCTACTAAATTTCAAAAGGGGGAGAATATTGTTTCCTTCCTCGCCTACAGAGACTGTCGACCAGACGACTCGAAGGGTTTTTAAGAGCCTCCTTTTTTGGACTCGTCTTAGATACGATATTTAATTCACAAGATTAGTCGATGAGTAAGAAGAAAAGGAGAATGTCTTTGTCAAAAGAGGCTGCCACCTTTGATCAAGTCCATCAACCAAAAAGTACACAAGGGATGGATGAACTTGTTACAATCTCTCCCGACTGCACAGCTTGAGCAATATAATGATAGCAAGAACCATCAACGTTGTTCTCAAACAACATTTCTTCTTGTTTTTATTAGCTTGTTTTTCTTTTCGGGTTTTCAATTCTGAAATGATAGACTGTCGTTACGTTACAGAACAAAACAATGCGACACAATATAGTAGACACTTGTTTCTTCTCGGTCTTGTCTCCCGTGACCGTTTAAGTCGACAGTGAGTGAGTGATGGGTAATGTAGTGAAAGGAAGGAATATGAAAGTTGTTGTTGTTGTTAGGGGGGGTTAATGAAAATGAAGTAAGTTTGTTTTTTTACAAAAATAATGACTGTGATAATGATAAAGAGAAGAGGTACAAAAGACAAAGTGACTGTGAAGAAAACAGTTTTCTTTTTAAAGGAGAGAGAGAGAGAGAGATAGATAGAGAGAGAGAGAAAGAAAAATGTGATGGAAGGAAAGGAAAAGAAAGAAGAATGAAATCGCAACTGGATAATACAAAGGGGAGAAAGAAACAGAAGGAAAAAGGCGACTTTGAAGAAGATAATGATAAAGGAAGAGGAAAAAGGAGAAAACAAAAAGTGCATTAGTGGGTGAGAACACAAAGAAAAGAAAGAGAAAGCAAAAGAGAGCAACATCGAAGAAGAAGAAGAAAAAAAAGAACAAGGTAAAAGAGAAAAATAAAGCAAAGAAAGGGAGAACGACTTTGAAGTAAATAAAGAATTAAGAGAAACAATGAGCATAACAGAAGGAGAAAACAAAAGAGGGAAAATAAGTAAAATGAGAATAAGGAAGAAAGAAGAAAAAATTAGAAATGTGAAGAAGAAAGAAGGGTTTATAGAACTGTACATTTTGAAAAGAAGAATTGTAATAAAAAGAAGAAAAAGGTATACATGGAAGAAATCAAATGGAAATAAGTAAAAGGAAAAGTTTGAAAAATAATAAGAGAAAAAAAGATAGTCTAAGAAAAGAGACAATAGCGTATTAACCAGACGAAAGAAAATTAGGAATGAAAAAGAAAAATGAATGATACAGCGATGAATGACGATGTTATATCTTCTTTTTCGAAGAAAGAAAGGAAGGAAGTCGGTTTAGTACTCCAAAAAGAAAGAACCACAAAAGAATAAATTTAAGAGTTATTTATTTACACTGTTGTCTCCTTTTTCCAAAGAAAAAATACAGACAGAAAAAAGCAAGAGAAAAAGAGAAGAGACAGTTTTTTGTCTTATCTTTTAAACTTCCAAAAAAGAAAGAAAGAACCAAAAAAGAATAAATTTAAAAGTTATTTATTTACACAGATGTCTCCCTTTTCCAAAGAAAAAATACAGACAGAAAAAAGCAAGACAAAAGAGAAGAGACAGTTTTTGTCTTATCTTTTAAACTTCCAAAAAAGAAAGAAAGAAAAAAAGAAAGAAAGAAGCACAAAAGAATACATTTAAAAGTCATTCGAAACATACATAGTCCATTTGGAGGAAAAGAACAACGTGAAAGATAAAGAAAATGTAACGAATAAAACAAATAAACAAAAAATAATAATGCAAAAATAGATAAATAAAAAATAAAATAAAAATTCCTCGTCATTTACATAAGCTCCAGTTTTGTTTGTTTTATTGTTTAAAATGTCATCGTCGCTGTCGTCGTCGTCGTTGTATAATGAAGGTGATTTTCTGTTTAGTGTCGATGTTTGCAGACGAGACATCGGGAATAGTTCCGTTCGCGCCATCACGAAAACCAGCCAGACACCCTACCCCCAATTTTGACGCTACCCGCACCCCTCACGTTCCAGACCTTACAGAACGTATCACTTCATTCATTCATTTTCTTGAGCGACACACAGCGCTGGAAAAAGAAGGACGCTGCATTGATGATAATAAATGATAGTGCGATGGCAACATCACACAGACACACATATATATATATATATATATATATATATATTGTGTGTGTGTGTGTGTGTGTGTGTGTGTGTGTGTCGTATTATATATCTTCGCTTATTTGTAGACCGGTTTGTCACCGCCACTGTCATTCTGGGGAGAAGCTTTTGATAAAACAATAACGACGGCTATAATGTTGTTAAAGAAATGGTAAGTTTAATACACTTATCATTACGGCGACTATAGTGCACATATTTGCCCTAGAGTAATGATTGACGAGCCAGTCTAGAGTGCCATTACTACCGAAGTGAATTCTGTCCTCACTGAGTGGCCTACACGTGTAACCTTATGTCATACAGTTAAGCTTAGTAGATATACACACATAAAAAATGTGAGTACCACGTCATGAAAAAGTCATTAATAAACATACTATTATGGCTGTGATGTGAATTCGATCCTCACTAGGTGTCCTCATGGCTATGTAACTATGTCAGACTCAGCTGTGATTATCTTAGGTCTGTCTTTTACATTCTATTCTCTTATAATAATAATAATAATAATAATAATAATAATAATAATAATAATAATAATAATATGCATAAACCAGAATCTGTTCTTGAGAACGAAACGCACAAAATTCTCTGGGACTTTGAAATTAAAACGGATCACCTTATCCCAGCAAGAAGACCAGACCTAGTGTTGATTAACAAAAAAGAAAGAACTTGTCAACTGGTGGATTTTGCAGTGCCAGCGGATCACAGGGTGAAGTTAAAGGAAAATGAAAAAATTGACAAATATCTGGACCTTGCCAGAGAACTGAAAAAGTTATGGAATATGAAAGTGAAAGTTATACCAATTGTAGTTGGTGCACTTGGAACAGTCCCAAAAGCATTAGAAAAGGGTTTGGAAAGTTTGGATATCAGAGGAAGGATTGAAACCATTCAGAACACTGCACTGCTGCAATCTGCCAGAATACTCAGAAGAGTCCTGGAGACCTGAGGAGACTTGCTGTCACTCAGACTCCAGTGAAAGACCATCAGCTAACACTGATGTGAAAACTCAAAAGGAGTAAATAATAAATAGATAGATAGATAGATAGATAGATAGATAGAACTTGCCAGAGAACTGAGGAAAATTTGGAACATAAAGGTGAAGGTCGTAACAATTGTGGTTGGTGCCCTTGGAATGATCCCCAAAGCTCTGGAAAAGAATTTGGGTGAATTGGAAATCAGAGGAAGAATCGAGACCATCCGAACTACAGCACTGATGGGATCGGCTAGAATACTTAGAAGAGTCCTGGAGACCTGAGGAGACTTGCTGTCACTCAGCCTCCCGTGAACCACCAGCTACGGCAGTTGCCTATTCCTTAGCATTTTAGTTATATGAAAATATTTTTTAGAATTTAAACAATAGAAAATATTGAGGACTTGTTCATAAATGTTGATATCTTATAGACTTGTATGATTTAAATTTTTCGGACTGTTCTCCTTATCCTTATTGTTATATGCACAACATTACGGCCGATGTGTTCTCCGACCTTCTTCGGGTGTTTCTTGTGATAATAAGGAGCCTTCGGCGAAATTCGAACCGACCTCTTCATTTAATCCATTGGGTAGATTGTTCTCATTCTATTAACCATGACCGGGAAAAAGTGTTAAGCAATGTTAAATATTCTATGTTATTATAACCCGTGGTCAGGATTGAACCGGTAACCGCTACAAGATTGTCACTTAGAATTGTATTAATTCAACATTTATATCCGTTGCACTATGTGTCCACCATGTATTAATCGGGAATCGTTTTTAAGTCATCACCCCCCCCTAAAATGTAAGAGTTTTTTCTTGAAGAGAGTACTGATATTTACTCGAAAAAATAAACAAACTTTAGACATTGAAAAAGTGGCGTTAAAACTTTATGAGCATACGCAATACGAAGATCTTTGGGGGCATAGCTATCTGCTGACATTGAACAAATTTTCACTCGTATCGCTAAAACTCCGCCATTTTGAGACCAATTTCATCCAAACGTTCAGAAAATATTAGACTAGAGTCATGAAAGGTTAAAAAATCTACGAGAACATTCGTCTTATACTGGAAAAATTGGAATATCTCTTAGTGTCCTCCTTACTGTAAAAGTACGTCTGTATGACATCACTTTCACACTGTTGTTAATCCAAATGAGAGGCAAATGATACTCTCCTTTTCCGACAGGTGTCGCCCAGAAAACTTAGTAATCCATTTCAAAATATTTACTCATTTTTGTTGGAATTCACTTTAGTCAGTACAAATTAACACTAACAGACTCTAATAATAATAAGGTCAGAAGTTATCTGCCCTAATCCATTTATTGTACGCGTGAGTTACTTGCCCTTTGACCAATTAATTTCAGTCATTGTTTTTTTAAATAAATAAAACACCTCGTGCTATGAAAAGCAGTCGTAATGTGTTGCCTCGTTAATCCAATGGAAGGTATCTCAATTGGAATATGTCTCAATGAATAACTGCGCTTGCTAAAGACGAAAAGGTATGTCTCTTTTTTTCTGTGGGGTTAAGTTATTAAATTCCCAACAATTTTTACGGGTACTTTTTGTGTGTATGTGTTGTCTGTTATCTTAGGTACACCTCCCACATGCCAATATGAGTTGGAAAATTTATTTCTTCTTATATTGTAAAACAAATTCCCTCGTGTTCTGTTGTTTTAATTTTCTATAGTCTCAATCACTCTTCCACAACCACAACAGGTCTTTAAAACAAGCCGATATAGATTTCACTAACATTCTTATGAAGAGCATTTTTCAAATGTATATAAAATTGAATGATTTTTACTTTACAGCTTCTGATTTTGAAGTGAAGGTCACTGAAATATCTATGTATATTCAATTCTACTCTTCTCTCATGGTCAGGGGCAAGGAACAAATTACCTAGTTTTAGAAAAATATTAGTTACGAAAATTATTCAGTCTTGTGCTATTGAAAAGTAGTTTGCAGCCCGCGAGCAACGTGTTTGAGAGTCTTATTCTAGGTCCTCCTTTTCTTGGTCAGGCTGGGAATTTGTTAGTAGCTCAGGTTTAAATTTATAAAAAAATTGATTAATCCATTATACGTTATATTCTACCCCTTCCCCTAAAACCCCTCTTAGATCTTTTAAAGATGCACCGACTGTATCCCTCTCTCATTGGCCCTACCTCTGCTTAGATTTGGATATTGGTCAATATAATGTATTGAGATCAAAAACTTCCTTCAGTGCTATAGAAGTAAAAAAAAATAAAAATAGATCATATTTAACTTTCATCGCGTTAAGAGTTGGGTGGGGTATTTTTTTAGTTTGTTAATTGTTGAAAAAAATCACCCCTTTTAAAGAATTTGCTGAAGGGGAAATAGTTGTTCCCGCCTTTCGCCCTCTGGTTACGCCACTGTTAAGAGGGGATAATGCATCTTAGTGAAATAGATATTGCGATTATGTTTGTTTGGTGTTTACAGAATAAAGATCATTTACAATGTGCTTTGACAAAATAATCATACACTGCAAATGTAAGGCACGCAATTGTATCATAAAAATGTCGATGTACAATATAAATGATAAATGTTGCAGTACAGTTTTACAGGGTTTTAATAGCTTTCTAGTCAACTCAATTGTCTAATTATATATTGTATTCCATTTTACATCATTATATATCAACCAATACGATAATTATGATAAGTTAGTATATAACCTTTACTGGACACCTGCTTTTAAAAAAATACAGAACAAAAATCCTTTTAATTAAAAAAAACAAAAAAAAAAAACATGTGAACGCCACTTCTTATCTTTTATGTCAAAGCATTCTTGTGACATTTCGTTTGATCGTAGCAAAGACTGATAGATAATAAATGTCTTCTTAACTTTGAAATCCAGCTAATCTCCCTACAGCCATGAATTAGTTAGTAGGGCAGACTGAACTCCTGGTATGGCAACTGGTCTAGGAGAAGGGTCTCTCTTCTCGTTAATCAAAACTAAGTTTGGAGCTCCTCCTCTTCCTATCATACAGGTTCCTATCAACTTACAATATGTAACCTATACTCGTATAATCTCCCCGGTAGATTTATCCGTTCTTTGCTCTTACTTCACCGATATGCACATGTATGGAGAAAATGAATAATTATCTCCTTTAGAGAATGGGTGTGTCCGTTGGTTATCTAGTGAGGTACCACATGACAGTCCCGGAAACCAATTCTTTATCACTTTTGCCTCTGTACTTTGAACATTAGAAACACAATCTCTTGCGCCTGCCACGGAACAGTAAAGCTACATGACTATAGCCATTTTACTATCTACTTCCAAGTAAGTCTTTTTCCATTTGTATAACCTCACCACATACTGCTTGTTCATAGAACAATATGTCCATATTTCTTGCTGCTGGAACATGTTTGTGATTCTTGATATCATTGGTATATGTATTATGTACATAAAAGTGATATGTTATTTTATATACAAATGAATTTATCTTGGTCTTTCTTCCGTTGTGTTCAGTGTGAGTATAGCATGGATATGCTAATATTGGTCCTTGGTGAGTTGAGACTCAATTTCTTGATCCCCCCCCCCAATGTACCAATATCGCGCGATGACGAACAAAATCAATGGCAAAAGACAAAATAAACAGCAATATTTTCTCCGAAGATGTAAAACGTAGCAAATGTTTCGGTGTGTGTTGCTTATTATATCAATGAATACTTGAAAGTACTAAATTTGTTACGGACATAACGACATTGGTAAACCTGAATAGATGTCACCATCAAATAAAAAGAAACGTTACTAAATAAAAATTACAATGACACCAATTTATGTATTTACGTCTTATTAAATCATAGTTATTATCGGTTTTCCCTGCCGTCATAAAGAAGGTACCATCGTTGTCGTGTTTGAGTGTGTATGTGATAGAGAAAGGGTGTAAGAAAGAATGTGTCAGTGTGTGAAAGGGTGTGTGTATATAAGTGTCAAAGAGAGAGAGTGTTCATCTCGCACTCATACACTCACACAAAGTCTCAGAGAGTGAATGTATGAAAAAAGAGTGGGTAAGAGAGAGAGAGGAAGATCAAAATGTAGGGGGGGGATACATAATTTATGTAAATGTGTGTGTGTGTGAGAGAGAGAGAGAGAGAGAGAGAGAGAGAGAGAGAGAGAGAGAGAGAGAGAGAGAGAGAGAGAGAAAAATTATATATATATATGGTCACAATTAAATAAATTCATTTCATACATTTCGAAAAGATGCTAGGTATTCTTTAAAATAATTAGACATTCTATTATAATTCTAGCTAAAGATTAATTGGTTTTTAATGGCATTTCAACCCGTATAGGCTTATTTCATGTCTTGAGGTTAGAGAGTAGCGTTTATTATACGCTTATATCTACATTTTTGTGTAGTTGCTTCGTTAGATTTTATTTTATGACACATGGCCTTATCGAATGCGAATTTTTAAAACTGATCTACCACTCTGCAAACATGTGCAATATACGATTACACATGGTTGCACAAAGTAACATGTGCCCACTAGAATTAAACTTTCAGTGGTTATATATATACATTCTGGATAAAGTGATTAGCTTTGTCCACTGAATGTTTACTTTTTTGGCCTCCCATATAATTATTTGTCAACTGTACTAAATCAACAGTTGTTTTACACAGGTCAACAAGATACAAAAGAAATATTGATCTTACAACTAACCAAGTAATGTAATATTATAAACATACACACGTGTGTATGTGAAAGATAAATACTTGTACATATACACCAATGGGTCCGTGCCTTCTGTATCAACATGATTTTATTTTAGAATGTGTGCTTAATTTTGTATGTTTTTTCATGTGGATTTTTGTAATTGTGTGTGTGTGTGTGTGTATGAAAGATGAAATTAATTCGTAATACCCTTTATACGTATTGTGTAAAAACATTGCTACAGTAGTTGCCTCTTCTTAATTGGCGATAAAGATGGATTATCAAATCCAGTTAGAAAGCAGATTAGATTTTCAAGGAAAACAGGCAGATACACCAACTCTTTGTTAGTAGATTTTCGTTACAAGTAGCCCCGTACCAAACTATAATATAATACAAAATCGGTAGCCTTGGAACCACAAAGTTCCGGGCAACATTCAGGCTTTTGGACAACTCAGTGCACGAGTAGCACAGCATGGATCTTTACGGTGAAGTGTGGACCAGATAGTAAGTGTGGTGCTCCACCTCAGACGCAAAAACAATCTGGTCTTGCGTTAGTGAAAAAGGGATAGATTCCCTTGTTGTCCAGCTGATACCGACAATAGGTCACTCCCACCAATATATATATATATATATATATATATATATATATATATATGGGGGGGGTACTTGCGTGGGCGCCCCATCGTGCTGTAATGGTTAGCAAGCTAGTTATCGCAAATCCATTACTACGGAATAACGGGTTCGATCCTTGCTAGATGACTCATACCTGCCAACTTGTGTCATATACTACCCGTATCATAGCGAACGGGTTGGGCATCTATGCAAGTTTCGTTGAAGAAAACAGAAAAGGAAAAATATTTTTTAAAGTTTTTTCTAGTTTACGAACAAGAGAATGTCAATCTGAATCGATAGAATTTAGGAATGGTCCAAAAAGTTCAGGATTTCGAGTGCTCTGCCCATGTTCAAGAATGGCACACTGTTTTTTTAGATGTAAGCAAGGTAAATTTTCATTTTAAAGAATGCTGGGAACTGACTTTTTATTTATTTTTGTACAATTTAAACAAAGTTGGCGTTGTCCGTTGGAGCGTTAGTTGAAATAGCAACAGTCAAACGAATATATTGTTGGTCATTAGGACGTCAATAGTTCTGAGAACGAGTGGAATTCTAATTATTAAATACATCTAGAACTCTCTGTTCCTGTCCTGTTCTTGTCCAATGCATTATCATACAGTGTGTGGGAGTCGAAGAGGGTGCTGGCCCCAAGCATCCAATCAAATGGAGAAATATAATCGTACAAAAATTATCCAATTATTACGTTTATTTCATGAATTTCCGTCTAACCAATATGACAATTTATGAGTAATTTTAATGAAAAGCTTATTTCCATCGGTTTTGTATTTTGTAAGGATTCAAATAAAGATTTTACAACATGTATGTATATAATCTTAGCCCAGCAAAAACAGTACGTCATAGCAAGATTGTTTTTGTTAACGTAATATATTTAAAATGCTCTAACCTCGAAAATAAAGCATTTTCCAATCTTATTTGCAAGTGAATTATGATTATTGAGAGGTCTAAATTCGTGCTGATTGTCATTTTTGAATTTTCAAAATCATTGCTATAACAGAGATAACTATGAAACAATAACTATAATCTTTCACTCCTTCTTAAATAGAAGCATCAATACCTCGATGTACCGGTACCCCTTTTACAATGTGAATTTACCAGGTTCATGGTTTGTCCAGTATTTTAAAATATTATCATTATAATATTATTATATTGTGTGTACGTGTTTTTTTCAGCTCTCTCTTACACACACATTAATGTATACGACTTGGTGACAGATATTTAAATTGAAAGTATGAAACAAAGAAATTATAAATTAAAATGTACTCTTGGCAAAAAAAAAGCAAATTCTGCCTCCAGCTGCTTTTATTTTTGTTTTTGTTGTCGACATCTTCGCTTTTACTTGGCGTTGGTGGCAATACAATCCCCACCACACGCAAATAAAGTAAATAATTTTTAAACAAAGAGTTAAAAAAAGACAAACATTTCTTGAAATGTTCGTGATTATTTATTATGTTTTTATGAACGGTCAAAAAATATTGCTTTCTTTTCTTTCTTTTTTTTTTTTTCTTTTTTTTTCTTTTTTTTTTTTTTTTTCAATTGTGAACTTTTGCACTAGTCTGATTTGTTTTGCAGAGAGAGAGACAGAGAGAGTGAGTGAGAGAGAGAGAGAATACAAAAAAATCATATACTAATATAAATCATTTCTTTTAAAAGAAATATGACCCAGAGTACCATTCAACCAAAATTAATACGACGAAAATACAAATGACTATCGGACTCGTCAACAACTATATGGACCATTTAGCTAAAAAAAAAAAATCCAATTTTTGAGTTAAAGCTTTTGGTACGTATTATAATAAACAACAATTTTATGGGAAATTGTTACACAGTGCAGTTTTGAAAATCAACGGAAAGACAAGGATTTTCTACCTGGATAGTGAAAAAGCAAGCGAGTATAATTTATACGGATATAATTTTTTATTTTTCAAAATAAGATTTACATTTTTTTTAAATACGAGTGTCAGTCAATACTTATTCGCGCGTTTGTTATTCTACCCCAGCAAAAATTATAGAATTAAGTTCGAGGATATTCACTGTTTTTTTTTTTATTAAATCACTGGACCCGCGTGCTGAGGAGGGTATTTTTATCGGATATGATAAAGAAAGTCCTATGTTATGGAATCCTTTGGTGATCCTTTGGTAAGCGTATAAGTCCTATCCTGCGTATTGGTAAAGGTCCAGTGATTTAATCCTATGTCCGTCGTCTATGAACGTTGCAGTAATTATGACCAGTAGGGGAGTTAAGTATTGTATCAGCCTCAGACTAATGCCAGTGATTGGCCAAGGAATAGATCACATGATCTCGCCTAGTCTATAGGTAGAAGCGGAGATCTATCACACATCTATATCTACAAAAATCTCAAGTTTTTTTTATTATTTAGCAGTCAATGAATTAACAAATCCTCATTTAATAGGTGAGCATTTTGGTTTAATAAAATATAACTTAAACAAACTAGGTTCAATTTTCTCCTAAATATTGGGTTATTACATATTTTCCTCAGCATGGCTTGGTAAAAAGATGCTATTAATTTAGATAATTTAATCTAGTTTGTTCAAAGATCAGGGACACAAAGAGTTCGAGAGTTGTTTTTTGAGACTGTCATGTGATTCTCTTCGACGGACACGCAAATAATATTAGGGAGATTATTATCTATTACATCCCTACAGTATGAATAATGACTGCATTAGTTGAAACCCTGCAAAACATTCTTCTAATTAACAGATTATTTTTCTTTAACATATTTCCTTTTTAAAAAGATACTCGAATACTCGCAATACTTTTAACCAAAATCTTAATCTGACATTGTTAAATACATCTAAATAAATAACCTTTATAAATAACTTATTATCATAGCTCATGGTTTTATAGAGTACCGTCTTATATCTAATTACAGACTATCAAAGTTTCTCAAATTTTATTTGAGGAGTCTCCGTGGCGTAGTGTCTAATGTGCTGGACTGCGACATCGTTGTAAGTGAATTTGAACCCCATTCACGCTATTATGTTCACCTTCCGACTAATGCCTCTGGGAAAAGTATGGGTTAAATAGTACCACTTCTGTTATTCTACAAGGATGGCTTTAGTATTAAATAACCTATGAAGGCTGATACGCCATTAAAGTATCACCAATTATCTTAAATGGCATCGTTAGGGTACTATTTGTGAAGTGTACAATCTATGAATACCAGAGAATAGACAACAGATATTTAATATTTGTTAGTAATGTAATTATGTTTAATGTTATATTTTAATGAGATGGAAAAAGTTTCGCTTTTTCCAACGAGTAACTTGACGCCAATTTCGATTATTTTTGCTATATTTTTCATTTCAATTGTTGGCATCTATTTTGGTTGGGGCAAATGATATCAAGTTTTAACCCTTAGGAACCTCAACAATTGTGAGACCCTGTGACGTCCAACAAATCAACATATGAAAAGTTGGTATCAGCCGAACAGCGAGGGAGTCTATCCCCTTTTCACTAACGCTACACCGGGGAGATTGCTTTTGCCTCTGAGGTGAGGCACCACACCTGCCAACAGCTCCCTAAAAAGACAAACCCAAAGATGATTGGAGCCAGTTTCCTTTTATTCTACCCCAATCGTCAATAAGGAAAAGATTACACGGATATACTTTTTTTTAAAGTCGAAGCGACTACCCGGCATCGCCTGGGTAGATGGGGGTTAAACAAGGTAGTCTGGTTGAACCTTTAGCGAGTTGTGTCCCTGTAAGTTGCCCCATTAAAATCCCCAAGTAAAAAAAACTTGCGTTGATCCAGACACTCTGAAAAGAACAATTAACGTGTACCATTTAAAATACTAAATGCAAGAAATACCATGCTGTTATCATTTTTTTAATTATCTTCACAAATATAAATTAAATCTTCATTAATCTTGTTCAAAAAGCAAGAATTGGAGATAGTGAATATATATATATATATATATATATATATATTATACTTAGTCATCAATTATTTTATTTTTATAGTTTCCTCTGGACATACATACACACAAACTGCCCTATATATGTATAGATAGATAGATGGACCCCCCCCACCCGACACCAAAACTTCAACTACGGACATTCAGAATTTTTAAATGTTTTATTTTCAAAAACATAATGCTTAAAATTGGCATATCATTAACAGATATTCTCTAACATATTTCCTTTAAACAAGGAATGCATGTTATTCAGAGGTTAGATTAATTTAACGGTATATCAATTTCTTATGGGTTATTTTATTGTGAAGTTTGATTTGGTTTTTTATTTGTTTGCACAGTTATATTGTTTCATGTATATCTATCTCATACTAATAATTCATACACAAATTCATTATTTCAAGTAACTATGACTATTTAAAAATAATCATTTGCCTGAACACTGTTATATGATTTCAAGTATTCATATTTCATACAAATAAATTGTACACGATTTATGGTTTCAGCTAACGAATTCTATTTCTAAAAATAATTTGTCTGCACTTATATGGTATCTAGTGTTCCTATATTATACTAATACTTTTCAAACACATCTATTTTACTCAAAGTTGCGATTCTAACTGGTACTACCAACTCCGGTTTAGAGTGGACCTCGGAATAATGGCAATGAAGGGGCACTCCACATACCCCAGAGCTCCATAACTGGATCCTTACCACCAGATGCAGTTTAGTGCAATTATGCAGATACAAAATTTATTATAATTTGACCGTAATACAGATTTGTGACAACTTTGAAATTAAAGATCCTAAAAAAATTAATCAATTAATTTAAGATAATCTACTGCTTGTATATTTGGCGGTAACATTATTTGTTGAATTGAGTATGGGCCTGAGGAACCGAGTGAGAAAGTCGTGTGGCCAACGTTCAAATTTTTGTCAAAAAACAAAATCAATGATAGTATTAATAAAAATGCAAAAAAAAAAAAAACAACATTAATGGTAGTTGGCCTGGCAGGCAGATAGAAAAGGTCGGTGGGCTCCATGACACCTGCCGGTTGGGGGTCTTTAGTGTAGACAAACATACAAATTATATATTAAAATATTACGACGTATGTCGCATATTTATTGCTACATTAGTCCCTATTGTAAAGGTTATTGTCATAGTAAAAGGGGTACGACGACACGAGTTTAAATCTTGGATGAGGCTGTTTGTATTTCCAATTGTACTAATACTCTCGGGAAATGTAGGAATCCAATTATTATCCCTCCAGCTATGAATAAATAGTAGGACATACTGTGTATGGAAATCGACCTAAGAGAAGAAAACTTGTTAAACTCTTTCTCTGAATGTTTGAGATGAGGCTTGAGGATTAGTATTATCTGCATTATTCGGACTATTGTCCCCATCTTCATTGTTATGTGTACAACGTTTCGGCCGATATACCCTCCATTGTTAAACTCTGTTTAAAATTGACCTGCTCGTATGGAGGGGTTAGTAAATACATACATTTGCATAAATCTCTCATAATCTAAAGATAATAAATACTGGGTGCCCATAATTAGTTCAAAGTAATTTCGAAGAGTAAAAAAAAATGTAATTAAAAGAAGAAATGGTTTAGCTTTTTTTTTATTCGAAAGGTAAATGTTTGTTTTTTTGTTTTTTTTAAATGGTAAGTGACTTTTTCGCTACATTGAATGATTGCTCTGATGTGCACGCGAATTTATTGAAAATTTCAATTTCAATTAGAATATTCAAGCCTAAAAAGTGCTCGATGCTGTGAAACGAAAAAAAAAAAAAACAAAAAAGATTAAATTTATTATTAGTAATTTTATTTCTATTCAGTAAATTAAGTTGACAATGATAAAAGGTGCTACTGAAGTGAATTGGAAAAATAAATGGTATAACCATTACCTCAACTTTGCCAACAGAAAGTACCCCAGTAATACAGCATTATCCAAACATATATGTTAAATAAAGAAGAAACTGGCAAATACCCAAAAATAAAACGAGATATTGGAAAAAAAAAAAAAACAAGCTTACAAAAGAGGTAACAATAGCTGCAGATTGTGTCTAGAATAAGAATTATGCATCCTCGAACATTTTGAAAACAAATAGTAAATTAAGGGTAGTTATCAATGAGAAACTTGACAAGAGAACTTAGACATCTGGATCGCAAAACAAAACAGAATTGAGGACAATGCATAAAACCTTGTATATGGCAGACGATGTCGTCAGACTGTATTTTAAAATGGGAGAAGGAGGCGGAAGAGATCTCGACAGCATTCAAGATTGCGTCGATTCTGTTATCAAGGAATTTCTTTGATTACACAAAGCAGAGTAATAAAAAACGAATTACAGCAGTTATAAGTTGTAATAGAAATATGATAGGACGAATATCAGCATGGGAAACTCCAAAATGAGAAGTCAAAAATTGTAAGAAAAACAACTGTACTGGTATTTTAAGAAAAATTGGATGGTTTTGTGTATCAAATTTTGTAATGTCTATTAGTCCGTTTTTTTTTTATTGTTTTTTGGGTTTTTGTGCATGCAATTCTATACTGTCAAGTAACTAATCTATATATTAATACGCATGTTCCTAAATCTTCCGTCCGTTATCATCCTGCAACACCCTCTGTTTAAAAATGAGACTGTCCAAATCGTTCAAGATGCAATGCAAAAATGTTAATACAAATTATCTGGTGTCGCTTAATCACAGATTTCTTATTTGTCCCATTCTATTTCCCCCCAATTTTAAGAATAAAACTGAATTTAAAAGAAAAGAAGTTACATGTTTATTTTATTTGTAATATTGAAATTGTGAATTACGGAAAATATTTTGGTAATTTTGATCTTATGTCGTCTTGCCATAATTTACGCAATGTTTTAGCGAGCCAGCTTTAGGTGAATTTTCATCCCACCTTTTTTTAAAGTGGTGTTTTTGTCATTTTATTTTTTATTATTTTATTGCAAAGACAACAGTAGGGTTTATATGTCATTAAATTGCAAATCATCGTTTCTGGCTTAAATAGCTCCACTTTTGTTTCGTTTCATGGAAATTCTATGGACCCCTCTAGTGATGATAATACTTCGTAATCAATAATAGCTTAAATGTTACTTAGCTTAGTTGTAATATAAGGCCGGAAGTATGAGGCACCCAATGAGAATTGAACTCACTCCCAAGGGTCTGCAAATCCAGTTGAACTATTCTTAATAGAAATAATTTACACACAGTTATATGGTTTCATTGATCTCTAACACTTATAATTTTCGAACAGATCTATTTGACTCATAGATAGGAACCTAAGAAGGATTACCAATCTGAGTAAAAAAGACTACGTAATTGTACTCACATTCACTGATTGGTCTCCGTAAAAAATGTTTCAGCTTACGGAAATAATGAAAATTATGAACGAAAAACAATGTTATGACTAGATGCTTTTTAAAAAATTCTATGAAAAATAAATTAATGGTTCGATTTTCATGAAAATTTTCATAATTACTTACCTTTTGATGGAAATATGTTTGAAATATGTTTTTTCTAAAATATATTAGGGGGAAATAAATTTTTACGAGGTCAAACCCCCTATTTTATTTTATGAAATATGAAAAAATGAACCGAAAAAAAAACAAACGATTTTTTACTTTTCTTCTCTAAAGATAAGAGTCTGAATCATTAGATCAAAAAGATTTTATAAGTTTCGATGCCAGAGCTTTTTAGTAAAAGAACCTTAAATACAGAATTCTGCTAAAAAATATCAATAAAGAAATTAACCTGTTTTTAAAAAAATGACTGTCTTCCTTATTTTTCAAGATAACAGTGAGTAATTTTCCTCAATCGGATAATTTTATCTTTTATTTAACTGTTTTTCTTTGTAAAAGCTCTATATGTTCGTTATTTCTTTTTTTGCGAGATTTTTTTTAAGTTCAAAAATATTTACGTTTCTTCCTTCAATATGGCCTAAACTGATCACGTGACGTATTTTGGTGGTACCTATTAATCAAAATAGTACTATTTCCTCTGAAATTACTAGACCAATTTACATATCTCGTTAGCAATATCTCATGTACTGAAAGTAAGTTCAACATACGATTAGATAAAATATGGACTGCTATTGACAGGTTATTGACCTATAGGATTTCTCTGATAAAATAAAACAAGAATTCATCCTAACTGTAACCGTTTTAGCACTATTATATGACTGCACCACTAATACCTTAACGAAAAGAGAGAAAACCAAGATGGGAACTACTCATGCTGTTTTCAACAAATCCTGGAAGCACCACCCTACAAAGCAGTATCTGTACGGCCACTTACCTCCCATATCCCTAACCATCCCTGTAAGTCGAGCAATATATGCTGGACATTGCTGGAGAAAGTAAAGATGAGCTCATGAATGACGTTCATCTTTGGACTCATACACATGGACTCACTAGTGTTGACCAACCAGCAATAAATTATATTAAACAGCTCTGCACAGACACTGGATGCCGTCTAGAGGACTTACAAGAGGGATGGCCGATAAGGATGGATGGTGAGAGTCAAGGGTGATCATTCAGTCGGCACACCTTGAGGATGATGATATTTTTTTACTACATTCTTTACTTAGAAGATGTTATTTAGACACTGTGCTTTTTTACGAACATTAAATTCTCAATATAAACTCTTCTTTACAAATTCTTAATATAAATATCGTTTTTGTAAATGATTTAATTAACTGAAAAAAAGCCCTTAGACCATACTTTGTACTAAATGAAAAATTTTTTTTTTTTTTTTTTCAAATTTAATAATCTGAATTTCAGAGAAATTGCCTTTGGCGAAATTTAACTTGTAACCTTCCGTCTGGAAAAAGGAAAGCATTTATGACGGTGGCTCAGTGGCTTATCGTCGCCATTCAGCTATAAAATATCCTGTCTACTACAGAGGAGATTATGCATTGGAAGAAACAGTGAAAGCATCATTTATATCAGAAAAAAGAAACAACAATAAAGTTAGATATTACAAATTGAGTTATCACAGCAGTATCTCATGGCTTCCACTGGAGATCAAGTAACAGGAAGTCTCCCCAAAACTTCCAGCACTCTCAGTATTTAGATGCTTTTAGTAATATTGTAATATCTAGTTAGTTTCCTTTCTTCCTCGGACATTAAATTCTTTCAATATCTTTGAGTTTTATTTGTCTGTATTTTTTAGATGAGGCTTGATAATTTGTATTATTTAAATTTTTCAGTCATCTTAGTTGTTAGATACACAAGGTTTCGAGCGATGTGCCCTCTGGCCTTTTACAGGTGTTTCTTGTGAAATTCGCGAGCCTTCATGTTGTAATCTATGTCTTTTACAAAACTTCGAACCGAACCTTTAGTTAATCCATTGGTGTAGATAATTGGCTCTAAAAGGGTCTAGAGTTTGACAAGAAATAACTGAAATTGGTAACAGGTCAAATCGGTTGGAACATTGTGTATAAAGTTCAATTAGGATTATCTCATAGTAAAAGTTGAGTTATGTTGAAAATTGGCGGAGAAATGGGGCTTCAAAGGTGCCCCAAAAATGCCATTTTTCACCCATTATAAGTCTACGTATCTTGGTGAAAATTTAAGATATCGATTTTATTGTTTTTTCTCATGGATTCTAATGCCCTGAATTTAGTGGTGGTGAAAGATGAGGACAATAATACAAAAAATCTTTGAGGTTGTTCTAAGCATGCTAAGAGTGATTGATACAATTGCAACCTCTATGTTAAATTCTTTTATTACTTTTCTACATTCACATGGATGTTGTCGCTACTCAAATACATTGCCCAGCAAGCATTAACGATTGTTAACTGATGCAATTAATTCTGTATAGACACACTACTTCTTCATAAGCACTTTAATTTCAGACTCTATTTTTCCAGACTGCTACACAACTATTATCTCTAACAAGGCAAAACATATGGATTATGACAGTACGTTTTAACCTCTACTAACATATCACCAACATCTGCCACTGACATCGTAGACTAACATTATTTTTAGAGCTACTCTCATATTTTTGTATTCCCTGGCACACATTTTGTATGTGTATTTATATACCATTGGCTTCTATGATTAAATCCCAATTGCTTATTCTATTCCCAATAGTTGTCCTTACCAATCTATGAAGGTTTATTTTTGTACTCCTACTGACACAATTTATTGTATTTCTGTCTTTTACTTTTGTACTCTATTTTATTCCCTAGGGTTTTTTCACACCAATTTTAACTGGTCGTTTTTCACTGAAGACTAAGTGACAACAAATCTACTCAGCTCTCCAAGACTCTCCAAAGATTCCGAAGTGATTTTGATAGTGCTATGGTCTGTATGGTCTAAATTCTTCATCTGATCTCTAATTTCCCGTGTCTTTTATCTATGTCTTTTGGGACAGTTTCAAGGGCACAAACTAAAATTGGTCTCACCGCCACCTTTATGTTCCACTGTTTATTCAGCCCTCTTGCAAGATCCAAATATTCTTTTATTTTCAAATAAATTAGAACAGCAAAATCCACACGGAGATTTGAATTCAGCATTTTCTTTTTTCCTTGACAAATCAGCACTATTATTTTACTCATGGCTGAGGTGTGATTAGAAGGATTCATCCTTTTCCCATTGGTTCAGGTTCAACAGATTTGACACATTGTTTCACAAGTTTGTTGAACCTTTAAAAAATTTACTTTTTAAAGAAAGTTATATTATTTCCTGCCTGGTTCGTCTGAAAACATTTTAGGACTATCTTATAAATATACAAGATTAAAATCTAACACTAAAAGCATTATCAGTAAAAGCTTTGCAGTGTTGTATGCACAATAAGACAGAGCAATATCAATATTTTCAACTATAAATAAAAACAGGATAAATCTCTCAACACTGAGTTTCATAGCATATATATATATTTTTTTTTTAATTTTTTATGTGCATTGTAATTGTTATCAAATTATTAATATATTATAACATACTTAACAATGCTTCAAGCAAATTACCAATTACTTTTATATATATATATATATATTAACGACCCCAAATTTTGATCTATAAAAAGTGTTTTTATCATATATTCTATATAATGAACGACCTCTAACTTTTGACTATGCAGCCCACAAAAAGATTTCTTCAACATCCAATGATTTATACTTTCAAAACTCCTGTAACACAATGGAAATATATGCAGTACCTTAAATAAACAATGTAGTCTATACCTTAATGTAGCTTACTGTGTTTATTATTATTGTGTTCTAAATATGTGGTTTATTAAGAACAGCAAAAACAACAATTATAGAATTCTTGTTCTGTTGTATTTTAAATTGAACCTGGTATTATGTTTTATTATACATATATTCTACATGTTCTCATTATTATATATTCTACACATGATGCATTATTATATATTCACAACTCTCAGTCTGTACACAACCGAGGAAATAAAGATATAAGTAATCTTATATTTTTATAAATACAAGTGCCCGTGTTCCTTGACGGGTCCAGTATATAACAATGCTGCACATGTAGCATTACTATATATTCTACATGTGGCTTAATCATATATTATACACATGTGGCATTATTATATCTTCTAAGTATGATGCATTATCATATATTCTGCATATAATACATTATATATTCTACAGCAAAAAAAAAGAAAAGCTTTTCTTTCATGGGTGTATTTGTAAACTATCCATAGAATAATTTTTTAATTGTCTTTGAGAATTTGCCAGACTGCAAAGCAGATTTTTTTTCTTGCAAAGTTGATATTTATCCACTTTCATCTTTGAATAATTAAGCGACCAGTGTAGAATCAAACAGTTTTGTATTTTAATCTCCTCAGATGGAAGCCAACCTGTGCACCCCAAACCATTACACAAAAATTGGAAAAAGAATAAAAAATAAATCAATCAATATTTGTTTTCATCAAATTTGGGTTTAAAAATCAAGCAAAGTTCTAATTAATTTTCTCAGCTAAATATAAGTTAATTATAGAATAAAAAAGTCAGTTTCAGAGAATGGAAGAGAAGTAAACACTAATAACAAAACTAAAGGAACAATGTATCATCAGCGCCAATTTTAACATTTTCATATTTTAAATTATACTATGTAACAAAATCTTTACGTTTTCTGGGTAGAAAATGGTACTATCCAATTGATTATGCCTTTTTTTTCTAACTTTGCTTTTGGGATATGTGTAATGAAATTTTCAAAACATGATCAGATACTATATCTAGGGGCACCTCACGTGGTATAATGGTTAGCAGGCCAGATTAGCAGACCATTGATAGTGAGTTTGATTTTCACTGGGTGTCCCATACTTCTGGTCTTGTGCCACATCTAAGCTTAGTTAAATAAATAACTATATCTAGTGGTTAATTTACATTACAGTTACAAATATAAAAAAACTACTAAATTCTAAACATTTTTGTTCCTTTTTGTATAACTTTAGCATAAATAAAGGTAAATGTTGATTCATATGTTATTCTATTTATACCTTACATAAAAAGAAAATCGGAAGATTTGTCCATTTTTACATAGAAATAGATTAATTCATTATCTTCTAACAAAGTTGGAAGAAAATAATGATTGTTTTCTGTACTTTTAACAACATAAGCTATTAAGAAACAACACATTATATCAGGGAACAAAATTTTTGTTACATATTCAGCGTACAAATGTATATTCTATATTAAGCAATATAAAATAAAACATATTCTAAGTTAATATATTGTTTATTAATATCATATTCTTAATATTATGAGTATAGCTAATATGCTTATTGTGTTATATATATATATATGAATAAAAGGGCCTTAAATACCATAGGTATCGGAATATGGACCATTTCCACTCGTGGGTATCTGGGGCCCACCAAGCTTCGTCAGACCACGTTTTTATTTTATTAAGACTGGCAAATGGCCAAATTCAGTTTACATTTATACATTTCTCCCCACCTCCCGGAGCGATATTTGTCATATATATCTTATGATATTTGTCTTATATATATCTTATACATCCTTGTTATATATCTATATATATATATATATATATATATATATATATATATATATGAATATATTCAATTAATATTCATTCACACACACATACATATATAGATAAATATATATTCAAAAAATATTTGTATATATATATGTGTGTGTGAGTGTGCGTGTAAAAAATAGAAAAACATAGTATTCCGAATTTATTGATAATTGTAACGTCAACGTGATAACGTTTCAATTTTAGCAAGCCTTCATCAGTATTTACAAAAAGTTATAATGTTGACGTCACCATCAAAAATAAATTCATTTTTTGGGGAATAGTTTGTGTTTTCCTATGTTCTACATACTGTCGGATTTATTTCCCTATCTATTCCATATATATATATATGTGTGTGTGTGTGTGTGTTTAAATATATGTCATTACTCATGATTTTAGCTTCTTAATGTCTTATGTTTTTAGTATGATAGAGAAATGTAAAATATTTTTCCTTGTTTTGTGTGTTGTCATCACAAACTGGCAACCACCCCAATCGCAAAGGGTGTTGCCGGTTGTCATCATCATTTATAATAAACTTTGATTTATAGACAAACAGTTGAGTCACAAATAACCTTTTGTAACACAATGCCATTTTGAGAGATTTCAAATTGACATTGTTGCTGCAAGAAAACAAAACCAACAGAATTATTCTGATTATCTTTTTTAAGAAAAATATTTACTAATTACACAAAGTCTTTTACAACCTCATATAAGTTCTAGATTGTTTTATTTTACTTCAACATCTATCCCTATTTCCAGAGTCAATCTTGAAAAAAAATATATATATAAACCTTATTTAGCTCTTTTATGAATAAAGTTTGTATGATTAAACCAAAGTTATTTGCATAATTCACAGTGAATAATTCTTCACTTCCTGTCATGTTCATATTGTAGTCTCTTGGGTATAGTTAATAGCATTCACTATCTATGTTTTTCTTTGCTATATATATATATATATATATATATATACATCACTCATGAACAAATTTTTTAAAAAAATTAATAATATTCATAAACTAGAATATATTAGAATTTTAACATTTCTTGAGGAATATTATCCAATCAAAGCAGATATGATAATATTATTCATTATCAAATTCTACAATATTTAAACTCTCTAACCAAATATATGTATAAGTAACAGTCTAAAAATTAGTTTATATCTATCTTCTACAATTTGTTTTGATTTAAGTGTTTCAGTTATATATTGTATTACACAATTTCAATGCTATAGATTTTTGTAATGAATAATACCTAATAATACATATTTTGACTACATTTTTCCATTAATGATAATGAAATTATGGTATGTATGGTCTTGAAAAATATTAACATTTTATTTAAAAAATGTTAAGGGTGTACTTATTTATGGACAATACTCTGTGTGTGTGTGTGTGTGTGTGTGTGTGATCAAAATTTGCTTCAAAGTTTTCCCAATCTCAGTTCAAAACAACTTATCAGAAAAAAGTGTTCACTGCATAAACTGTTTGGTGTCAATCACCAGCAGATAAAATTTTAGTCTAAAACAATTTGGAAAATAATCAGGTGTAGAGAAATAGGAAGTGATTATCTAGAAAGTCCCATCCCTTGTGTCTAAGCACAAAAGAAATAGAAAAAAATTGAGTGAAAGGAACCATTAGTTTATTGGAAGAGGGGAAAAGTTATAAGTGGAGTGGATTTAAATTTATTCTAAGAAAAAATGATAGGAAAAAACAAAACTTTTTAGATATATAAAAAACTTGTTTAATAAAACATTATGATACTAGCAAATATATGCACCTTCCGGGTGTAAGTATTTAAATTTTAATGTAATAAAATATTATACCAAATTAGAAAGGCCAATGAAACTAAATAAGAATACAGATAAAAAGATTTGAAACAGAGGTAGGTATAATTGAAAAAGAGAACAACTGAAACTTACTCTTACTTCACTCTCTTCTTTCATAGCTAAATTTTCATAATTCAACTATTTAATTAAATAGGAAGTAAAGAATAAAATTACAGTTATTTCTTCTTTTTAATGGATTTCTTTTAAGATTTATCCATGAGATTTTTGCTCATATTCATTAAGATAAAACCAAACAATTAGAAATCAATAATACAAAGCACATATTTATTAAAATCAAATTTTTAATATCAATATGCAAATTAGCCTTCCTATTCACACTGTAAACCGCTATTTTTTGTATATATAAATACAATTGCATATTATTAGTATGTAGATATGGTCAACATTCCAGTGTCTTTGGCCCTGGACAGTACAAGCTAACATCGTTGATCCCAGAGGGGTTAATAAGTTCCATGTGATCTTGTCACTTCTTTCTTCTGGGGTTTTATTGGACAATACTTATTGGAAAAACAGGCATTTCATTATTTAGGTACTATTTGACAATCAAGGTGTCAAAGTTGAACATCTCATCCAGTGGGCAAGGTGTAACAGGATATGTTTGATCTAGCTCCCTAAACTGAAAAAGCAGTGGTTACAAGACTCAATTGACTATCTAAGCTACCAAACAAAGCCAATCACGCGAGCTGAAGTGGGAAAGGTGTGTTCTGTGTATCCCAATAAAAGACAATAGGATTTCTTGATTCACTCATTTCTTAGTGACTACAGTATGAGGATACAAGCATTCCCATGAAAGAAGAAAAATTCAAAGATATGAGAAGAGCCAGTTCCAGAAAAAAAATAGACTGCATTTTGTGTCTGTTATCCATGGTCACCTACTTTCATTACCTCAGAGACTAAATGGGAGAGAATAAAGCTATGGATTTCCTAATGCTTAAATTCATCTTTTTTGGAATACTATGTTTTTCTATTTTTTACACAATTGTGTTTTTTATTTTCTATTTCTTCTCCTTTCATTGACATAGCAGACATCAATGACTATGCTACAAGAAAATACAAATCAAAATTTACCATGATATTCATTGACAATGCTTCATATAAAAAACAGTTATTTAAAAGAACTTATTTTGCATTCTTTTGCCTTTTTGTAAAAAAAAAAAAAATTATATCAGTTGTGTTAAAGTTGAAGTTTTCTACACCATAGTTAATTGGTTAAGAGTTAAAGATCATAACATAAACAGTATATCGACTGGAAATAAGTCGCTGGCTCAAAAATAAGCTTATCAAAACTTCCACTAAGACTAAAAAAGAAATAAGAAAAGCTGCCCTGTGATTTATATAAACTGTTGAACCAAAGCGAACTGACAAGTTATGTCAGAGATTAATAAAAAATAAAAAAATAAAAATACCAGGATGATCCGAATTTTGAACGTTGAGCTTTGCTTTACTAAGCCATGGATTAACGCTGAACATACTTCTTCCTATGTTGGCCTCTAAAATGCAAAAGCTAAATCTGTTATTTTGAGCTAAGCTCATTGGGTGTTGAGACAGGCTCAAAATGGCAGAGATCATGAAGCAAGAGAGAGAGAGGTAAAGGTAATGATTTTCCAATGATTTAACCATTAAGCAAATAGACCTTAAGCAGTACTGCATAGACAATCAGGCCACAAAAGAAACAGAGGTTTGATTTTATATATACAGACTAGGTTTCCTAGATTATGGTATAATACTAAGTATGATACCTTTAGATTGTGAATCATTTTTTGCCAGTCTACAGTAGAATGTATTGTATACATATAGAGTTGTTATTATATAAAAAGAAAAAAATATATAATTATATATTATGATGATTATAAAGTTATGTATTATGAGTTGAGTAAAGTTTGGAATTAAATTTAATGGTTTTATGAAAGTTTCTCAGTTGTAAACACATTGTTTGAATCTTAAAATTAAAATATTCAATCTGCCTCTAAAACTCCACTTTTGATACAGAGGGAATCTGTATCATGATATTGCTTTTAATGTCTTCTACATACTCAAATCTTACCTCTGACTCATCACTCAACACAAAAAATTATTATCAAAAATTAAATAATGAGATTAAATTCATTTTTAAGATTGAAACATATATATGTGTAATAATACATAATTATAGCTTTATTAAATTACAATACAGATTATATACACACAATTATTAAAACAATGAAAATGCAAATAATAATAAGTGTAGTCTCTTAAAGGTTTAAATTGTAACACATTGACTATCTATATATTTGTGTAATCTAAGTAAGTCCAATTTAACATGGAACGAAAGGAGGATATACCAATGCACAGGCACAAATTTCTGTGTCCATTGCTGATTCTTAGCAAAGAACCAACTGGCAGTCAGAGTAGCCACTTTTGTAGGAAATAGGAGGGGGACAAAAAAGGGTAAAATAGTAGGAAAAGAGAAAATGGGTAGAGAAATAGAAAGAGTAAGACTGGCAGAGAGAGGAGGCAGACAACACAAAAAAGGAGATAAATAGCAAAGAACAAAGGAGTTAGTGTGAGTAGTTACTTTGGCAGGAAATGATAGAGAGACAAAAAAGGAGGAGGAAATGATACAAAAGGAAGTAAGAAGAAAGAGAATGGATTGAGGGGTAGAAAGAGTAAGACTGACTGAGAGAAAAAAATGAGAAGAAAAAAAGAAATGAGGGATTATTTCTTAAAATTAAATCTCCTTTTTCAACTGATTTATTTTCAGGTTGAAACATGATAGTTATAATCATCAGGTCACACTGACAGCTAGTCCTCTTCAACGGCATCCAGTATCTGCAAAGAGTTGATCAATGTAAGTTTTTGATGGTTGGCCCGCACTCTGTGTGACCATGTGTATTTGTTTACAGGAGAAGATCACATGAGTTTTTTTTTATTGCTTCTCCAACATGTTTTGTTCATTTCACTTAAATGTTTGTGGAGTGCTGCTTCCAGGATTTGTTCAGGCAGCATCAGCATTCTTGCTTTTTCCAATCATTTCATTAAAGCCCAAGTGGTGCAGCCATACAATAGTACTGATACAGCTACAGTTTGGAAGAATTCTTGTTTTATTTTATCAGAGAGATCAGATTTCCATATGAACGAGAATCTGTCTATGCCATTCCTGTGTGTATATTAACATCATTTTCTGTGAATGAGATATTACTACCTAGGCATGTGAACAGGTCTACTAATTTCAAAGTCTTGTTATCGTGTGTGGAGATATCTCCATCATTTATAATAAGTTATTTAGATATTTGATGTTATCCATCAGCAAAGCAGTAGGACAATATCACAGCATTGTTAAAAATAAACATGGTACTGAAATTAATAGATTAAAAAAATCATCCAAAATGTTCATTCTATTTAAAAATTAAAAAAAACACAAAATTACTAACAGAAAAGGACTTATAGTACCACACTAAAATATGTAAATTCAGATCATTGGTACATTTTATCTATGAGAAAACATGTAATACTTTAGATAAAAGTGAAAACTATTGGCAATTCAAAGTGATTTTTTATATTATCTGTGAGCAAAGCAAACAGTCATGCATCATTGAAAAGAAAGAAAGAAAGAATGAACAGAAGAAAGAAATGAAAGAAAGAAAGAAAGAATGAACGAAAGAAAGAAAGAATGAACGGAAAGAAAGAAAGAAAAAAGAAGAAAGAAAGAAAGAAAGAAAGAAAAGAATGAATAGAAGAAAGAAAGAAAGAAAGAAAGAAAGAATGAACAGAAGAAAGAAAGAAAGAAAGAATGAAGAAAGAAAGAAAGAATGAATGGAAGAAAGAAAGAAAGAAAGGAAAGAAAGAAAGAAAGAAAGAAAGAAAGAAAGAAGAAAGAAAGAAAGAAAGAAAAGAAAGAAAGAAAGAAAGAATGAAAAAAGAAAGAAGAAAGAAAGAAAGAAAGAGAACTGAAGAAAGAAAGAAAGAATGAACAAGAAAGAAGAAAGAAAAAAACAAGAAAGAAAGAAAGAAAGAATGAAAGAAAGAGAAAGAGAAAGAAAAAGAATGAACGAAGAAAGAAAGAAAGAATGAAAGAAGAAAGAAAGAAAGAAAAAGAAGAAAGAAAGAAAGAAGAAGAAAAGAAATAAGAGAAAGAAAGAAAGAAGAAAAGAAGAAAGAATGAATGAAAGAAAGAAAGAAGAAAGAAAGAAAGAATGAACAGAAGAAAGAAGAAAGAATGAATGGAAGAAAGATAGAAAGAAAGAAAGAAGAAAGAATGAACTGAGAAAGAAAGAAAGAAAGAATGAACTGAAGAAAGAATACACATTTGTATTTTTCCAATAACAATTGTATAACAACTTTTGCATCTACTATATAAGAGAAACAGATACATAAAATAGGAACTTGTATTAAGTGGGGAATTTTAGAAGGAATATTTTTTGGGTTATTTAATGCCAAATCAAGTCATTTTGATAAACAAAGGATGGATTGCTTACAGTACCAGCAGTTGCTTAAATGGTCATCCAATTAAACATTGAGCAGGCTCATTGCTGCTTAACTTTGGTGATCTAGTGGGGAACTGGAGCTTTCAGCATGACTTGTATGTGCATATATACAAGGTGTGTCAAAAAAAAGTATCGAGATTTTTTGCACTTTTTGACACACCTTGTATTCTGAAAAAAATAATGTTCCATTCATTATTCATTTCTATCTTGGTAAATACAGCTTCAATCTCAATACTTTTATGACACACCTTATATATATATATATATATATATATATATATATATATATATATGAATATATATATATATGAATGTATGTATACAAAAATACAATTAGATATGCTTCTATGTATATATGCACACACACAGACATACACATATACATATCAAAGGATAGTGAAGACAGAATCAAAGGTACTTGATGATTGTCAGTTTCTCACCTATGCAATCATTGGGACAATTGCTAAGCTATCCAAACTATATATATTGTTTAGTATAATCTCCCAAATTTATAATTTCTGGTGCTCAGGCACCAGCAGCATTGAGCAGGGGGAATTATGTGTTGTAGCAGCAGCCACTGATAAAACCTGAGTGAGGCTATATGGTTTTCCATAAAACTTTTCTCAGATCCAGCAGCAGATCTATGGTCCTGTGAGGCCACTACACCCACACAATGGGCGGGGGGAGATGTAAATAATTGAACTGAGTTCCAATTACCGTCGAATTGGTAAAACAATGCAACAAGTAGTCGTAACTGAATACGAATCTATCTTGCTGTAATACTACTTCAGAATGCCAGGGTATTTATGAAGCCCCACAACATCATAGAAACCAAGCAGCCAATCAGAACTCAAGGAATGGAATCACCAAAATACATGAATGGATTATTCTTGATTTCCATAAATACCAACTATCTTGGGCACTGTTTCAGTTGTGCTTAGCCAGTTGCTGTTGTTCAAACCAACAGTATACTGACTGATTTCAATACAGAGGACATTAGTTTTAGTACTTTTTATAGGAACATACATTTTTAAACAGAGGGTCAAAAGAAAGAAGGCATAGGATCTTGTATTCTTGGTCTTCAGCTTTGTGATACCAAAAGAAAAGATAAATTCATCTATAAATAAAAATTGTAGAACTCACTAAAATCCTATGTATTCAATAAACACCATTTCCAAATTCTATGTTTTACATAGCTATATACCATATAAAAGATTTAATACAAGATGGTTTATAACAATGAATAACTGCATCAGAAACCTATATAACATTGACGTGTCACTGCTTATGAAAAGAAAAAAAGAAATAGTCATGCTTTTAATGTCTTGTGATGTAAGTAGGAAATTTTCCAGAAAAAAAAATAAGATAAAACTGTAAATAAATGAGGGAATAAGCCTGAAAAATGCTATTAAAAAAAATTCTTATATAATTTCCATAGTGAAAAGAAACAAAAAAAGCGTAAAGTAGATTTTTAAATATTTCAAATGGTGCATTTTTTTTGTTTTGGTTCGGTTAATGAATAAATAAAAATAAAAAAACAACAACAAAAGTACAAGGTTTATAGTAGTTAAAAAAAATAGACAGTATACTTTTATTTTTGTCTGATTCTTTTTGAATAATTCAATGGTAACAGAAGTAACGTTCTAAAGAAAATATTAAAACCACATGCTGGATACAAAAATTCAAACCAATATATGAAAAAGAAAACTTTGTAATGATAAAAAGAAAAATGAAAGAACATTATCTTATGAAATTCACATGACTTCTTGTCACCAAAAATTCTGACACCATTTGCAAGAACACAAGAAAAAAAATGAAGAGAAACAGCAGCAGTTCCATTACCATCTTTTAGTTTTAAATATTTCCTTAAAACATTGCAAGTAAGAAATTCAGGAAAAACAAAAACAATAAACAAAAGAAAACAAAAAAAGGCTTTTTCCTTCTAATGCTTAAAAACAAAAAAAATCAATTTCAGTGAAAATAAAAAAGGGGATATTTATCCATATTCCCATACAATAGAGAATTGAACAAAGATCTTTATTTATTTTTTCAGTGAGACCAATTCTGAATAGCACCTGTGGCATTTAGGTTTGAGTTGTTTTGTTTTACGGCATATCAACCTCGGCGGGTCATTTAATGCTGACAAAGTTTTGAAATAAATTCATTCTTAATGTATACTTAATTTTTTTTATAAACACATTTTACTATTTAACCCATAGATGAGACCCTAACAGAAACTAGCACACCGAGTCAGAGTGGACCTGGGAGTAATGGTGAAGAGGTGCTCGAAATTCCTCAGACCTCCAGAAATGGAACCTCATCATCAGAGAGTTTAACGTCATTCCAAGGACACTTCTAGCACATATATATTAAAAAGGGTTGGGGCTTGCCATAAGGACAATAGGGCTGGGGTGATCATATAGATGCTAGGGATTGATTTAACCATTCAATTGATCAATAAAATACAAAGAATATATATATATATATATATATATATGCCCTGCACACACACCAAAAAAGGATGTCAATTTTCTTGATAGCTGCTATGATCATCAACTGAAAGCTAATTAAATACTTTTATCTAAGTTTAACAGTATTTTATTGGTTATAATAATTTCAACAAGTTAAAAATAAAGTCTTGATCATTTTTGATTCAACTGACTTAAAAAGAGGGTAAAATCTGAATTAGGAGAGTCAGAGAAAGAGTATATATATATATATTATATATATATATATATAGGAATAAATAGCAATGAACACTATCCTATATTATGTTTTATCGAATATTTTTAGCATGTGTGTGTGTGTGAAAATGCACTTGTGTAATGTTTAAAAAATGGACTCAAATTCAAATTCTGGACCATTGTTTGTGTTTCATATTGCTCTAATGCTCTTAGAAAAGTCATGTATCCATTTGTTCTAATTTCAGTTAAGGGCAAAAGTAATTGGGCAGACTGGACTTTCTAGTCAATGTAGACAAATGGGTTAAGAATAGATACATAAAGCTATGAGACGGAATTCAAAACCTTTGGCATGTTATTTGAAGAATCTGTGGCACACATTTTCTTTTTTAAGCAGCTAATTCCTAAAATCACCTGTTTATTTCATTTGTTAAGATTTTGCTTAATGTGTCATTGATGCCAACAGACAAACACTATTTCACACACACACATTATATATATATATATATATATATATATATATATATATATATATATAGCCATTGTACTTCACTGTGATATTTTTTTCAAGATAGCATTTCAATTTGTAGTTATGCCAAAAAAAAAAAATAACCTGACCCAAATTGATTTTGGTTTCAGACTTTTGTATACAAATATTCCATTGATAAAACCTGAAATAAAAGACAACCATTACTTATGTGTGGATTTTATGACTTGTTGTCACAAAACAATTTGTTCTTAAATTATCATTTTAAATTTCTTTTTTTCTTAATGCTTTTCTCATAAAACTATTGCTTGAATATATGAAAATAAAAGAATAAAACTGCAAATGAATAACACTGGAGATATTTATTGAAAACTGCTTCTTAAAATCATATTTCTATTATATGTACTAATTAATTTATATTATATAAAATATATATATATATATATAATGGTGATAAACACCATTAATTAGTACATATAATAGAAATTGCATTGATACGATGTAAGCCATTTTCATATTAGTGCATGTATTTATCCAAGGCAGCATGTAAGAAAGTTAGCGAAATAAAGCTGGTTTTAAGTCAGAGTTTTCCTTCTCCTAGACTTGTTGCCTAACCAAAAGAACCCAGTCTGCCCCATCCTTTATTAATAGCTGGTGGGGCGGGAGTACAGATGGAATTCATGCTTTTCATAAGGGTAATAGTGTAAAGTGAAATGCCAAAGCCCTTTGTATTATTGTCGGACTCCTTATCTTCATTGTTATATACATGTTTCAGCTGATGTGTCCACCAGCCTTCTTCAGTTGTCTTTTGTCAGACTCGAGAACCTTCTTGTAAAACTCAGGAGCCTTTATGTCATAATTGGGATCCTTCACAGAACTTTGAACTGAATCCTTTATTCAATCCATGGGGGTAGACCGTACTTAATCTGTTAACCATGATCGAGTGTTAAGCTCTGTTAAATATTCTATGTTGATATCGCCCTTGGTCAGGATTGAACCTGCAACCCAGAGATGATTGCCATTTAGAACCCAACACCTATATCGTTGTGCCATGTGTCCAAATCTTCAAGCATAAAATAACCCTAGACAGGTTGACATGCTGTTAAAGCAATAACTCAATAATTATTTTCTCCTTGAAATTCTGCAATTTTATATTTTTTTCGAGTTACTCAGTTCAGAGTTAAGCAAACACTTCAAAGAATTGAACTTTTATTGAAGAATTCAAATTAAATAGAAAGAATAAAAGGGTTTTCAAAAGAAACATCTTTGAAGATAATGAAAATCAGTTGATAAAAACAAAGAAAATTCTTTCATTGATTGATAAATTTTTTAATAAAATTTCAACAGGAAGAAACCAATAAATCAATACTATTCAATAAAATCAATACATTTTAATATAAAGAAATCACATGAAATGAAAAAAATTTCCTTTTATGATTTTTTGGGACCATAACTACGACAAGATCTTTTACTTCCTAAAAGACATTCAAACATTGTAATGTTCTTGTAATTTTTCTTTTTGTGTCTTTTATGATAAAGATGAAGTCAGAGAGCCAATTGGTTAGATTTTCTATTTGGTAAAGTCTCGCCATCAAAATGACTTTGTAAAGAATAATGAAGATTATTGAGATAATGAAGCTGAATCAGAAGTGTTTATCACATTGTGCAAAGAAGATATTGAAGCCATCATGCAAACAAAATTAAAACAGTTGATTGATAAACAAGTATATATGTTGATGATTCTGATAAAAGACAATATCAGTTGTCTACAAGATGGTTATGCTGTGAGAGGAAAACTATGTTGCCAAGTTTGGTTTGGTTTGCAGCATATCAACCTCAGTGGGTTATTTAATGCCAACAAAGTTTTGAAATAAATTAATTCTTAATGGATACTCAATTTTTTTTATAAACTCATGTTTTTATATTTAACCCATAGATGGGACCCTAACAGGTACTACTACTCCTCGTCAGAGTGGACCAGGGAGCAATGGTGATGAAGGGGTGCTCCACATCCCCCAAACCCCCAGAACTGGAACTTCACCGTTTGATGGAGTTTAACATCATTCCCAGGAGATGATGAACCTCAACCACCAATATCTACCACCTATATGATAAAAAAAAGGGTTGGGTTTGGGCAATCATATAGATGCTAGGGCTTGATATGACCAGCTGATTGAGTGAAGGGGGCCTCTCCGACCGACCGCCGAGCCCAAGTAAGGGACAAAGTAGAGGGCTGCATGTCATGGATTGCTCAGCCACCAGGGTTCTATCCTTAAGCATCACAAGTTGCCACCCATGGCCAACAGGAGGCCCCACTGGGGGAGTCTTACCTCTCTGCAGAGGTACAGTCAGTGTATTCTAAAGCCCCAGCAGACAGGGCTGAAAGTTGCCAAGAGTTTCTAATATACAGAAGCAGAATAAGTCAAATTGTTATTTATGAAACTTTTATTGGCCTGGCACATATGTATCAGGCTGCTTACATGCCGTTATAGGTAATCACCCATTTCAGAACTGAATGCAGCTTAATTTCAATGTTCAGGTATCAGAGATTAAACATGTATAATTATTTGTAATAATAAATGCAAATATCCATGTGGCAGATTATTTCAACTCTACTCCTACAGGCTGTAGCCCAACATATCATACCATTTTGGACTCCAAATTAAAAATATTCTGGCACAAATCTGGACCTGAAATCCATAAAAATTTTGAATTCCCAAGTTTTAATTACTGTGATTGTTTTTGGCGATTTTTTGTGACAATTTAAAAAAATAAATTTATAACACAGACGTCTGCATCTATTATTAGAGATAATTTAATGCATACTGAAGGCCAACTTAAGAGCCCTCCCCCCAGGAGCTAGCTTAATTGCGGCCCTTTTTAGTTAGTGTTACATAAATTTGAATTAGTTGAAAAATTTTAATGGGATGTATGCTTTAATTGGAGCCCAATATATCTGGCCTTGGGCCACAACTAAGCATAGCTTAGTAAATAACTCCATGCTTTTAATGTAAGGAACAGTTTAAATGTTTAAAAGAGACACCCATATATCATCATGCATTTTTAAACTTCCACCCAAAAGTTAAAAGATAAGATAATTTGTAAAAAATTAAAAAATTAAAATTTGACATTTTTTGACATAACTAAAAATGATCAATGATACACTAGATTGTTCTGATACACAGTCATTAGCCCTTCATCTTTAGATACACTGTACCTGGTTTTGCAATTTCAATAAAAAAAAAATCAAGTCACAATAGTACAGACCATTTGTCAGTGGGGCTTAGAATACACTGTCTAACATTTTCAGAGGGTAAGACCATCCCCAAAAGGTCTGTCCTAATAAAGGTCTGTATCTAATGGTGAAGAAGTATCCTTTCACTGCCATTACTCCAGGTCTACTCTGTGGAGTGGTAGTACCTGTTAGGGTTGATCTATGGGTCAAATAAATATGTTTAAGAATTATTTTTATTCATAGTGCAAAAAAAGATACCCAAACAAACTTGAAACCCTATTCTGTCTGCTAATAAATGACTATTATTAAATAGAAATAATTATTTGAAACTATATAATTATTAGTATTTGATAGGAATACTTGAAACAATTATTAGTATTAGACAGGAATATTTGAAACCATACAATCATTAGTAATATATAGGAATACATGAAACCATACAAATAATGTTTGTATGCATTTATTGTGCGCAAATAATTTATATGATATTAGAATACTTGATATCTGTGAAAAAATTCTTAAGAAATAACTACACAGAAAATGTAAATATGAACATTCAATGAATGTGATTCTGCAACATCTAGGCATAAAATAAACCTATATGGGTTGATATGTCATTAAAATCAAGCAATCAATGGTGCAGGCTTTTTATCTAAATACTATTAAAAGAAACTATATATATTAAGCCTTTTAAGATATAAAATCATCTCCCTAAAAATGATTACAGGCTTACAGTAAATAGTAAATCCTCAGCCCCTCTGCCCACTATAAAATTCAGATCATGAGTAAAATTATAAAAATATCCTGATAAAAAAATCCAAATGTTTTCTGCGTCAAGGAAATATAAATTTGTTACATATTTTTTGCAATGTTTAAATAATCTCATTCTATTTTTTATGTGGCAATTTTCTAAAACTTAAATCTGGATTCCCAAAGGAAATTTTATTCAGTCAATTCTACAGAACTCATCAAGCGTTAAGAGAGAAGAAAAGAAAAACATTGAGTCTAAAAGGTGTATTAAGTAATAATACATACATTACAGAAGGAAAACAAAATAGATCTGCCTGGGTGAATTAGGAGATTTCATTATATATATATATATACATATATATATATATATAATTGGATTATAAAAAAGAGAATATATATATATATATATGTGTGTGTGTGTGTGTGTGTGTACGTGTAAAAGAAATAATATATTTACATATGCATATAAGAAAATATTGATATTAAAGAGATATGAGAATATATTCATGCTAAATATATATATTAGAATATATGAGATTATATATAAGAATATATTTTTATAAATTTACATATTTATATGTATATATATATATATATATATATATATATGTGTGTGTGTGTGTGTGTGTGTGTGTGTGTGTGTGTGTGTGTGTATTAACATGTGTATGGTTTGCAATGAAATTTGACAGTATGAGAAAGTAGTGTGGAGAAATTTGACAGTATGAGAAAGTAGTGTGGGGAAATTTTGATGACGTTAAACCAAGTAATATTCAAATTAGTCATCAAAATTTCAGATCAACATTCAAGTTATAACTTTATCAGGCCACAGACTGACTGATACTCTGACATTGGGTGTGCATATATTTGTATCCCCAAATGCTTAATCATATATATATATATATATATATACACAAGATACTCAAATACATACACACTCGTATATGTACATATATATACAATCAAATACACTTACCCATACACATATATACACCTAAATGCACTAATCCACATACACAATCAAATACAAATATACACACATATATACACTCAAATCAACATACATATACACTAAAATATATCTATATCAGAGAGAGTGAGGGAGACAATGGAATGTTTAGTAAATTATAATATATAGGTGTGTCCCCAATTATGATTCTTCAATTTCACTTTTCATGCAGCTTAAGTCAAATCCTTTTTATCTCATTATGTTTTTGTCTTCTTTTTTCTTTTTTGTTCTTCAAATATTCAACTTTGTTGACCCTCAACATAGGACATCTTTTAAAGTAGAAATTATTACTTTTAGAAGATTTTTTTTAGTTTTTTTTTTTTTAACACCAACTTTTTTTTTCTTTTTTTAAAAACTTCATTTGCAACTCCTGGTAGGCTGCAGATTGATATCATGTTGTGAGAAATGAATTTTCAAACTTTTTTTTTTTTACTATAGTAATGTAAAAACATACACTCTTCTAAATGGATGGCTTTTGAAATTTAGTAGTAGTAATAATAATAATAATAATAATAATAATAATAAGTTACAAGCTGAAAATGCTTTCTTAAAAGAAATTGTGTAGGTGTATTTGTTATAAGAATTGAAAATAAAGACAAAATAATATCAAGAAATCTGGTCATAAGAAATGGTGGTTACTCTTCTCACAACTTAAGAAATTGGAAACTATGTTTTTAGCTGCACACTATTGAATCAATTTCTATTTTGTATAACAATACAATAAAAATCATTTTCTGCAAAAATATTTTTATAATTTTTTTCAGCAAGTGTTATAAGTCCGAAAACAGTAAAAACACATTAAAAATATAAATTTAAAAAAAAAAAAAAATACCTGTAATTTCTACAAAATGTTATTTAAAAGACACTGACCAAAATAACAATATGCATTGATATAAATAATACCATTCTAACTACCTACTTATCTTTTTCCTTGAGATTTGGTGTTCATCACACTTAATTCTAAGCTAAATGAAACTAACCCTCCCCATATGTATATGCATGTATACTTTTATTACATAGGTCAGCAGGTGAAGTCAGTGGGGGAGTCACTGGAATGTTTAGTAAATCATATAGTTTAATATATTTGTAGAAATTCAAACAATGTAAAAATTGTTGATATTTTTTCGTGGTGTCATTTGAAAATATTCTTTTAAACTAAAAGAGTTTGAGGCAAATTTTTCACCTTTCAAAAAGAACCAAATAAATATGAAGAAATTTTCTCTTAAACTCAGAACATATAAAGGATGAAATCAAGCCTGAAAAACATACAAGAAAGTAATTAATACTTGATTAAGAAATAAGAAGCTTTGATTGATTTTCTTATTGTTCCTTTGTTTATTCAACTTGTTTAAAGAATATTACAAATAGAAATCAAGTTGTTTATTTATAAAATAGAATAAAACATAGAATTAGGCAGTGATTCCCAAAGTGCTACTGCAGTTACTCAGAGGTGAGGACTATCGGATATTTGAAAATCTTAATTTCAGGCAATCATAACTCATTGTATTGATGTACAGTAGGGTAGGTCGATTTTTCACTTTTTCAAAATAAAATTGTCCATCTATGCGAAAGTTGTGTATTAGTATACTGAATACTGATACCAAAAATTAAATCTTTTACTTGTACCATTGTTTTTAGGAAATAGCATCAAAGATTGTTTGCTAAAATTCACAAACCCTCCTTCTTTTACAGCATTTTGCCTTGAAATTGGTTAGAAAATTTACCGTTTTCTATATTTAAATCAGAAAACACTATCTTATTTTATAAAAATGAAACAAATTAAATATAAATAGAAAGATTTTTTGTGAATTTTAGCAGACGATCTTTGATGCTATTTCCTCAAACAATGGGACAAATAAAAGATCTAATTTTTTGAATCAGTATTCAATATACTAACACACAACTTTTGCATAGATGGACAATTTGATATTTTTAAAAAGTGAAAAATCAACCTACCCTAATGTTCAGTCATAATGAGAGAAACAGATATCTGACTGATGTGTCAAACTTCACAATTTTCACACTCTGAGGCCATATAGAAAATTAATTGGTGTAATGGTTACTGTCAGAGGTAATGGACATGGTGAGGCGAGTTCAAATCCTGGACAGCACTGTTGGCATTTCACATAGTGATATTATCCTTGGGAAAGATATGCATCCAAATATTCTCTCTCCAGCTATGGGTAAGTAGTAGGGTAGACTGGGCTCTTTAACCTTTGGTTAGGCAACCAGACTAGGAGAAGGAAAACTCTGAAATCAAACCTGTTAAATTCTTCTTCAAGAATTGGCCTTGTGTCACATCCTGCTCTTGCGGAGGGATTGGTAACTATATCAGGGTTTAGGCAGAGCACATTGAGTATTTGCTGAAGAGATTGTTTTTTTTTAAACTGGCGAATCTGCAATTGCTCCACAAAGAGATTTTTTAGGCTCATTTCGTGTTATGTTGGAATGATGCTGCTCCATATAGAAAATCAATACTTCTATGGGTTGAACATCCTATCCAGAACAGCATCATTACATTTTAAAGACTGAGGCAGCATAGCCTTCCATTTTTCTCCAATTTGACCTTGTATTATACTCAGCTAAACTTAGTAAAAAGTTATTTTCTAATTTTTAAGAATATTGACACTGTAATATGCTTTATAGCTAAGGTTGTTTCAGGTTCCCAGAACTGCCAGATGTTTGTGCTCAAATCCATTTACAAATCAAAATATGTCACATACTAATTATATTGGAAGGCAAGTTTAACATCCATCTTAGGTTTTCATTTAGGATACATAATGCAAATTAACCCTTCAAATAATGGTCACTAACTAGTATACAACACAAGGAGATCAAGTCTCCAAATCTAGTTATTGTTGGATTAACTTCTTGTTATAAACCATAAAAAACTTTCTATCTAAAATAAATAGCCTTCAACATTGCATTCTTGAAAAATGAATCTTCTAATTACCATAAAAAAGCTCATGTGGTTTATGGAAAATGGCATCTTGCCGATGTTGGATTTATTATTTTGATTTGCCTACTTGACACTTTGCCCTTTTTGGATTTAATGCTGAACTGGATTGCATAATATTTATTGACTTGGGACTTGATGCTAATCATTTGTGAGTTAACTGGAACTAAAACCCTTATTGCAACTTCATTCTCTGTTTACAGTTTAATATGTCACACCTTCCACTACTCACAAAAGAAATTTCAAATACTGATTTTCTAGGAAGACAAAACCCCACTACTGAGCTAATTTGCATAATACCAAACTTCCTCCATATATAAACCACCACCACCACCACCACCACCACTGGAATTTGATGCTATGCTAAGCTCCACTTAGCAAATATCAAGAAGCACTAATTACTAAAAGATGCACCTTGCAACAATACTTATCAAGTAATATTTGCAGTTGCCATTTTGAGAAAGAATGATAAATTTGAAAAAGACAAAAAGTAATAAATAAAATTTTCTCAAAAATCAATATTATCAGGAATTAAAAGTAATTCCCAAGTCTAAGAATTGAAAAAAAAGTTGGTTTTGCAGACACCAGCACTATTTAATTTCTTGGCAGAATGGATTAAGATTAGGAAATCACTTTCTAATAACATGAGATTATGGACTTATCAAAAGTCATAGTCCCTTGAGCTTTTCTACTTAACTTGTCATAAAAATCCTTCTTTCTTCTCTACACAAGACAGAAAGAGAGGAGAAATAAAGGCTAAATGAATGTATATTTATGGAACATCAACTATTATATAGTGGTCATATAGAGCCCAAAATTAAACAAACAAAAATAGAATATGAATAATTACTCTTGTTAATTTATAAATAGTAAATGCCATAATGAAAATGTCCAGCAAAATACTGAAAGAGGAGCTAATCAGGGGTACATTAGGGAGTTGGGGTCATGTGGTCATTTTGTGGGCTGGAGGTTTGTCAAAGTGTTTGAAACTGAACAGAATCTTTACACTGTTTTTATAATTACTGATAAATTAAAGCAGACAATCAATCAAGGAGAAGGAAAACTCTTGATTAAAATCAGCAGCTTAAAATGTGACCTTGTATTGCATAAAGCCCATAGAGTAGGGGTTGAATAAATACATACTTAGTAAACAATTAAAAAATGTCAAATTCATAATTGATGACAAACTAGAAATTGCCATGAATTTATCAACTTCCTTTTCATAGCTGGTTGAATGGACAAAACTGTAAACTTATTAAATGATAATTACTTTGCAAATTTATTTCAAATTCATAATAAATTAATTTTTAAGGATTTAATAAGGATAAAATTCAAATAAAAAAAATAAACTTCCATGAGCCTTCATCGGAAGAACCTTCCCTTAAATTCTCTTTTCAGTGTGACCACCAAATAAGATGGTGTTAAAAGCAAACCCTAGGAAGATGCACCAGGAATAACAAGTTACCTTTTAAACCTAAAACAATAAACCTCTTGCCACCCCACAGGAGTTTCATTGACAACTGAAACTTTTTTTTATATTTGTAATTCATTTCATTTCTAGAGCATTTCTTTTTTCAACTCTTTTGGTACAGCACATTTGGCAACAAATTCAATTCCGGAATGAACTTTTGATCATAAAATAAAAAATGCAATGGAGTTTTACAATTACTATACACTATTAAAGTTGGGGGGGGGGTATATAATAAAATTATGTTTATAAGAGAATTTTTTATTCACTGATACTTCTAAAGATGCAGGTTTTACTAAAGTTTTAGAAGTAATAAAACATATTTTTGTTTTTATTTCAGGGCTGTAGTATATCACACAAGAGGCACTTTCAGGAGGTTATAATACACAATATAAAGTTTTTTTTTTAATAATGTAGATTAAAATTGCATCTTGCCCTCAAACATATTTGTGAGATTCATTTTGTTCCCTGAACCAAAAGTGTTAAGCTTCTTTAACTTCCATCGAACATTTGTTTGTTGGGTAAAAAGAAGTCTAAGAAATTCATTTAAAAGTTTAATTAAAAGGAATTTAAGTATTTTTGTTTCCTGATTAAGTATTTTTGTTCATCATGAATTTCATGAGGTCAAATAAAAATCAATTTAAATTGTGTTTTCAAGGCTATGCCTACGTTAAGGAAAAATCTGAAATTTCAACTTTTTATATTTAGTTTTTGTTTTTAAATCATAATTTTTCATGCTAATCATTAAATATCATTTTCAGCCTTATTGTTTTCTTTTTTTAATCTTTCAATTTTGAAGGGGATTTTTTTGTTGTTTTTTTTTCAAGATTTTTAATGTGAACTAAAGTTGCATCTAACCCTCACACACAAAATATATTTGAGCAACTTGAGTTGCTTCTGTACTAAAAGGGTTAAGGTAATTCCAAGGTAAAGCTTTGCCATGTGCAGTCATAGTCAAATTAATGCAGCCATGTCATATGTGATTACAGTTGAATTCTTCGTGATGTACCATGTGCAAATAATGTTTCGTTTGCTGGTCTGTATTTTCTACTCTCAAAGGAATTTTGCAGAGAATGTTCTTGGAATTTTGACACAAAATTTGATTATTTTTGTCATATTTTTCATTAACCCTTTTGCAGGCAGATCATTTAAAAAAAATCCTTGTAGAGTGGGTGAATTATTTTCGGAAAATTTGTCGAATTTTCAAACAAGTCAATTAATCATATTTGAAAATCAAACAAAACATAATAATCTGATCAGCAATTGTACAATAGCATAAAAACTATAAACTTTTAATTATGATATTTTACAACATATCCTTTACACAATCCTATGCCACTGTGGGGCCTCCTCACAACGTTTTTACACATTAACATTGAATTGGTCAGTTTGAAGCCAATAGGAAAATGCCTTACACTGAGCTACTATAAATATGTCACTCTGTCTGCAAAAGATTTAAGATTACTGTCATAAAAACCATTAAAGATAAACAATATCAGTAAATTCATACTGTACAGCTTATGGAAAAAATTGTTGATTCAGATTCAAATTTGAGTGAAATTAATTTTACCAGTGTTTTCTTTAAAATGTTTATTGGTCATTATTTATTATCTGTACTATTTAACTTGTATTATATACCAATATTGGATTGCTTGAAGGTGGGGAAGATATTTAATTAAGTTCCTACTCACCAAGGACCAATATTAGCATATGATATACTAACTCTAAATAAACAGAAGGAACGACATGATAAGTTCATTTACACATACAAAAACATTTGATATGTACTTATACATATAAGTAGAACTGAAAAGAATACACAAATATGTTCCATCAGATACAATATGCTCATATTATTCTATGAACAAGCAGTATGTGAAAGAGTTATAACAATGAAAAAAAGGTTTACCTGAGATTGTTAGAGGGTAAAATGGTCTATATTAGCTTTACTGTATAAGACAAGAAATGACATATCTACTGTTCAAAGAACAGATGCAAAAAAGAACGAGAATGAATTTCTAAGTTTTGACACTATGAGCCACCAAATGGTCATGCCCATTCTCAAATTGGTCTGTTTGAAAATTATTATTATAGGATTGAAAAAGAAACTCTTAAAAAACGACTACACAAAAAAACATAAATATAAATGTGATTCTCTAATCTCTAGGTATGAAATAACCATAGATATGCCAGATTATAACTTTGCTTTAATTGTAGTATTTCATAATACTGTGGGTATTTCATAATATAATATAATCAAAACCATAAGGGCTCCAGTACAATAAGTATAGGTTCACATTAGTCTTCAACTGGTGAGCCATAGAGCACTTCTCAGGTGGGCTATGGATATAATGTGTTACACTGTGTTGAAATTCATATTTTTTTACATTATGATATTAGAATATCATGTTGCATTTGTTGACATTTGGTCATTACAAAAAATGACTGTAAATGTGAGTGTATATATATATATGTGTATATATATATATATATTGGATACTGAAACATGCCAACATTTCTATATATACATGTGGGGACCCACTGATGAGTTTGGCCTATGTTTCACAAACTTTATGTATACACAGCCATTTGTTTTACTGGAAGCTTTGGCATTGGTTGCTACCAAAATTCAGAAAATATAGCAGCAAAAGGGTTAAAAGAAAATTCCTCTGTGGTGTGAAATAAAACTGAGAATTCATGGGTGGCAAAAGAGACAGCCATTTTGTTTGAAACCAACGCCATTGTTGTCTGCCTGTCTCTATGTGTCTCGTCTGACTTGAATTCTCCCTTTCAAGAGATATTAATACCTATTTATGGTGGTCGCTTAAGTACATAACACTTGTTTGTTTAAAAAGAGCAGTTGTAAAATTAGTGAACAAAGTAGAATAGCTTAGTGTTATAAGAGTCTTAAGTTATAGCAGGATATAATACACCAGAGAACTCAAATTTTTTAAATATTTTTTAAAAAGTTATAATCTATTAATAGCCTTTTCTATTTGCTTCTCTTTTATTGTAGAAGTAAAAATTGAAATTCTTTTCTAATTAAAATCTCCTCAAGTTTATTGGTTTTGTCATGACATTATGACTTGTTCATTCTCCGGGCTTTTTCAGGTGAAAACTTTTTTAGAGTGTTAGCCGCATTAAATATCTTATACAAGTTGAATAGTTTTTCCTTATAAAATGAGACAAAAAACCTTTTGTAGTTATTTTTATCCTTTTTATTAAAAAATGAAGCGGACAGAATCTTAGTGAATAAAAATATTCAAAAACGATTATTGTACAAAAAATTGTAGCACTTGTCTGAATGGATAGTTCCAAGTTGAATGTGGTGTCATATGTGCTGACATCTCATAGACGCCACAATCAACACTTTTCTAGTCTTTATTCATGGCATATCAGCAGCCATACTTATTCTATTTATTCAGAAGTTTATATTCATGGTAACTATACACTCTATCCGATGGGAATTTATAACTTATTTGCTTACATTCCTTTTCAACTTCATTTTATATATTTATAAACTGTGAACCATACTGTTGACTCAGTTACTCAAATAGATACTAATTCAATTAAATGAATGTAGAATAAATAAAAATTCAGGATAATGTTGAGAATGCATTCCTCTATGTTAACATTAAATTTAGACAAATTTATTTGCCAACTACAATATGGAGACGTTTTTGAGAATATATTGTATATTTTTCTATTATTATTTGTTTGTTATGCCTCCTTGGGCATCTGGTTTTTCTATTTTCCCACATCAATTTAACATGAAACATAAAAAATAAAAGTTTGCACAGAACATATACAATGTTAATACAACTATATATAGATCAAATTCTGTTAATTAAATCATCTGATAGTTCCCTAAAATGACCATTTAATTCTGAAATCATCCAAATTATTCTTAAATATTTTACATTATTTTTTATCTGATTGGACAATTTGTTATTCTATCAGCAAAAAAAAAAAAAAAAAAAAAATCCAATTGATTAATAAACTTAGTTTTTGAATTTTACCTAAAAAGTAAATTTCCAGTTCAAGGAGAAATATTTTTTTAAATATCTACCATTATTGAAGAATTCCATTATTTCTAAAGTTTCAATTAGATCACCTCTCATTCTGCTTTCTACAAAAGTATTTAATCCTAATTTCTCTAATCTCTCCCTGTAACTGTAATTTTTTACTCTTTTTATTACTTTTGTCATTCTTCTTTGCATCAATTATTTTGAAAGTTTCAATTAGATCACCTCTCATTCTTCTTTCTAGTAAAGTAGTTAATCCTAATTTCTCTAATCTCTCCCTGTAATTGTAATTTTTTACTCTTTTTATTACTTTTGTCACTCTTCTTTGCATCAATTATTTTGAAAGTTTCAATTAGATCACATCTCATTTTTCTTCCTAGTAAAGTAGTTAATCCTAATTTCTCTAATCTCTCCCTGTAACTGTAATTTTTTACTCTTTTTATTACTTTTGTCACTCTTCTTTGCATCAATTATTTTGAAAGTTTCAATTAGATCACCTCTCATTCTGCTTTCTACAAAAGTATTTAATCCCAATTTCTTTGATATCTGATTAATTAAAATAGAATAATTCAATAAGTATATTTAGAATTCATCATTCTAATAACTTAGATCCAAGTAAAATAAATTCTTCACAAATTTTAAAATAAAACAATTTTATTTAAATAAAATAACTTCATTTTTTTAGATATGTGTGATGTCACCACATATGTTACCATATTATACATGAAACAAGTTTTTTATACAAGTTCCAAAACCTTATTAACCCTTAATTAACTGATGGCTGATATCTAGGCTGTTTCATAGTATATATACCAAGGCATCCTGTATTCCAACTAAGGAATTTCTATTTCTACATTCTTAGTGTTAAGAACCAATAAAACTGTATATTCATGTAACCCCTACAGCATTGTCAGAATGTGATACAGGGTCATTTTTTAGGTGGAGTAAGACTGGTTTAAAGTCAGAGTTTTCTGTCTCCTAGGTTGGTTGTGAAAGAACCCAGTCTGTTTTATTATTGTGACAAGAGCAGATGGATTTTTTTTTCAAAGGTGTTTGTGCAAAGTGAAAGCAAACTGCTTTTCCAAGTGGATTCTATTTCCTGTGACAATAACCATTACACTAAACATGCCGTAAATTTTCAAAGTCGTAATATTAAGTTCATTTTCTTTTGCAGTTCATTTTCTTGGAATTGATTGAAAAAGTGGACAAATGTTAAATTAACGAAAATATTCTCAAACTAAAAATTCCTTTTTCCTTTCCTTAAAAATCTAAATGGAAACAACATAATGATATTAGAGATTTTCTGATAAACAGTGAAACTTGGGAATTTTTAGTTAACAAAACACATGACTATTTCAAAAGAAATACAACATTTTTGTCTTTAACAGTTACAAATGAAAGAATGCAGACAAACACATTTACATTTTTCTTATTTATATTTTTTCATTACATCAATGAGTCAATTTTTTTTTCAGATTTCATAAGGTGTTTGTTAAAAGATGAATTAGACAAAAATCAAGAAAAAACTTTCTCGTTCACATAACAAATTGATACCAATTAAGACAAATAAAATTCAAGTAATTTATGTTGAAACTAAAAATTAAGTCTGGAAAATAAAAAATAAAAACTAACCAAAGTTAGCAGAAGTAAATAAATATTAGACTTATGATTCTGTCAACCAATAGTTCTTTGTAATTCAACTAGTTAGAGCAACTGGTGTGTTTAAACAGGCTTATCCGAGGCAAAGGGGTCATGGGTTTAAATCTTATTTATTAGTTCTAATCTGCACAGATATTCATCAATCTTTAAGGATTGAAAATTTTACAAGTACAGAAATGAAATTACTTTTCCTAATGTTGCTCAGTAACAAATCTTCTAACTTGTTGAAATTAATAGAAAATTGGTCTAAATATAAGGATTTTTTTTTTTCAGGTGGTAAAACTTCATGTTTACTTCTCAGGATTCAGCAGAGTAATCTTATATTATTACATGTATGTTTGGTTTAGTGTATTGACTGATCATCTCATGAACTGAGGAAAACATCCCCAAAATGTGAAAATAATTGATGATGAATTAACATTGATCATTTTCAATAAGGGTTGCCAACCTGAAATATAGAATAAAATCAATCTTATTGTTTTCTAGGCACACTCATTATGAACAAGTTTAGACCCCAAATAAAGTGACTTGTCATAATGTTGCCAATTGCCAAATCTTCTAATTCCAATGATTTGCATGAAGAGAAAAATAGAAAATTGGTCATTAACATCATCATTAGGTCATACCAACAGCATGGATACCTATGTCTCTCTCTTGCCAACCATCCCTATTTATCATTGTTCATGGTAGATCTGTACAAAGCTGGTTGCTGTAGGTTTTTGCTGGTTGGCCTACACTGTATGTCAATGTGCAGGTGTCCACTGGAAAACATCACTTATGAGTTTTTGTCCTTGTTTCTCCGGCAGTGTCCAACATGTCTTTTTCACTTTACTTGGATGATGATAGGAGGCAAGTGACCATACGGGTGCTTTTGTGGAGTGCTAGTTCCAAGATTAGTTCAAGACAGCATGCACATATCCTTGTGTAGTTCCTATCTAGCTTTTTCTCTAAGTGTTTTGGTAGAATCCAAGTGGTGCAGCCATACGGTAGCAATGACATGGCTACAGCTTGGAAAAATGCGCACTTTATCTTATTAGAGAGATCAGATTTCCTTGAACATAATGAGTCAGATTTTTTTCTTTTTCAGGTTGACAACCCTAACTAACCAAAGTTAACAGAAATAAATAAAAATTAGTAGTTTTAAATAGAAAACTGGCAGCTAGAATAATTTCCAGCTTTTTATTTAAGAAAGGCATGAACCTTAAGATTTTAACCCATTATTTGATATACTCAGACTTTTACCTTTGTTTTTATTATAGTAGCAGTTTTTTGGAACTTTGCCCTTGAGCCTTCTTCAGGTGTCTTTTAGTCAGTAAACCTTCTGGGAATTTTAACCAAATCCATTATTCGATGTCCAAAAATAGAGTTTTCTCTTTCCATTGTCCATACATTGAGGATATTTTGTATCATAGTTCATCTTTGTGACTTTGCTCTCCTGTCTCTCCTATGAAACAATAGCTAAGGACTTTTTAATTGAACTCACAGCCAACTGATCACAAATATGCTTTTACTATTGTCTCATTGGACAATCAGGTTGTTGGAATTATTTAGTATGGGGGGGGAGAGACAGTGAGAAAACTGAACCATTTTTATTATTGCCATGATTTAAAATGAAACTTCAAAGGTTTAGACACACATAGGAGGTGATTAGTTTTTATTGATTATTCATGTGAAAGTTCCCTTACTTGTAGTGAAAAATCCTAATTTTCTAAAAGGAAAGTTCTTAGAAATACAAAAAATAGAAAATTTATGAGAATTATGACTTGATATTTACAGGATGTCAACTCTTGTTGAACTACTAATGTTGAAGTCAGTCTTTTTTTGAGTCTAATTAACTTATGCACAAAATGTTATTTTAATTTTTTTTTTGTTAGATGTTATAAAAGCCTTACCATACATACAAGACATTACTATGACAATTTTGTCCTTGGAACCAAAAAATAGATACTTTTATATCTTATAATTCACAAATTTTTAAAATTTTTTATCTTTGTTGTTGTTGTTGGTTTTTATGGCATGGCAATTCTTGTTGGGTTATTTAATGCCAAAGTTAATTTTTTTTAGTCTAATTAAGTTAGATAAGTTATCAAAATTTAAAATTTTATTCTCTTTTTGAGAGATGTAATAAAAGCCTATAATAAAAGAAAATAATCACTTCCTATCTGTGCCTAAAGCATTGGAGTTTCATTAAAATTTGTGGTAATTATAAAAAAAAGGGTTCAGTTTTTTCAGTGTTTTTGTTTTTTGTTTGATACTGTATATTCATTAAAACATTAATCCGTTTCATTGCAGTTTGTCAATTAAACTGTTAACCCATTCAATTGCAGTATAACCAATAAAACGCTGACTCATTTTATTACATTTAAAACTATATTCTGAATAATATTCAATTTCCAGAATGAAAAGATTTAGCAATATTACAAGCTTTGAGAATGAAAAGTTTTCTAATCTAGTGTCTTTCAGTAAGAAATGATTTACATATACCAGAGAAATAAAACATCATTTACGTAAACAACCACAAATGCCAATAAGAAGAAAGTTTAGTGAAGCCCTAAACAGACAAGAATTGTTTCATTTATCAAACAACAAAACTGGAAAGCAATGAATATTAATATTATATGACATTTACAATAGCAATAAGTAACGTTGAATCATAAAAACAGACAGGTTTTCAAAAGATCAATGTTCTATTAAAACTAGTTGTAAGAAATTGTCTGTCTTTTTTTCAATAAAACTGTTTTACTGTAAAATAGTTTTGATAAAAGATTGATAATGATATTGGTATCAACAATTGGTAAACCATGTCATATGATGCATCAAAGAGAACAAAAAATTATATTATACAAATCAAAAGAAATATTCAAGATGTTTTTTTTTTTCCATTATATTATACTTATAAAATATGAAAAAAAAAACTTTATGCTGCTCTGCATTTTCTTTTTTATGTTCAATACTTCTTTAATCTCTCTATATGTTACAAACTTCTCATGAGAATCATATATATAAGTATATATGCACACACACTCACATACATATATATATATATATATATATGTGTGTGTGTGTGTGTGTGAATATATATATATATATATATATAAGAAATAAATAATGCAGTTTGCCATAATTATGAATAGAGAGTGCTCAATATTTGTGATAGTGTATTTGTGGATCTAAGTTAGGATAGTGTAGGCACAGAGCCAATAGCACTGATGGGATCATCAGACCAGGTTCTTGGTCTAGTGACAATCACCAAGAGCCATTGACTGTGTGTCTACACTATATATATATATATATATATATATATATATGTGTGTGTGTGTGTGTGTGTGTATGTGTGTGTGATGTGCATTTAGACAGCAGATTCTCTTGTAGGTATATCTTATTGAAAATGACTGTTTAGTTTTTATTTATCTTTTCTTATTGGTGAATGTGATATTGCAACTGTGGTTGTAGGCAGTTTAAAAAACTGTCCTAAGTCTCTGGAAGTGTAGTCCAAGTACAGGTACTTTTGACCATCTATGATTTTCAATGACATAGGTACTCTTGTATAGTGAAATACCAGATTAATTCTGTGTGCAGGTGACATTCTGTGTCAACACATAGACCATTGGTGCTAGCTTGATGTAGTTAGAGATAGCAGTTAAGGGTCATGTGTAGAAAAAGGGATTATTATTGAAAACTCTTAAGACATCAATGCACATATGCCTCCTTCTACCACCACCCTATTAAAAATTAATATTTGATTTATATTCTTGAAGATGATTAAAAAAAATTAAATTGAAACATGGAATTTTTTTTTTTTTTAATTTTTGTCTACAGTTTTCTTTTTATATAATTAATAGCCCTATTGATGGTTTAAATAAAAACCGAAATGCTATAGTGTTGTTGAAAAAGAATGTCAATTTTCGACTTAATTCATGTTTTTTTCACAATTCTTATACATCTATAAATATATAAAGGGCAGTTGGTGTGTATGTATGTCCGGAGGAAACTATGAAAATAAAAGAATTAACAACAAAATAAATATATATACACATTAAATATCACCAGGGCTTGGTTTTTGGGCAAAAATGATAGAGATTTGATTTATATTCGTGAAGACAATTAAAAAATAAAATATAACTGATAATAGCATGGATTTTTTTTTCATTTGATATTTTAGATAGGAGACATTAATTTTCTTTTCGGAGTAGATGGATCAATGCAAGGTGTTTTCTTTATGTAGGGATTTTAATTGGGCATTCTATGAGGATCCAACTCCTGGTTAAAAAAAACCTATAATTACAAGATTTTGCACATTGTTAGATAACATTCTATAGGCAACAGCAATGTAGAAATAGGGATTCCCTGGCTGGGATCAGAGTGCTTAGGTATATGTATTTCTAGATAGTGGAATAAATACCAGACACCCAAGTACTAAAGGTTAACATTGTATGAATATCAATTTCTCTTTGATCGAGTATAAATAAAAAAATAACAAAATCAAAAACAGTCTACAATGTGAGTGACACTAATTGATTACAAATACAAAAATAGAATTCATATTATAATTGTTCAAAAAATATCAATGAAGAAATCTACTCTATGAATAACTTTTTATAGATCTGGAGTTATCTCCCTTGAGAAATTGCTGCACTAAGCTGCAAATTAGACTGAAATTACTTTATTTTTCAAGTTACAAAACTCATCCTCTGTTGATGGGAATTGAATGTAATAAAATTTGTATGAATTTAACTGGAGGATCAAGTTTAATATGACAGATTTAATGTTAAATTAAATTGTTTGAATGAGTATGAACAGAATATCTCAGTGATTTACTCTCATAATTCTCTTTTAGAATATGATTTACACTAGAGTATTATGAGAGAAAAGAATTTGGAAAGTCACTATCATTATTACTATCTTAAAAGCAACCCAATTGGGCAACGATTAAGCTAACTCCTGTGGAGAGCTCTTGATTGGGCCAGCAATGAATATTCATGCATTGAGTACATATTGAATTTATTATACATACATTAAACAAACAGTTTCCCTCATCCTAGCGCTTTTGAGACCTTACTTTTGGGATTACCCTTGTACTTTCTCAATACACAGGTGCACACACAACAAACATAACAGTGTTTCTAATAACCACACAGACAGTTTCCCTGCATCCCTAGCGCTTTGAAGACCTTATTTTAATTTGGTTTTGGTTTGTTTGGTTTGTTTTACGCATATCAACCTCAGTGGGTCATTTAATGCCGATAAAGTTTTGAAATAAATCAATTCTTAATGGATAATACAATTTTTGTATAAATACATTTTTCTATTTAACCCATAGATGGGACCCTAAAAGTACTACCACTCTGAGTCAGAGTGGACCAGGGAGCAATGGTGATGAAGGGGTGCTCCACATTCCCCAAACCTCCAGAACTGGAACCTCACCATCAGATAGAGTTTAACGTCATTCCCAGGACAAGTAGACCCTCAGCCACTGCCTTCTAGCACCCATATCATAAAAAGGGGTTGGGGCTTGCCATAAGGGCAATAGGGTGGGAAAATCATATAGGTGTTAGGGCTTGACGTGACCAGCCGATTGATCGGAGGGGCCTCTCCGACCGCCCGTCTAGCCCAAGATAGGGCCAAAGTGGAGTATTGCATGTCATGAACTGCTCATCCACCTGGGCTCTATCCTTAAGCATCACGGGTCACAACCCACGGCCAACAGGTGGCCCCATTGGGGGAGTCTTACCCTCTGCAGAGGTGCAGTCGGTGCATTCTTACGCCCCAGCCGACAGAGTGGCCTTATTTTAAGTATTGCATTAATATCTACGCTTAATTTAAAAACAATTTGATGTGTGTAGTTCCTTACTTCCTATACAAACAATTATTTCTATTTCATAAATAACTTTTGCTGGATTTTGAAATTAATTTCAATTATTCCCAAATTTATTTTCCAGTAATAATTGTTATAATACCAAAATATTTGTTGCAAAAAAGCTTGTAAATATTTCCAAAACTTATCACAGTAATGAAAAAGTAGGAATCCAAGATTTCCGGATTGTTGTCTGGATTAATTTGCTCAGAGTTTGGTCTCACTCCAAAATTGTATGATAAAGTTGAAAAAAAAATGTGACACACTGACATTTGCATTTATTATTAAAGATATGTCTTCTCTCTATTTAGGATTATTTATGATAATATTCTTTTTTCTTTTAAGTGGTGTTTACACAGGAGATGATAAAAAATAATCCTAATAGAGAGTTGTATCATTAGAGATAATAGTGGATTTTAAAAAGAGAGCAATATTATTATTAATAAGGCTAAAATGTAAATTTAAAAAAGATTTAGATACCATTGAATATCATAGTGTAGTTATATATATATATATATATAATATAATAAATATATAAAGGTTTTACATATCTATTTATTTAGTGACAAAGGAACATTCACGACCATTTTGGTTTCATGCGTCAACGATCATCAGGTGAACATGTTACAAATGCAAGGAAAATCGAAAAATTGCAAAAATTTTCAAAAAATTCAATAGACATAGGATGTGTATGATTGGATGAAATGTTATGCATGCATATGTGGTGGTGTTTTGAATGTATGTGAGTGTTTATGGACCATAGAACAATGTATTATGTGTGAGATCAGTTATCCCGTATACGTAACCTTTATACTGTCCATAAACACTCACATTCAAAAACCACCACATATGTACGCATAACATTTCCTCCAATCATACACATCCTATGTCTATTGAATTTTCTGAAATTTTTTGCAATTTTTCGATTTTCCTTGCATTTGTAACATGTTCACCTGATGATCGTTGACGCATGAAACCAAAATGGTCGTGAATGTTCCTTTGTCACGAAATAAATAGATATGTAAATCCTTTATATATTTATTTCATTATATTATATAACAGCTCTATTTTATATTGAGCACTCTACCAATAATACTGCGTTTGGCACACTGTTCCAGTAAAAGCTGAAACAGTGACAATCCCACACTATAGTATATATATATATATATATATATATGTATGTATGTATGTATGTAAACTATATAAACTATATATATATGTACATATATAAACTAGAATAGGAAGAAAAGACAGACAAATTGTTCCCTTTTCCAGAAATTGCAGATCAAAAGAAAATAAAAAGATGTTATATTTGTAAAATGATAAGAAAGAACAGTTAGATCAATAAGTTTATAACATAATCTGTAGTTAATTGGTGAAATTTGATCTTAAATTTTCTCATTATAATGTTTGATTTATGTGATCAGCTGAGAAATATTAGATTAAGGGCAGTGATAAATAAGGAGATCATATTGAAAAATAAGCATTTTTTAGTAAAAGAAATGATTCTTTTGATCATTACACAAGAGATTATATATAATACCCATTTTAAATGAATCTATATACACATAAATATTTTTTCACAGATAAATAAATATATATATATATATATATATATATATATAAAATCATATATATATAAATAATCATATCTATTTATCTGTTTCTGCAAATATATCTAAATATCTATTATATGTATACAGATTGATTCAATATACACTCACATACACACACATACATACATATATATATATATATATATGTATGTATGTATCTATATATACACTCGCATACACTCAAAAAAGCTGCATCATAATCTGGCATTCCCACAATGTGAAAGAAAACCAACAAAGTCTGGTGGTATTGTAAAATACTGCTGAGACACACTTTGTTAGTGATACTGAGTCTATAAAACTATTGCTGCCATCAGAGTTATAATCTGATGAGGACTTTATAATCTTATGTTTTTATGCATTATGTAGAGACAATTATATGTAAATATATATATATATATTTATGTTACACTTAGGAAATGTGTGTGCAACAACCAATAAAATAACATATATTGTGTAAAAAATATATATGCATAATATATCAAACCATTTGGAGATATCCTTTTATATGAAAATGCATTATATATATATATATATATACACATATATATATATATATGCAAGTACATATAGACACACAAACATAATACAATCCACAAGTAAAAGAAAAGGAGGTCAATACATAAATTTCACTTATAATGAAGCAGATCAATTTAATTTTCCATATTGTCTTCATCTTCTCATACACACACACAAACATATATATATATATATATATATATATAATGTAAGTAAAGGTGGCAGAGTGGGCTATTGGCAGTATCAGCCAGACAGTGAGGGAATCTATCCCTTTTTCACTAGTGCTAGACCCAGATTTTTTGTACCTCTGAAGTGGAACATTGTGCCACACAGATCCAGCTCATGTGGTGTTAGCTCAGTCAGTAAAGGTTTCGCTGGATTTGATACTGAGACTCGCTAACTATATGTATATGTACACACAAATATATATATATATATATATATATATATATATATATAAGGCAAAAATATACAATTTTACATGCTAACATATTTTGTACAGTTTATTTTTTTGTACTTAG
>CM042160.1:15760588-15780588 GCA_023376005.1 Doryteuthis pealeii | reverse complement strand
CAGAGAAGATAAATGAGGGGGTGAAACAGTATAGACTAGTTCAAATATGAGAGAGACAAAGAAGAGAATGGGGGGGTATAGACTAATTCAAATACTAGCTTGCTCGCTACAGACAGAAACCAACAGTAAAAAACACATTCTAGAGTTAGTTTCTTTATTGTGGGCTAGTAAGGTGACCCTGCATTGTCCTGGAACTGAATAATTTTCTTGATCAGCAAATCTATATTTCTGGCAGTGGATATTATTGTTAGAAACTAAACAACAACAACAAAAAAACAACCTAACAACCCCCCACCCCCAAATAATAATAATAATCATATTGTGTGCAAGATCAATTTTATAAAAATAAAAAAAAGAAAGTAAAAAAGATTATCTCCCAATGAACATGTGTAGTCAATCTAGTGAGTTGCGAAATGAGCTATTGTCCAAAAACTTTGTAAATGAAAGAAAGTCTACCTAATTTGAGAAATAAAAAAGAACCATATTAGGTTTTGTACATTTATTTGTTCAAATCTGGGTGATTCATGGAGTGCAATGGTTAGTGGGCTAAGCTAGTACACCATTACACCATGAGTCCAATTGGACACATAGCATAGTGGATATAGGCGTTGAGTTAATACAGTTCTAAGTAACAGTTATCTCTTGACTGCAAGTTCAATCCTGGTCAACGGTGACAGTAACATAGAATAATCAACAAAGCTTAACTCTTATACCCAGTCCTGGTTAATTGTAAGTTCCAGGAAAGCTCCCGAATTCAAAGAGATAGTTCCCAAATTTGAAGAGAGGGTTCCCAAGTTTGACAAGAAAGACCTGAAGAAGGCCAGAGGGCGCATCAACCAAGACGATGTGTAGATAACAATAAAGATGAGGACAATAGTCCGAATAATCCAAATAATCCAAATTATCAAGCCTCATCCAATTGAACACATAGCATAGTGGATATAGGCGTTGGGTTAATACAGTTCTAAGTAACAGTTATCTCTAGACTGCAAGTTCAATCCTGGTCAACGGTGACAGTAACATAGTATAATCAACAAAGCTTAACTCTTATACCCAGTCCTGGTTAATAGAGAACAGTCTGCCCCCATGGATTGAAAAAAGGGTTAGATTGGAAGTTCCAGGAAGGCTCCCGAATTCAAAGAGATAGTTCCCAAATTTGAGGAGAGTGTTCCCAAGTTTGACAAGAAAGACCTGAAGAAGGCCAGAGGGCACATCAACCAAGACATTGTGTAGATAACAATAAAGATGAGGACAATAGTCCAAATAATCCAAATTATCAAGCCTCATTCAAAAAGTATCAAGACTAGCTTCTTTATTGTTTTGGGCTTCTTTTTTTCCAGATTGGTATTAAATTGCTGTAAAAGAAATTTGGACATTTTTTAACCTAAGTTTCTCAATTGTATACACATCTTCATTTAGATTTAAAAATCAAATCTGCAGTCTCAATACTTTTTGATCACCATTTTATTTAAGTAAATATAATAAATGCTTAAATGGTGGAACATTATCATTTTTATAATAAGACTAAACAATCTGTAAACCTATTGTTTTTACATTGTAAGAGCAATCCATGATGATATTGATGCTTCTATTTAGGAAGGAATAAAACATTCTAATTAGTTATTTCTATTATATTGAGAACTTGGATGATTAAAGAATGTTTTTTATGAACACAAAACTCACACCAATGATCATTTAATGGTAAATTGGCTTGGCAATTGTTTTATTCTGTAAGAACATTTTAAGTGTATTGCTCAAATAAAAATCTTGCTAGATGAACCATTTTGGCTGGGTTATGGTTATTTTCCTAACTAACATAACACACATATATATGTCTTATTATAATAGAGATTTGGTGTCTGTCTGTAACCGAAACTATGTCACTGCTTACATAAGTGTATCAATGAGTATTTAATCAATTATCAAAATCATTAATAAATAGAATAAATCTTATTTATCATTTTACATAGAATAAATGTTATTGATTAAGGATGTCTCTATGAAAACCTGAGTAAGATTTGCCTCAAAACTGCCCATGTTAGTAGTGCATTTAAAATCTTGCAATGTGTCTTATATATTACTAAGAAATGAACATTTACATAATATATGGTGTGGTTAATTTGCATACTGGCTTTAACAAAACATAGTTTAATAGATAATTGCTTGGTGTTATTGATCTCTAATATAATCTTTTATTTTCCAATGTATTACAATCAATCCTATGAATGATTTTATATAGAAGCCAATTGAAATATAATTAAAATAAGTGTAATCTTTTTATACATGTTCTTTTTGAATTTCGTTAGTCTTTCTAATTTAATATATTTTATTATATTAAAACTTAAATACTTAAGTTAACTTACTAAACTGTTGATTTGGTGTCTATGCTATCTTATAAATATATATATATATGTGTATATAAGAATCTTGGTAATATTTCTTTTGTTGAGTATTTTTTGTGAAAGACACTTATACATTTAAAACTAAAGGTGTTTTTGTTTTTTAATTTCAAAAATTAATGTAATCTCTTCAAAACTTGGAATTTTATGTCAACAGTTGCAAAGATTGAGTAAAATAGCTGAAGTAATTTCTTAGTCTAAATTAAAATGAAAAGACATGTTAAAAATAACAATCTAAAGAGATAACTTAATTTTTTTAATTAAAAAATATATAGAAATGATTTAAAGATTAAAATAAAAATTAGATACTTAAACTTTTCAGCTGATGACAAAAAGAAAAAATGATTAAAAAAAAAATGAAAGCATAAAAAGAGAAAAAAAATTGCAAGAAATGGAAGAGATTTTTACAACATTTACTGAAGAGAACAATTTAGCAAGATATAAAAAAAGCAAGTGAAAATTAAATAAAAGAAAAAATAATAAAAGAAAGATTTCAAATCTTTAAACATTTGCAATGGTGAAAAAAAACAACACACAAAAAGAAAAGCTGAGGCTAAAAACAAAAATTTAAAAAACAAAAAAAAAAAACAATCATTATCATGAATAGAATTCAATGAAATCAAACACAAAAAAAATGCAATCACCCACACCATACTATTCTTTCCCTCAACAACACCAGCAGAAGAAAAATGAGGGGGGGGACCTGCAAAAAAAAAAAAAGAATAAAAAAAGACTGTTTAATCACAACGGGCAATTAAAGTCCATTAAGATCATTAATTAGACTGATGCCATTGCTAAACAGTTTCAATATCATTAGAAAACAATAAGCAAATCGAAACGAGAGTCGACTGCTACTGACAACCACCAGCACATATGATTACCCACTTTTTTTTGTTATAAAAAAAAAAAACAGTGTCCAAAAAAAAAAAAGAAGATAAAAATAGAAAGAAAGACACACAATTCTTTCATGATTTTTCATTCGTGTTCCTCTTTAAACTGTTCTAAACAATTTATTGATTTCAATCCAAATTGTAGATAAATTCCTAAGTGCAAAGGGAAGCATTAATGTTAAAGCCATTCTCATTGTTTAGGTATTTCAATAGAAAGGATTTTATATAATCATACTACCTCTGTCCCAAAATAGTTGTTATATTTACATATGCATTCTATCCACTAAATGTAACAATCATTATGGGACAGATGTAGTATAAAATATCAGCTAAATTGAAAGTAATCAACAAAAAAAAAATTAATAAAATATTTAAAAAATTAAATTTCATAATTTCTATTTGAATAAATCATTAAGACATTGTCTCATAATAGATGTTATGTTAGCAATATACATTTTATGAATTAAATGTAACAATTTTTATGGGGAAGATGTAGTATAACATATGAGCTAAAAAGAAGTAAGTAAAAAGTAAAGTCGTCGGGGCGGCCTAATGTTGGTATCAGCCAAGCAGCGAGGGAGTCTATCCCCTTTTCACTAGCGCTAGACCAAGGAGATTATATCAGCGTCTGAGGTGGAGCGCCACACCTACCATCAGCTCCTTACTTTACCGCACAGATCCCTGTGCTACTCATAACGCTGAGTTGGCGTGGCGGGTATCGAACTAGGAACCTTTTGCTCTACCGACTGAGCTAACCCGGCCCTGAGTAATGAAACTAAAAAAAAAAAAAAATGATTTCTTAATTTCCATTTGAATACTTCATTAAATTCTACTCCATCCCATAATAGTTTGGCACTTTGTTTTTATTCTTAATAGGTAATTTACCTATAACATGGTTTCTTAAATATATTTACCAACCCCTCCACATGAACAGAATACAACACAAGGTCAATTTCTTTAACAAAGTTTAACAGATCTGAATTCAGAATTTTCCTTCTCCTAGACTGATTACATAACCATGGTTAAAGAGCCCAGTCTGCTCTGCTATTTACCCATAGCTAGAGGGAGAATTGGATTCATACCTTTCCCAAGAGTATTAGCATCATGTGAAATGCAAACAGCTTTGTCCAGGAATTGAACTCGGGTCCACAAATCCATTTCTTATTACTCTAACCATTACACCACGTGTGCGTCCATGGTTTCTTATAAACCTAACACACCACTTCTGCTCTCATAAGTAAAGTCGTCGAGGCGGCCTAAAGTCGGTATCAGCCAGTCAGCGAGGGAGTCTATCCCCTTTTCAATAGCACTAAACCGAGGAGATTGTTTTAGCATCTGAGGTGGAGCGCCACACCTACCATCAGATGGCAAGTTGTTTCATTTTCATGAAAATTCCTTCCAGGATTAACAATCTTCTGTTACATCTTGTCTTATTGAGAATGACGGTTTTGTCAATCAGAATTTTATTGAAAGAGGGAGTATGTATTTACCCAACCCCTCTGCACGAACAGGATGTGACACAAGGTCAAGTTTTAAGTGGAGTTTAATAGATTTGAATTCAGAGTTTTCTTTTTCCTAGACCAGTATCAATACCAAGATTAAAGACCCCCATTCTGTCTTACTATCACCCATAGCTGGAGGGAGAATTGTTGGATTCCTACCTTTCCTACAATGATAACCATTATCACACAAGCGCTACCATTCAGAAATAGGGGGTAGGGTACAAATTTTAACAAATGATAATTCAATCCGGATGATGTCTGGTTCTGGTCAAAAGAACTCAATTTGTTGAATTATCAACTTTGGATAGTTCAGTGATCCCATGATTAGAACACTCATTCACAAACAGGAATAGTTAGAATACAAAGTTGACATAAAGTTTGTTGTCTTAAATGAGTAATTCTTTAAATATATATATATATATGAAGAGAAAGTGGAAGTGAATCCAACAGTATGTAATATAGTGAAAAATTGAAAAAACAAAATGAGTGATGTTTATTTCACCAAATTCTTTTAAACAGATTGACCAACAAAGCAAAAGACTCTCACAGTCTTCTTATTCTCTGTGATGAATTTATTTTTTTCTCAAATTAACAAAAGTCCTGATGAAGATCTATTGAAACAGATCAAAACACTGCAGCATTGGCGAAATAAACATCACTCATTTTATGAACTATTGTTTTTTTCAATTTTTCACTATATTACATATATATATATTTTTGGGAGAATATGTGCTTAATTGAAGTTGTACCTAATTTTCGGCTAAAAAAAGCCATATCATAAACACATCGCTTGTGTATCCACTTCTCATACTGTTGTGTAGAAGTCACTATAAGAGGAATAGGAACCTACTCCTAAACAAAACGAAAGATCTAAGAAGGTCTGGTTGGGTGTAGGGGTCAAGACGCTCGCCTGTCAGCTTGACAGTCGGGTTTCGAATCACGCACAAGGCGGTCTTTCTATCTATAGCTCTGCTGATGAGGCCTAATAGGCCGAAATGTACATACAGAGATTGATTTTTCTCGATTTGTTTGGCCTTACATTTAATAGGTATGCCCGCCTAACTAATTAATTAATTATTAATTAATTAACTTTCAAAATTAGGTACGACTTCAATTAAGCACATATTCTCCCAAACATTGTCGGCTAAAAAAAGCCATATCATAAACACATCGCTTGTGTATCCACTTCTCATATATATATATATATATATATATATATATACGCATGTGTAACGGTTATACGTGGTGTAACGGTTATCATCATAGGAAATAGACACATTTGAACTTATGAAATTGATGATGAGAAAAGCTAAACTGAAACAAAAATACTTAGAATCCTTTTAATTAAACTTTAAAATGAATCTCTGAGGTTTCTTTTTACTCAACAAACAAATGTGGCCACAGATGCAAGTTAAAGAAGTTTAACACTTTTCGTGAAGGGAACAACCTGATTCACCCAAATATATTTAATGTGTGAGGATGAGATTCAACTTTAGTCCACATTATTTAAAAACATTTAATTAAACTTTAAAATGAATTTCCTAGGCTTCTTTTTATACAACAAACAAATGTTGACAATATATACATAAGCAGCTTAGAATTATTGAAAAAAGTATTTTTAAAATTAATCTTAAGTTTTCTTTTGCATAGTGATAGCCTTCAAAAACACAATTTAAATCTATCTTTATTTGAGCTTAAAACCTCCATGATCAGCAAAGCTCAACAGAAAAAAATTATTTAGGCTTCCTGTTAATAAACAAACATGTTGACACACACACACACACACACACACACACACACACATATATATATATATATATATATATATATATTGGAGATATGTGCTTAATTGAAGTCGTACCTAATTTTGAAAATTAATTAATTAATAATTTTAATTAGGCGGGCATACCTATTCAAATGTAAGGCTAAGCAAATCGAGAAAAATCAATCTCTGTATGTACATTTCAGCCTATTAGACCTCATCAGCAGAGCTATAGATAGGAAGACCGCCTTGTGCTATAGCTCTGCTGATGAGGCCTAATAGGCCGAAATGTACATACAGAGATTGATTTTTCTTGATTTGTTTAGCCTTACATTTGAATAGGTATGCCCGCCTAATTAATTAATTATTAATTAATTAATTTTCAAAATTAGTACGACTTCAATTAAGCACATATTCTCCAAAAAATTGTCGGCTAAAAAAAAGCCATATCAAAACACATCGTTTGTGTATTTACTTCTTATATATATATATATATATGTATGTGTCTGTTTTTTTATTATTTTTTTTTTTATAATGATGATCTGTAAGTTAAATTCTTTCATATTTGGGAGTGAATTTTATTGGCGATAAATTTCAATGTTAGTAAATTAAAAAACAAAAACAAAACCAACAATTGAGGATTGCCATCCGAGTGTTCTTTAGGTCCAACAAATGAAAGAGAGAATAAAAAAAAAGAAAAAGAAAGATATTTCAGATTATGGGATCCTTATCTAGATATACGCAGGTGTATGTGTGCACGTGTATATATGATGGACTCTCCTGTCGAATTTGAGATATAAAGGCCCAACAGTCCATTTATAGATGTGAGCCATTGGATCATATACACAGATGGTTTGTTTATAGCGGTGAAGGCTTGAGTCGGGCCAGCCAAACTTTTTGGATTAGCTGATAGCAGAAAATTGGTGGAACAATGTGTTATCGATTATCCTAAACAATACTCCTAAGATTTTGAATTAAGTTTTTCCTTCTTCTAGATTGGTTGCCTAATCAAAGCTGAAAAACCAATATATTTGGATAAATAGCCATGTGCAAGCATTAGTGCAGGTGAATTGGAATTATTTCTAACCATGATATTTAGATATGTGATACTGATAATTGGTACTGAAACCTAAATTGGATGAAAAGATTACTATTATATATATATAATGTGTGTTGTATATTATATATATATATATATATATGGTATATATATATATAATATATATATATATATATATATATATATCTATATATAGACAACAATTTAAAGAACTGCTAATATATATACATACATACATACATATTATATTATAATATATATAATATATATATATATATATACACATACACATACACACACAAACGAACATATATATATATATATATATATAGCATAATGCATGGTTTGATAATACTTTTATTCACTAGTCTGGCCCAATAACACCCTGTTTAAATGCCATTTGCAATTTTGAAATAACTATATATATATATATATATATATATATATATATAAAAATTACATGGAGTGACGTATTGTCAGTATCAGCTGGACAGTGAGAGAGTTTACTGCAATTTTAATATATATATATATATATATACATATAAAAAAAGTAAGCAGAATGGCTTATTGTCAGGTGGACAGTCTTTAGCACTAGACCCGGGAGATGTTTTTTTGTGTATTAGGGGAAGCACTACATCTACCAACGCTCCCCACTCCATGCACTGATTCAAGCCTTGAGTACTAATCCACTTAGTGGTGAGGTTCCACGGTTGATTGTCTCTACAGCTTGCCCCTAATACACAAAAAAACATCCCCTGGTCTAGTGCTAAACGACTGTCCAAATCCCTGACAATAAGCCATTCTGCTTACTTTTTTTATAATGTATATACTATTATATATTATAATATTAAAATTGCAGTAAACTCTCTGCACTGTCCAGCTTGATACTGACAATACGTCCACTCCAATTATTTTATATGATATACATAGTATATATATATATTATAGTATATAGTTATTTCAAAAATTGCAAAATGCAGTTACAGGGTGTTTATTGGGCCAGACTAGTGCAAAAGTATTATCAAACCATGCATTATGCATATATATATATTATATAATGTTTCGTTGGTGTGTATGTTGTATGGTGTAGTTATATAATATATTATATATATATATATATATATATATATGTACTGTATGTATGTATAATATAATAGCAGTTCTATTAATTGTTTGTCTATTGATATATAATATATATATATATATATATATATATATATATATATATATATACATATATATATATAATATATAATATATTATACACACACACACAAACTTATATATATATAAATAGTAATCTTTTTCATCCAATTTAGGTTTCGAGTACCAATTATCAGTATCATATCTTAAATATCATGGTTAGAATAATTCCCAATCACCTGCACTAATGCTTGCACATGGCTATTTATCAAATATATTGGTTTTTCAAGCTTTGATTAGGCAACCAATCTAGAAGAAGGAAAAAACTTAATTCAAATCTTAGGAGTATTGTTTAGGAAATCAATCGATAACCACATTGTTCCACCAATTTTTCTGCTAAATCAGCTAATCCCAAAAGTTTGGCTGGCCCGACCTCAGCCTTCACCGCTAAATAACAAACCATCTGTGTATATGATCCAATGGTCACATCTATATGGACTGTTGGGCCTTTATATCTCAATTCGACAGGAGAGTCATCATATATACCCGTGCACACATCACCTGCGTATATCTATGATAAGGATCCCAATAATCTGAAAATATCTTTCTTTTTCTTTTTTTTTAATTCTCTCTTTCATTTGTATGGACCTAAGAACGATCTGCACGATGGCAATCCTCAAATTGTTGGTTTTGTTTTTTGTTTTTTAATTTACTAACAATTGAAATTATTGCGCCAATAAAATTCACACTCCCAAATTGAAAGAATTTAACTTACAGATCTTCATTATAAAAAAACCATAAATAAAAAAACAGACCACATACATTAATATAATATATATAAGAAGTAAATACCAAACGATGTTGTTTTGATATCGGCTTTTTTTAGCCGACATTTTTGGAGAAGTATGTGCTATAATTGAGTCGTACCTAATTTTTGAAATTAATTAATTAATAATTGAATTAATTAGGCGGGCAGATACTAATTTCAAGAGGTGATGGCTACAACACTCAAGAAAAAATCAATCTATGTATGTACATTTCGGCCTATTAGGAGCCTCATCAGCAGGAGCTATAGCACAAAGGCGGTCTTCCTATCTATAAGCTCTGCTGATGAGGTCTAATTAGGCCTGAAATGTACTATACAGGAGATTGACGTTTTTCTCGATTTGCCTTAGCTCTTATACATTTGAAAATAGGTATGCCCCGCTAGATTAATTATTATTAATTAATAATTTTCAAAATTAGGTACGACTTCAATTAAGCACATATCTCCAAATATATATAATATTATATTATATATATAATGTGTGTGTGTGTGTGTGTGTGTGTGTGTTGTGTGTCCAACATGTTTGTTTATTAACAGGAGCCTAAATAAGTTTTGTTTCGTGTTGAGCCTTTGAGCTGGATCATGGAGGTCTTTACTCAAGATAAAGATAGATTTAAATTGTGGTTTTGAAGGCTATTCAGAATGCAAAAGAAAACTTAGATTATGTTTAAAAATACTTTTTTTCAATAATTCTAAAGCTGCTATGTATAGTATTGTCAACCTTGTTGTTGTACTAAAAAGAAAAGCCTAGGAATTCATTTAAAAGTTGTTAAATTAAATGTTTTAAAATAATGTGGAACTAAAGTTTGAAATCTCATCCTCACACATTAAATATAGTTGGGTGAATCAGGTTGTTCCCTTCACGAAAAGTGTTAAACTTCTTTAACTTGCATCTGTGGGCCAACATTTGTTTGTTGAGTAAAAGAAACCTCAGAGATTCATTTTAAAGTTTAATTCAAAGGATTCTAAGTATTTTTTGTTTCAGTTTAGCTTTCTCATCATCAATTTCATAAGTTCAAATGTTCTATTTCCTATGATGATAACCGTTACACACGTCATAAACCGTTACACATGCGTATATATATGTATATAGGTATATATATATATATATGAGAAGTGATACACAAGCGATGGTTTATGATATGGCTTTTTTTAGCCGACAATGTTTTGGGAGAATATGTGCTTAAATATTCTGCAGGTTGCGTACCTAATATTAGAAAGTGTAATTAATTAATAAATTAATTTAATTAGTTAAGGCGGGCATACCTATTAAGAGCTCGTAAGGCAAACAAATCGGAAAAATATATAATCTCTGTTGTAAAGCTCGGCCTATTAGGCCTCTCAGCAGAGCTATAGAAGAAAGAACCGCCTGGTGCGTAGATTCGAAACCCGACTGTCAAGCTGACAGGCGAGCGTCTTGACCCTTCACACCCAACCAGACACCTTCTTAGATCTGTGTTTTCGAGGAGTAGGTTCCTATTCCCTCTCATAGTGACTTCTACACAACAGTATGAGAGAGTGGATACACAAGCGAATGTGTTTATGGGATATGGCTTTTTAGCCGAAAAATTAGGTACAACTTTCAATTAAGCAATTCTCTCCAAAATATAATATATATTTAATATAGTGAAAAATTGAAAAAAACAATAGTTCATGAAAAAAATGAGTGATTTTTATTTCGCCAATGCTGCAGTTGTTTTGTATATTCAATAGATCTTCATCAGGACTTTTTGTAATTTGAAGAAAAAAAATAAATTCATCACAGAGAATAAGAAGACTGTGAGAGTCTTATTGCTTTGTTGGTCAATCCTTGTTTAAAAAGAATTTTGGTGAATAAACATCACTTCATTTTGTTTTTTTCAATTTCCACTGATATTACATACTGTGGATTCACTTCACTTCTCTTCATAATATAATATATTATATTTAAAGAATTACTCTTTAAGACAAACAAACCTGTAATGTAACTTTGTAATTCTAACTTATTCGCTGTTTGTGAATTATGTTCTAATCATGGGATCACTGAAACTATCCAAAGTTGATAATTCAACAATTGAGTTCTTTTACCAAACTCAGACATCATTCCGGATTGAATTATCATTTGTTTAAAATTTGTACCCTACCCCTATTTCTGATGGTAGCGCTTGTGTGATAATGGTTATCATTGTAGGAAGGTAGGAATCCAACAATTCTCCTCCAGCTATGGTGATAGTAAGACAGAAGTGGGGGTCTTTAATCTTGGTATTGATACTGGTCTAGGAAAAGAAAAACTCTGAATTCAAATCTATTAAACTCCACTTTAAAACTTGACCTTGTTGTCACATCCTGTTCGTGCAGAGGGGTTGGGTAAATACATACTCCCTCTTCAATAAATTCTGATTGACAAAACCGTCATTCTCAATAAGACAAGAGTACAGAAGAATTGTTAATCCTGGAAGGAATTTTCATGAAAATGACAACTTGCCATCTGATGTAGTGTGGCGCTCCACCTGCAGATGCAAAACAATCTCCTCGTTTAGTGCTATTGAAAGGGGATAGACTCCCTCGCTGACTGGCTTGATACGACTTTAGGCCGCCTCGAGACTACTTATGAGAGCAGAAGTGGTGTGTTAGGTTTATAAGAAACCATGGACGCACACGTGGTGTAATGGTTAGAGTATAAGAAAATGGATTTGTGGAACCCGAGTTCAATTCCTGGACAAAGCTGTTTGCATTTCACATGATGCTAATACTCTTGGGAAAGGTAATGAATCCAAATTCTCCTCTAAGCTATGGGTAAATAGGCAAGAGCAGACTGGGCTCTTTAAACCATGTTATGTAATCAGTCTAGGAGAAGGAAAATCTGAATTCAGATCTGTAACTTTGTTAAAGAAATTGACCTTGTGTTGTATTCTGTTCATGTGGAGGGGTTGGTAAATATATTTAAGAACATGTTATAGGTAAATTACCTATTAAGAATAAAAACAAAGTGCCAACTATTATGGGATGGAGTAGAATTTAATGAAGTATTCAAAGGAATTAGAAATCATTTTTTTTTTTTTTTAGTTTCATTACTCGGCCGGTTAGCTCAGTCGGTAGAGCAAAAGGTTCCTAGTTCGATACCGCCACGCCAACTCAGCGTTATGAGTAGCACAGGGATCGTGCGTAAACAAGGAGGATGATGGTAAGGTGGTGGCGCTCCACCTCAGACCTGATTATAATCTCCTTGGTCTAAGCGCTAGTGAAAAAGGGGATAGACTCCCTCGCTGCTTGCTGATACCAACATTAGGCCGCCCCGACGACTTACTTTTTACTTACTTCTTTTTAGCTCATATGTTATACTACATCTTCCCCATAAAAATTGTTACATTTAATTCATAAAATGTATATTGCTAACATAACATCTATTATGAGACAATGTCTTAATGAATTATTCAAATAGAAATTATGAAATTTAATTTTTTTAAATATTTTATTAATTTTTTGTTTTTGTTGATTACTTTCAATTTAGCTTGATATTTTATACTACATCTGTCCCATAATGATTGTTACATTTAGTGGATAGAATGCATATGTAAATATAACAACTATTTTGGACAGAGGTAGTATGATTATATAAAATCCTTTCTATTGAAATACCTAAACAATGAGATGGCTTTAACATTAATGCTTCCCTTTGCACTAGGAATTTATCTACAATTTTGGATTGAAATCAATAAATTGTTTTAGAACAGTTTAAAGAGGAAACGAAAATGAAAAATCATGAAAGAATTGTGTGTTCTTTCTATTTTTTCTTCTTTTTTTTTTTTGGACACTGTTTTTTTTTTTTATAACAAAAAAAAGTGGGTAATCATATGTGCTGGTGGTTGTCAGTAGCAGTCGACACTCTCGTTTCGATTTGCTTATTGTTTTCTAATGATATTGAAACTGTTTAGCAATGGCATCAGTCCAATTAATGATCTTAATGGACTTTAATTGCCGTTGTGATTAAACAGTCTTTTTTTATTCTTTTTTTCTTTTTGCAGGTCCCCCCCCTCATTTTTTTCTTCTGCTGGTGTTGTTGAGGGAAAGAATAGTATGGTGTGGGTGATTGCATTTTTTGTGTTTGATTTTCATTGAATTCTATTCATGATAATGAAGTTTTTTTTTTTGTTTTTTTTAAATTTGTTTTTTTAGCCTCAGCTTTTCTTTTTGTGTATGTTGTTTTTTTTTCACCATTGCAAATGTTTAAAGATTTGAAATCTTTCTTTTTATTATTTTTTTTTCTTTTATTAATTTTCACTTTGCTTTTTTATATCTTGCTAAATTGTTCTCTTCAGTAAATGTTGTAAAAATCTCTTCCATTTCTGCAATTTTTTCTCTTTTTATGCTTTCATTTTTTTTTTAATCATTTTTTCTTTTTGTCATCAGCTGAAAAGTTAAAGTATCTAATTTTATTTTAATCTTTAAATCATTTCTATATATTTTTTAATTAAAAAAATTAAGTTATCTCTTTAGATTGTTATTTTAACATGTCTTTCATTTTAATTTAGACTAAGAAATTACTTCAGCTATTTTTACTCAATCTTTGCAACTGTTGACATAAAATTCCAAAGTTTTGAAGAGAATTACATTAATTTTGAAATTAAAAAACAAAACACCTTTAGTTTTAAATGTATAAGTGTCTTTTCACAAAAAATACTCAACAAAAGAAATATTACCAAGATTCTTATATACACATATATATATATATTATAAGATAGCATAGACACCAAATCAACAGTTTAGTAAGTTAACTTTAAGTATTTAAGTTTTAATATAATAAAATATATTAAATTAGAAAGACTAACGAAATTCAAAAAGAACATGTATACAAAAAGATTACACTTATTTTTAATTATATTTCAAATTGGCTCTATATAAAATCATTCATAGGATTGATTGTAATACATTGGAAAATAAAAGATTATATTAGAGATCAATAACACCAAGCAATTATCTATTAAACTATGTTTGTTAAAGCCAGTATGCAAATTAACCACACATATATTATTTAAATGTTCATTTCTTAGTAATATATAAGACACATTGCAGGATTTTAAACGCACTACTAACATGGGCAGTTTTGAGGGCAAATCTAACTCAGGTTTTCATAGAGACATCCTTAATCAATAACATTTATTCTATGTAAAATGATAAATAAGATTTATTCTATTTATTAATGATTTTATAATTGATTAAATACTCATTGAACACTTATGTAAGCAGTGACATAGTTTCGGTTACAGACAGACACAAATCTCTATTATAATAAGACATATATATGTGTGTTATGTTAGTTGAAAATAACATAACCCAGCCCAAAATGTTCATCTAGCAAGATTTTTATTTGAGCAATACACTTAAAATGTTCTTACAGAATAAAACAATTGCCAAGCCAATTTACCATTAAATATCATTGGTGTGAGTTTTGTGTTCATAAAAAACATTCTTTAAATCATCCAAGTTCTCAATATAATTAGAAATAACTAATTAGAATGTTTTATTCCTTCCTAAATAGAAGCATCAATATCATCATGGATTGCTCTTACAATGTAAAAACAATAGGTTTACAGATTGTTTAGTCTTATTATAAAAATGATAATGTTCCACCATTTAAGCATTTATTATATTTACTTAAATAAAATTGATCAAAAAGTATTGAGACTGCAGATTTGATTTTTAAAATCAATGAGAGGTGGTATACAATTGAGAAACTTAGGTTAAAAAAATGTCCAATTTCTTTTTACAGCAATTTAATACAATCTGGAAAAAAAGAAGCCCAAAAACAATAAATGAAGCTAGTCTTGATACTTTTTGGAATGAGGCTTGATAATTTGGATTTTTGGACTATTGTCCTCATCTTTATGTTATCTACACAATGTCTTGGTTGATGGTGCCTCTGGCCTTCTCAGGTCTTTCTTGTCAAACTTGGGAACACTCTCCTCAAATTTGGGAACTATCTCTTGAATTCGGGAGCCTTCCTGGAACTTCCAATCTAACCCTTTTTTCAATCCATGGGGCAGACTGTTCTCTATTAACAGGACTGGGTATAAGAGTTAAGCTTTGTTGATTATACTATGTTACTGTCACCGTTGACCAGGATTGAACTTGCAGTCTAGAGATAACTGTTACTTAGAACTGTATTAACCAAGCCTATATCACTATGCATGTGTTCAATTGGATGAGGCTTTGATAATTTGGATTATTTGGATTATTCGGGACTATTGTCTCATCTTTATGTTTTCTACACATCGTCTTGGTTGATGCGCCTCTCTGGCCTTCTTCAGTCTTTCCACAACCTCTCTTCAAATTTGGGAACTATTCTTTGAATTCGGGAGCTTTCCTGGAACTTACAATTAACCAGGACTGGTATAAGAGTTAAGCTTTGTTGATTATTCTATGTTACTGTCACCGTTGACCAGGATTGAACTTGCAGTCAAGAGATAACTGTACTTAGAACTGTATTAACTCACGCCTATATCCACTAATGCTATGTGTCCAATTGACTCATGGTGTAATGGTGTACTAGCTTAGCCCACTAACCATTGCACTCCATGAATCACCCAGATTTGAACAAATAAATGTACAAAACCTAATATGGTCTTTTTTTATTTCTCAAATTAAGGTAACTTTCTTTCATTTACAAAGTTTTTGGACAATAGCTCATTTCGCAACTCACTAGATTGACTACACATGTTCATTGGAGATAATCTTTTTTACTTTCTTTTTTTTATTTTTATAAATTGATCTTGCCACACAATATGATTATTATTATTATTTGGGTGGGGGTTGTTAGGTGTTTTTTTTGTTGTTGTTGTTTAGTTTCTAACAATAATATCCACTGCCAGAATATAGATTTGCTGATCAAGAAAATTATTCAGTTCCAGGACAATGAGGTCACCTTACTAGCCCACAATAAAGAAACTAACTCTAGAATGTGTTTTTTACTGTTGGTTTCTGTCTGTAGCGAGCAAAGCTAGTATTTGAATTAGTCTATACCCCCCATTTCTTCTTGTCTCTCTCATATTTGAACTAGTCTATACTGTTTCACCCCCTCATTTATCTTCTCTGTCTGTCTCTCTCTCTCTCTAGAACTTGAACTAGTTTATACTGAACTGTCTCTTCTCTCTCTCTCTCTCTCTCTCTCTCTCTCTGAACTGCTTATACTGCACCTCCCTTCTCTCTAACTGCATCTATACTGCACCCTCTCTTCTCTCTCTTTAAGTCTGCATCACCCCCTTTCTCTTCTCTATCTCTCTCATAGTTGAACTAGTATAAACTGCACACCCTCATTTCTCTCTTCTCACTCTCTTTCTCTCTCTCAACTAGTCTATGCTGCACCCCCGTTCTTCTCTCTCTAGTATTTGAACTAGTTTATCCTGCACCCCCCACGCTATTTATCCTAGTTCTCTCTCTTTTTTCTTTTCTCTCTCTCTCTCTTCTCTCTCTCTTTCTCTTATTTCTTTCTTCTTTCTCTTCTCTCTCTCTCTCTCTCTCTCTCTCTTTCTTTCTCTCTCTCTCTCTCTTCTCTCTCTCTGTGCTTAGTAGCAGGCAAGTGTCCAACACTTTATTGATAGATAAATTGCTCACACCTCCCTTTCCTCATCCATGTACCTCAGCAGCCACAATCTCCTCCTACTCCCAGACTCCCAGCCTGAGTCCTCCTACACCTAACTACACCTTGTTCACCCTCTTCTCAAGAGCAGACGTCCCCCTTCTCTTTACTGTTTCTAGTCCTGTTTTATACTACTTTTGTCTGTTAAAATGAAAAAAGAAAAAAAAAGATGTCTGCTATTGGTGGTTTACAAGTGTTTGTCTTATTAGCTCAGCCTTTTGTTTCTCATGTTTTGCTGCATCAGGGACTTCTTCTTCTCTTATACCACCATGTGCACATCTATTGATGTGCATATATATATATATATATATATATATATATATATATAATAAATAAGGGGTCAGTTTAGCTTAGTCGTAGAGCATCCACCTAGGAACTACAAGGTTTCGCTCCGATACTGGCCCTTACTAACTCAGCACATGAGTAGTACAGCTTGGGTCTGTGGTGTAAAGTGAGAAGCTGATCTTGGTGTGGCGCTCTACTCAGACACAAAAACAATCTTCCTGGCCTAATGCTAGTGAAAAAGTGATAGACCCCTCACTGTATGGCTGATACTGACAATAGGCCACTCCACACACTTTACTTATATATATCACACCAACCCCTCCACACTAGTAGGATGTGACACAAGGTCAATTTCTTAAGTGGAGTTTAATAGGTTTGAATTAAGATTGTCCTTCCTCATAGACTGGTTGCCTACCAAAGTTAAAGAGTCCAGTTTACTCTACTATTACACATAGTTGGAGGGAGAAAAGTTGAATGCAATATTTTCCCATGGTACTAGTGGCTATGTGAAATGCAAACTACCCTTGTCCAGGATTGAACACGGTTTTGCTGTATCCATTTCATTCGATGAACTATAACCCAATTTGAACCTCCCAATAATAATATATATATATATAGTATATAAGTGTGTGATGTGTGTGTGTGTGTGTGTGTGTGTGTGTAGAAGGGGCTGCAGTTGAATAACAAAGCCATGTGAAGAAAAACTTTGAAAGAAGTTAACTCCAAAAAATCAAAACTGACGAAGGAAGCTCTATCAATTATAATGTATTTCTTTCATACTTAAAGAGGGTGATATAAGATTTAGTGAGAGACAGTGATCAAACATATAAAATATGATATTTGAGGCTGATAATATTTGAATTAATATGTTGTTTTAAAAACATTCTTCAAAAAATCAAAAAAGTACTCAATACCAAATTTTGAGTTTTTTGGAAGAAATATTTTTTAAACAACTTGTTTATTCATATATATATATATATATATATATATATATATATAATATATATAGTATAATGTGTATGTAACAGCATTTCTTTTAAGAATGGTTTCATTGAAAAAAAAAAAAACACTGATAAAGTTTTTTTAAATTTATTGATTTTTTTCTTACAAGATTTCTTAAGTTCAATTTATTCTAGAATAATCACCCCAACTCCATCATTGGTCATTTTCAAGAGTATAGTGAACATGTTCTTATTTTTTCTTTAAAATTCAGTGAAAATTTGTTTTTAATATCTAAGTTACTTTCCCTGAAGAGTATGAAGAGATTTTGAATATTTATAGTCTTTTTCTGTTATATCTTAAAATTTAGATTGTCACATTAAAAATATATTTAGAGAAATCCATAAAGTTCTTGAGAAAAATGATATGCATATATTGTCTAAGGAACATAAATTCTTGCTTACTTTAATGATAAATGAAGCAAATAAATAAAAAAATTCTGTATACCTATACCAAATTCATGCACAGCATAGAGCCTATATTGAGTGACACACACACACACACACACACAACACACACACACACACACACACACATATATATGATATATATATATAATATATATATATATATATATATATAAAAGTAATTGGTAATTGCTTGAAGCATGTTTAAGTATGTTATAAAATAATAAAATTCGAAGGCAATACAATGCGTAAAAAATAAGACAAAAAGATGTTTTATATGTCTAATCGATTTCAAAGCAAAAGCTTTATCATCAGAGTTTAATTTCAGAGAATGACGTGCTTATTGTTTTTTTATTTGTGGGTTTTATAATTTCTCTCTTATTTCCTTTTCCCTCTTTTTTCCCTCTCTTTCTTCTTCTCCTCCTACTATAGTATATTATATATATATATATATATATATTATATTATATTATAATATACATCTAAACATATGAGATAGGAGCTCAATAATTCTTAAAATATTCTTTGGCAAGAAAACTCACTGATTGGTCAGAATTGCAATTTTACATCTAATCTGTGTTTACAACTACGTCCGTGGAAACAAATAGTTCTTGTGTTTGCCTCCTCCTTTTCACTTTCTTCAGGATGCCTTAGAGGTCAGATTACGTGTGAATTCTTTCTCCCCCACCCCACCACCAGGTGTGAATGGTTTATAAGTGACCCAATTTCCTGTCAGGCCTACTGACCCTTCACACTGCTAACAAAATCTGTTGACTCATTTCTTTCCAAACCAGCCAATATTCTTTCTCTTGTATCAACTCTATCATAATAAAATGATGAAGTATATATTTTTTTACAACATAGCATTTTGTCCATTTCTTCATGATACATCAGGTCCCTATAACAATTACCTTTGTGTAATAAATGTGACTTTGACGTGATACGGTCCATCATGTAGCAAATGTACGATTTTGTATATTTATAAGCTAAGACGGGGTCAGTGTTATGTTGAACGTAGACGGGGTCAGTGTTATGTTGACGTAAGGACGTAGCCAGTGTATGTGACGTAGACGGGCCAGTGTTGTTGACGTAGCCGGGGCCAGTGTATGTTG
>CM042160.1:15744981-15760488 GCA_023376005.1 Doryteuthis pealeii | reverse complement strand
ACAAACCCTCCTTTCTTTTTACAGGCATTTTGCCTTGAAATTGGTTAGAAAATTTAACCGTTTTCTATATTTAAATCAGAAAAATGTGAATCTATTTATAAAAATGATAATGAATAAATTATAAATAGAAGGATTTTTGTGAATTTAGGCAGACGATCTTTGATGCTATTTTCCTCAAAACAATGGGACAAATAAAAGAATCTAATTTTTGATGCAGTATTCTTACATTAACACACAATCTTTGCATAGATGGACATTTGATATTTTTATATAAAGTGAAAAATCAACCTACCCTAATGTTCATGTCATAATGAGAGAAACAGATATCTGACTGAACCTGTGTCAAACTTCACAATTTTCCAACACCTCCTGAGGCCATATAGAAATTAATTGGTGTAATGGTTACTGTCAGAGGTAATGGACATGGTGGAGCGAGTTCAAAATCCTGGACAGCACTGTTGGCATTTCACATAGTGATATTATCCTTTGGGAAAGATAGGTCTCTATCTCTATATATATCTCTCTCCAGCTATGGGTAATTAGTAAGGGTAGACTGGGCTCTTTAACTTTGGTTAAGGCAACCAGACTAGGAGAAGGAAAACTCTGAAATCAAACCTGTTAAATTCTTCTCAAGAATTAGGCCTTGTGTCACATCCTGCTCTTTTGCGGAGGATTGGTAACTATATCAGCGGTTAGGCGAAGCACTTGAGTATTTTGCTGAAGAGATTGTTTTTTTTTAATACTGTGGCGAATCTGCAATTGCCTCCACAAAGAGATTTTTTTAGGCTCATTTCCAATGTAGGTGATTATGAATGCTGCTCCATATAGAAAATCTATACTTCTATGGGTTGACATCCTATCTCAGAAACAGCATTCATTACATTTTAAAGACTGAGGCATGCATAGCCTTCCATTTCTCTAAATTGACTCTTGTTATTATATCTCAGCTAAACTTAGTAAAAAGTTATTTTCAAATAATTTTTAAGAATATTGACACTGTAATATGCTTTTATAGCTAAGGTTTAGTATTCAGGTTCCCCAGCACTGCAAGAGTTTGTGCTCAATCCATTTACAAATCAATATGTCCACATACTAATTATATTGGAAGGCAAGTTTACATCCATATTAGGTTTTTCATTTAGGATACATGATGAATTAACCCTTCAAAAACAATGGTCACTACTAGTATACCAACACAGGAGATCAAAGTCTCCCATCTAGTTATTTGTTGGATTACTTCCTTGTTATAAACCTAAAAAACTTTCTATCTGAATTAAAATAGCCTTCAACATTGCATTCTTGAAAAATGAATCTTCTAATTACGCAATAAAAAAAGCTCATTGTGGTTTATGGAAATGGCAATCTGCCGATGTTGGATTTATTATTTTTGATTTTTGCCTACTTGACAAATTTGCCTTTTTGGATTTAATGCTTGAACTGGATTGCAATAATTATTTATTGACTAGGGACTTGAATTGCTAATCATGTGGTGAGTTAACTGGAACTAAAAACCCTATTACCAACTTCATTCTCTGTATTACAGTTTAATATGGTCACACTTTTCACTACTTACAAAGGTATAAATTCAAATACTGATTTTCTAGGAAGACAAAACCCCACTACTGAGGCTTAAAATTGGGGCCCCATTAATACCAAACTTCCCTCCCATAATTAAAATCGACCCAAACCCAACCCACCACCACCCAACCACCCCACCAAGCTGGAATTTGATGGCTATGCTAAGCTCCACTTAGGCAAATATGCAAGAAGCAGCTAATTACTAAAGATTGCACTTGCAACATACTTATCAAGTAACTATTTGCAGTTGCCATTTTGAAGAAGAATGATAAATTTGAAAAAGACAAAAAAAGTAATAAATAAAATTTTCTGCAAAAATCAATATTATCAGGAATTAAGTAATTCCCAAGTCTAAGAATTGAAAAAAAAGTTGGTTTTGCAGACACCAGCAACTATTTAATTTCTTGGAGAATGGATTAAGATTAGGAAATCACTTCTAATAACATTGAGATTATGGACTTATCAAAAGTCATAGTCCATTGAGCTTTTCTACTTAACTTGTCATAAAAATCCTTCTTTCTTCTCTACACAAGACAGAAAGAGAGGAGAAATAAGGCTAAATGAATGTATATTTATGGAAACATCAACTATTATATAGTGGTCATATAGAGCCCAAAATTAAACAAACAAAAATAGAATATGAATAGTTACTCTTGTTAATTTATAAATAATAAAAGCCATAATGAAAATGTCCGACAAAATACTGAAAGAGGAGCTAATCAGGGGTACATTAGGGGGCTGGGGTCATGTGGTCATTTTGTGGGCTGGAGGTTTGTCAAAGTGTTTGAAACCGAACAGAATCTTATTTACACTGTTTTTATAATTACTGATAAATTAAAGCAGACAATTTCAAGGAGAAGGAAATTCTTGATTAAAATCAGCAGCTTAAAATGTGACCTTGTATTGCATAAAGCCCATAGAGTAGGGGTTGAATAAATACATACTTAGTAAACAATTAAAAAATGTCAATTCATAATTGATGACAACTAGAAATTGCCATGAATTTATCAACTTCTCTTTCATAGCTTGGTTGAATGGACAAAACTGTTAAACTTATTAATGATAATTACTTTGCAATTTATTTCAAATTCATAATAAATTAATTTTTGAGGATTTAATAAGGATAAAATTCAAATAAAAAAAATAACAAACTTCCATGAGCCTTCATCGGAAGAACCCTCTGCACATGTGCAGGAAAAAGGATCCACTCCCAACCCCAAAGAGAATCTCTTGGCCATTCTGACTTAGGTCTTAACTCAGACATGACACTTCTACTAGTCAGGAAGAAATTTCCTTACCATGTGATGTCTTTGATTCAAGAATAAAGACAAAATCATAAAACTAACTTTATCTTCATCTCTTCCTGTTTCTTCCCTTAAATTCCTTTTTCAGTGTGACCACCAAATAAGATGGTGTTAAAAGCAAACCCTAGGAAGATGCACCAGGAATAACAAGTTACTTTTTAAACCTAAAACAATAAACCCCTTGCCACCCTACAGGAGTTTCATTGACAACTGAAACTTTTTTTATTTTTAATTCATTTCATTTCTAGAGCATTTCTTTTTTCAACTCTTTTGGTACAGCACATTTGGCAACAAATTCCATCCCGGAATGAACTTTTGATCATAAAATAAAAAATGTAATGGAGTTTTACAATTACTATACACTATTAAAGTTGGGGGCAGGGTATATAACACAATTATGTTTATAAGAGAATTTTTTATTTACTGATACTTTTAAAGATGCAGGTTTTACTAAATTTTTAAAAGTAATAAAACATATTTTTGTTTTTATTTAAGGGCTGGAGTATATCAAACAAGAGGCACTTTCAGGAGGTTATAATACACAATATAAAGTTTTTTTTTAATAATGTAGATTAAAATTGCATCTTGCCCTCAAACATATTTGTGAGATTCATTTTGTTCCCTGAACCAAAAGTGTTAAGCTTCTTTAACTTCCATCGAACATTTGTTTGTTGGGTAAAAAGAAGTCTAAGAAATTCATTTAAAAGTTTAATTAAAAGGAATTTAAGTATTTTTGTTTCCTGATTAAGTATTTTTGTTCATCATGAATTTCATGAGGTCAAATAAAAATGAATTTAAATTGTGTTTTCAAGGCTATGCCTACATTAAGGAAAAATCTGAAATTTCAACTTTTTATATTTAGTTTTTGTTTTTAAATCATAATTTTTCATGCTAATCATTAAATATCATTTTCAGCCTTATTGTTTTCTTTTTTAATCTTTCAATTTTGAAGGGGATTTTTTTTTTTTTCAAGATTTTTAATGTGAACTAAAGTTGCATCTAACCCTCACACACAAAATATATTTGAGCAACTTGAGTTGCTTCTGTACTAAAAAGGGTTAAGGTAATACAAGGTAAAGCTTTGCCATGTGCAGTCATAGTCAAATTAATGCAGCCATGTCATATGTGATTACAGTTGAATTCTTCGTGATGTACCATGTGCAAATAATGTTTCGTTGCTGGTCTGTATTTTCTACTCTCAAAGGAATTTTGCAGAGAATGTTCTTGGAATTTTGACACAAAATTTGATTATTTTTGTCATATTTTTCATTAACCCTTTTGCAGGCAGATCATTTTTAAAAAATCCTTGTAGAGTGGGTGAATTATTTTCGGAAAATTTGTTGAATTTTCAAACAAGTCAATTAATCATATTTAAAAATCAAACAAAACATAATAATCTGATCAGCAATTGTACAATAGCATAAAAACTATAAACTTTTAATTATGATATTTTGCAACATATCCTTTACACAATCCTATGCCACTGTGGGGCCTCCTCACAACGTTTTTACACATTAACATTGAATTGGTCAATTTGAAGCCAATAGGAAAATGCCTTACACCAAGCTACTATAAATATGTCACTCTGCCTGCAAAAGATTTAAAATTACTGTCATAAAAACCATTAAAGATAAACAATATCAGTAAATTCATACTGTACAGCTTATGGAAAAAATTGTTGATTCAGATTCAAATTTGAGTGAAATTAATTTTACCAGTGTTTTCTTTAAAATGTTTATTGGTCATTATTTGTTATCTGTACTATTTAACTCATATTATATACCAATATTGGATTGCTTGAAGGTGGGGAAGATATTTAGTCAAGTTCCTACTCACCAAGGATTAATATTAGCATATGATATACTAACTCTAAATAAACAGAAGGAACGACATGATAAGTTCATTTACACATACAAAAACATTTGATATGTACATAATATACATATAAGTAGAACTGAAAAGAATACACAAATATGTTCCATCAGATACAATATGCACATATTATTCTATGAACTAGCAGTATGTGAAAGAATTATAACAATGAAAAAAAGGTTTACCTGAGATTGATATGGGGTAAAATGGTCTATATTAGCTTTACTGTATAAGGCAAGAAATGACATATCTACTGTTCAAAGAACAGAGGCAAAAAAGAACGAGAATGAATTTCTAAAATTTGACACTATGAGCCACCAAATGGTCATGCCCATTCTCCAATGGAGATAATTATTTATTGTCTCTCTACACATTGGAAAATTTATGAAGTTGTCTCTGGCTAGAATTATATTATATCTTCATTCTCAGTCTTTATGAGGATTTCTTAGACTTATATATATATATATATATATATATATATATATATATATATCTGAGCAGTCATTCGAGCCAATATTTGGTGACAATTTTTTTTAAATTTCTTGTGAAAGAATTCAATAACAAAAAAAAGGATCATGGGTGCCTACCATAGATCTGAGGTCCATTGCTGAAACCGGGATAATAGTCCTTGTTAGATACTCTAATATCTTGATGCTTTGTTGGCAGTACTTAGAATATTCTGTCTGTATCCCCTAAAAAAATATGGGATGTCCTGAGTATGACACATTCAAGTTCTGGTGATCTGAGAAGTGTGGAGCACCTCTTCATCAGCATTACTCCCAGGTCCACTATGATCCAGAGAGGAATTAACTGTTCAAGTCCCATCTATGGGTCAAATTTATTTGTTTGAAAATTATTATTATAGGATTGAAAAAGAAACTCTTAAAAAATGACTACACAAAAAAAAGTAAATATAAATTTGATTCCCTAATCTCTAGGTATGAAATAACCATAGATATGCCAGATTATAACTTTGCTTTAATTGTAGTATTTCATAATATAATATAATAAAAACCATAAGGGCTCCAGTACAATAAGTATAGGTTCACATTAGTCTTCAACTGGTGAGCCATAGGGTACTTCTCAGGTGGGCTATGGATATAATGTGTTACACTGTGTTGAAATTCATATTTCTTACATTATGATATTAGAATATCATGTAGCATTTGTTGACATTTGGTCATTACAAAAAATGACAGTAAATGTGAGTGTATATATATATATATGTGTATATATATATATATTGGATACTGAAACATTGCCAACATTTCTATATATACATGTGGGGACCCACTGATGAGTTTGGCCTATGTTTCACAAACTTTATGTATACACAGCCATTTGTTTTACTGGAAGCTTTGGCATTGGTTGCTACCAAAATTCAGAAAATATAGCAGCAAAAGGGTTAAAAGAAAATTCCTCTGTGGTGTGAAATAAAACTGAGAATTCATGGGTGGCAAAAGAGACAGCCATTTTGTTTGAAACCAACGCCATTGTTGTCTGCCTGTCTCTATGTGTCTCGTCTGACTTGAATTCTCCCTTTCAAGAGATATTAATACCTATTTATGGTGGTCGCTTAAGTACATAACACTTGTTTGTTTAAAAAGAGCAGTTGTAAAATTAGTGAACAAAGTAGAATAGCTTAGTGTTATAAGAGTCTTAAGTTATAGCAGGATATAATACACCAGAGAACTCAAATTTTTTAAATATTTTTTAAAAAGTTATAATCTATTAATAGCCTTTTCTATTTGCTTCTCTTTTATTGTAGAAGTAAAAATTGAAATTCTTTTCTAATTAAAATCTCCTCAAGTTTATTGGTTTTGTCATGACATTATGACTTGTTCATTCTCCGGGCTTTTTCAGGTGAAAACTTTTTTAGAGTGTTAGCCGCATTAAATATCTTATACAAGTTGAATAGTTTTTCCTTATAAAATGAGACAAAAAAACCTTTTGTAGTTATTTTTATCCTTTTTATTAAAAATGAAGCGGACAGAATCTTAGTGAATAAAAATATTCAAAAACGATTATTGTACAAAAAATTGTAGCACTTGTCTGAATGGATAGTTCCAAGTTGAATGTGGTGTCATATGTGCTGACATCTCATAGACGCCACAATCAACACTTTTCTAGTCTTTATTCATGGCATATCAGCAGCCATACTTATTCTATTTATTCAGAAGTTTATATTCATGGTAACTATACACTCTATCCGATGGGAATTTATAACTTATTTGCTTACATTCCTTTTCAACTTCATTTATATATTTATAAACTGTGAACCATACTGTTGACTCAGTTACTCAAATAGATACTAATTCAATTAAATGAATGTAGAATAAATAAAAATTCAGGATAATGTTGAGAATGCATTCCTCTATGTTAAAATTAAATTTAGACAAATTTATTTGCCAACTACAATATGGAGACGTTTTTGAGAATATATTGTATATTTTTCTATTATTATTTGTTTGTTATGCCTCCTTGGGCATCTGGTTTTTCTATCTTCTCACATCAATTTAACATGAAACATAAAAAATAAAAGTTTGCACAGAACATATACAATGTTAATACAACTATATATAGATCAAATTCTGTTAATTAAATCATCTGATAGTTCCCTAAAATGACCATTTAATTCTGAAATCATCCAAATTATTCTTAAATATTTTACATTATTTTTTATCTGATTGGACAATTTTGTTATTCTATCAGCAAAAAAAAAAAAAAAAAAAAAATCCAATTGATTAATAAACTTAGTTTTTGAATTTTACCTAAAAAGTAAATTTCCAGTTCAAGGAAAATATTTTTTTTAAATATCTACCATTATTGAAGAATTCCATTATTTCTAAAGTTTTCAATTAGATCACCTCTCATTCTGCTTTCTACAAAAGTATTTAATCCTAATTTCTCTAATCTCTCCCTGTAACTGTAATTTTTTACTCTTTTTATTACTTTTTTGTCATTCTTCTTTGCATCAATTATTTTGAAAGTTTCAATTAGATCACCTCTCATTCTTCTTTCTAGTAAAGTAGTTAATCCTAATTTCTCTAATCTCTCCCTGTAATTGTAATTTTTTACTCTTTTTTTATTTTGTCACTCTTCTTTGCATCAATTATTTTGAAAGTTTCAATTAGATCACATCTCATTTTTCTTCCTAGTAAAGTAGTTAATCCTAAATTTCTCTAATCTCTCCCTGTAACTGTAATTTTTTACTCTTTTTATTACTTTTGTCACTCTTCTTTGCATCAATTATTTTGAAAGTTTCAATTAGATCACCTCTCATTCTGCTTTCTACAAAAGTATTTAATCCCAATTCTTTGATATCTGATTAATTAAAATAGAATAATTCAATAAGTATATTTAGAATTATCATTCTAATAACTTAGATCCAAGTAAAATAAATTCTTCACAAATTTTAAAATAAAACATTTTATTTAAATAAAATAACTTCATTTTTTTAGATATGTGTGATGTCACCACATATGTTACCATATTATACATGAAACAAGTTTTTTACAAGTTCCAAAACCTTATTAACCCTTAATTAACTGATGGCTGATATCTAGGCTGTTTCATAGTATATATCCAAGGCATCCTGTATTCCAACTAAGGAATTTCTATTTCTACATTCTTAGTGTTAAGAACCAATAAAACTGTATATTCATGTAACCCCTACAGCATTGTCAGAATGTGATACAGGGTCATTTTTTAGGTGGAGTAAGACTGGTTTAAAGTCAGAGTTTTCTGTCTCCTAGGTTGGTTGTGAAAGAACCCAGTCTGTTTATTATTGTGACAAGAGCAGATGGATTTTTTTTTCAAAGGTGTTTGTGCAAAGTGAAAGCAAACTGCTTTTCCAAGTGGATTCTATTTCCTGTGACAATAACCATTACACTAAACATGCGTAAATTTTCAAAGTCGTAATATTAAGTTCATTTTCTTTTGCAGTTCATTTTCTTGGAATTGATTGAAAAAGTGGACAAATGTTAAATTAACGAAAATATTCTCAAACTAAAAATTCCTTTTTCCTTTCCTTAAAAATCTAAATGGAAACAACATAATGATATTAGAGATTTTCTGATAAACAGTGAAACTTGGGAATTTTTAGTTAACAAAACACATGACTATTTCAAAAGAAATACAACATTTTTGTCTTTAACAGTTACAAATGAAAGAATGCAGACAAACACATTTACATTTTTCTTATTTATATTTTTTCATTACATCAATGAGTCAATTTTTTTTTCAGATTTCATAAGGTGTTTGTTAAAAGATGAATTAGACAAAAATCAAGAAAAAACTTTCTCGTTCACATAACAAATTGATACCAATTAAGACAAATAAAATTCAAGTAATTTATGTTGAAACTAAAAATTAAGTCTGGAAAATAAAAATAATAAAACTAACCAAAGTTAGCAGAAGTAAATAAATATTAGACTTATGATTCTGTCAACCAATAGTTCTTTGTAATTCAACTAGTTAGAGCAGCTGGTGTGTTTAAACAGGCTTATCCGAGGCAAAGGGGTCATGGGTTTAAATCTTATTTATTAGTTCTAATCTGCACAGATATTCATCAATCTTTAAGGATTGAAAATTTTACAAGTACAGAAATGAAATTACTTTTCCTAATGTTGCTCAGTAACAAATCTTCTAACTTGTTGAAATTAATAGAAAATTGGTCTAAATATAAGGATTTTTTTTTTCAGGTTGGTAAACTTCATGTTTACTTCTCAGGATTCAGCAGAGTAATCTTATATTATTACATGTATGTTTGGTTTAGTGTATTGACTGATCATCTCATGAACTGAGGAAAACATCCCCAAAATGTGAAAATAATTGATGATGAATTAACATTGATCATTTTCAATAAGGGTTGCCAACCTGAAATATAGAATAAAATCAATCTTATTGTTTTCTAGGCACACTCATTATGAACAAGTTTAGACCCCAAATAAAGTGACTTGTCATAATGTTGCCAATTGCCAAATCTTCTAATTCCAATGATTTGCATGAAGAGAAAAATAGAAAATTGGTCATTAACATCATCATTAGGTCATACCAACAGCATGGATACCTATGTCTCTCTCTTGCCAACCATCCCTATTTATCATTGTTCATGGTAGATCTGTACAAAGCTGGTTGCTGTAGGTTTTTGCTGGTTGGCCTACACTGTATGTCAATGTGCAGGTGTCCACTGGAAAACATCACTTATGAGTTTTTGTCCTTGTTTCTCCGGCAGTGTCCAACATGTCTTTTTCACTTTACTTGGATGATGATAGGAGGCAAGTGACCATACAGGTGCTTTTTGTGGAGTGCTAGTTCCAAGATTAGTTCAAGACAGCATGCACATATCCTTGTGTAGTTCCTATCTAGCTTTTTCTCTAAGTGTTTTGGTAGAATCCAAGTGGTGCAGCCATACGGTAGCAATGACATGGCTACAGCTTGGAAAAATGCGCACTTTATCTTATTAGAGAGATCAGATTTCCTTGAACATAATGAGTCAGATTTTTTTCTTTTTCAGGTTGACAACCCTAACTAACCAAAGTTAACAGAAATAAATAAAAATTAGTAGTTTTAAATAGAAAACTGGCAGCTAGAATAATTTCCAGCTTTTTATTTAAGAAAGGCATGAACCTTAAGATTTTAACCCATTATTTGATATACTCAGACTTTTACCTTTGTTTTTATTATAGTAGCAGTGTTTTTGGAACTTTGCCCTTGAGCCTTCTTCAGGTGTCTTTTAGTCAGTAAACCTTCTGGGAATTTTTAACCAAATCCATTATTCGATGTCCAAAAATAGAGTTTTCTCTTTCCATTGTCCATACATTGAGGATATTTTGTATCATAGTTCATCTTTGTGACTTTGCTCTCCTGTCTCTCCTATGAAACAATAGCTAAGGACTTTTTAATTGAACTCACAGCCAACTGATCACAAATATGCTTTTACTATTGTCTCATTGGACAATCAGGTTGTTGGAATTATTTAGTATGGGGGGGGGAGAGACAGTGAGAAACTGAACCATTTTTATTATTGCCATGATTTAAAATGAAACTTCAAAGGTTTAGACACACATAGGAGGTGATTAGTTTTTATTGATTATTCATGTGAAAGTTCCCTTACTTGTAGTGAAAAATCCTAATTTTCTAAAAGGAAAGTTCTTAGAAATACCAAAAAATAGAAAATTTATGAGAATTATGACTTGATATTTACAGGATGTCAACTCTTGTTGAACTACTAATGTTGAAGTCAGTCTTTTTTTGAGTCTAATTAACTTATGCACAAAATGTTATTTTAATTTTTTTTTTGTTAGATGTTATAAAAGCCTTACCATACATACAAGACATTACTATGACAATTTTGTCCTTGGAACCAAAAAATAGATACTTTTATATCTTATAATTCACAATTTTTAAAATTTTTTATCTTTGTTGTTGTTGTTGGTTTTTATGGCATGGCAATTCTTGTTGGGTTATTTAATGCCAAAGTTAATTTTTTTTAGTCTAATTAAGTTAGATAAGTTATCAAAATTTAAAATTTTTATTCTCTTTTTGGAGAGATGTAATAAAAGCCTATAATAAAAGAAAATAATCACTTCCTATCTGTGCCTAAAGCATTGGAGTTTCATTAAAATTTGTGGTAATTATAAAAAAAAGGGTTCAGTTTTTTCAGTGTTTTTGTTTTTTGTTTGATACTGTATATTCATTAAAACATTAATCCGTTTCATTGCAGTTTGTCAATTAAACTGTTAACCCATTCAATTGCAGTATAACCAATAAAACGCTGACTCATTTTATTACATTTAAAACTATATTCTGAATAATATTCAATTTCCAGAATGAAAAGATTTAGCAATATTACAAGCTTTGAGAATGAAAAGTTTTCTAATCTAGTGTCTTTCAGTAAGAAATGATTTACATATACCAGAGAAATAAAACATCATTTACGTAAACAACCACAAATGCCAATAAGAAGAAAGTTTAGTGAAGCCCTAAACAGACAAGAATTGTTTCATTTATCAAACAACAAAACTGGAAAGCAATGAATATTAATATTATATGACATTTACAATAGCAATAAGTAACGTTGAATCATAAAAACAGACAGGTTTTCAAAAGATCAATGTTCTATTAAAACTAGTTGTAAGAAATTGTCTGTCTTTTTTTCAATAAAACTGTTTTACTGTAAAATAGTTTTGATAAAAGATTGATAATGATATTGGTATCAACAATTGGTAAACCATGTCATATGATGCATCAAAGAGAACAAAAATTATATTATACAAATCAAAAGAAATATTCAAGATGTTTTTTTTTTCCATTATATTATACTTATAAAATATGAAAAAAAAAACTTTATGCTGCTCTGCATTTTCTTTTTTATGTTCAATACTTCTTTAATCTCTCTATATGTTACAAACTTCTCATGAGAATCATATATATAAGTATATATGCACACACACTCACATACATATATATATATATATATATATATGTGTGTGTGTGTGTGTGTGTGAATATATATATATATATATATAAGAAATAATAATGCAGTTTGCCATAATTATGAATAGAGAGTGCTCAATATTTGTGATAGTGTATTTGTGGATCTAAGTTAGGATAGTGTAGGCACAGAGCCAATAGCACTGATGGGATCATCAGACCAGGTTCTTGGTCTAGTGACAATCACCAAGAGCCATTGACTGTGTGTCTACACTATATATATATATATATATATATATGTGTGTGTGTGTGTGTGTGTGTGTGTATGTGTGTGTGATGTGCATTTAGACAGCAGATTCTCTTGTAGGTATATCTTATTGAAAATGACTGTTTAGTTTTTATTTATCTTTTCTTATTGGTGAATGTGATATTGCAACTGTGGTTGTAGGCAGTTTAAAAAAACTGTCCTAAGTCTCTGGAAGTGTAGTCCAAGTACAGGTACTTTTGACCATCTATGATTTTCAATGACATAGGTACTCTTGTATAGTGAAATACCAGATTAATTCTGTGTGCAGGTGACATTCTGTGTCAACACATAGACCATTGGTGCTAGCTTGATGTAGTTAGAGATAGCAGTTAAGGGTCATGTGTAGAAAAAGGGATTATTATTGAAAACTCTTAAGACATAAATGCACATATGCCTCCTTCTACCACCACCCTATTAAAAATTAAGATTTGATTTATATTCTTGAAGATGATTAAAAAAAATTAAATTGAAACATGGAATTTTTTATTTTTTTTATTTTTGTCTACAGTTTTCTTTTTATATAATTAATAGCCCTATTGATGGTTTAAATAAAAACCGAAATGCTATAGTGTTGGTTGAAAAAGAATGTCAATTTTCGACTTAATTCATGTTTTTTTCACAATTCTTATACATCTATAAATATATAAAGGGCAGTTGGTGTGTATGTATGTCCGGAGGAAACTATGAAAATAAAAGAATTAACAACAAAATAAATATATATACACATTAAATATCACCAGGGCTTGGTTTTTGGGCAAAAATGATAGAGATTTGATTTATATTCGTGAAGACAATTAAAAAATAAAATATAACTGATAATAGCATGGATTTTTTTTTCATTTGATATTTTAGATAGGAGACATTAATTTTTCTTTTCGGAGTAGATGGATTAATGCAAGGTGTTTTCTTTATGTAGGGATTTTAATTGGGCATTCTATGAGGATCCAACTCCTGGTTAAAAAAAACCTATAATTACAAGATTTTGCACATTGTTAGATAACATTCTATAGGCAACAGCAATGTAGAAATAGGGATTCCCTGGCTGGGATTCAGAGTGCTTAGGTATATGTATTTCTAGATAGTGGAATAAATACCAGACACCCAAGTACTAAAGGTTAACATTGTATGAATATCAATTTCTCTTTGATCGAGTATAAATAAAAAATAACAAAATCAAAAACAGTCTACAATGTGAGTGACACTAATTGATTACAAATACAAAAATAGAATTCATATTATAATTGTTCACAAAAATATCAATGAAGAAATCTACTCTATGAATAACTTTTTATAGATCTGGAGTTATCTCCCTTGAGAAATTGCTGCACTAAGCTGCAAATTAGACTGAAATTACTTTATTTTTCAAGTTACAAAACTCATCCCTCTGTTGATGGGAATTGAATGTAATAAAATTTGTATGAATTTAACTGGAGGATCAAGTTTAATATGACAGATTTAATGTTAAATTAAATTGTTTGAATGAGTATGAACAGAATATCTCAGTGATTTACTCTCATAATTCTCTTTTTAGAATATGATTTACACTAGAGTATTATGAGAGAAAAGAATTTGGAAAGTCACTATCATTTATTACTATCTTAAAAGCAACCCAATTGGGCAACGATTAAGCTAACTCCTGTGGAGAGCTCTTGATTGGGCCAGCAATGAATATTCATGCATTGAGTACATATTGAATTTATTATACATACATTAAACAAACAGTTTCCCTCATCCCTAGCGCTTTTGAGACCTTACTTTTGGGATTACCCTTGTACTTTCTCAATACACAGGTGCACACACAACAAACATAACAGTGTTTCTAATAACCACACAGACAGTTTCCCTGCATCCCTAGCGCTTTGAAGACCTTATTTTAATTTGGTTTTGGTTTGGTTTGGTTTGTTTTACGGCATATCAACCTCAGTGGGTCATTTAATGCCGATAAAGTTTTGAAATAAATCAATTCTTAATGGATAATACAATTTTTGTATAAATACATTTTTCTATTTAACCCATAGATGGGACCCTAACAAGTACTACCACTCTGAGTCAGAGTGGACCAGGGAGCAATGGTGATGAAGGGGTGCTCCACATTCCCCAAACCTCCAGAACTGGAACCTCACCATCAGATAGAGTTTAACGTCATTCCCAGGACAAGTAGACCCTCAGCCACTGCCTTCTAGCACCCATATCATAAAAAGGGGTTGGGGCTTGCCATAAGGGCAATAGGGTTGGGAAAATCATATAGGTGTTAGGGCTTGACGTGACCAGCCGATTGATCGGAGGGGGCCTCTCCGACCGCCCGTCTAGCCCAAGATAGGGCCAAAGTGGAGTATTGCATGTCATGAACTGCTCATCCACCTGGGCTCTATCCTTAAGCATCACGGGTCACAACCCACGGCCAACAGGTGGCCCCATTGGGGGAGTCTTACCCCTCTGCAGAGGTGCAGTCGGTGCATTCTTACGCCCCAGCCGACAGAGTGGCCTTATTTTAAGTATTGCATTAATATCTACGCTTAATTTAAAAACAATTTGATGTGTGTAGTTCCTTACTTCCTATACAAACAATTATTTCTATTTCATAAATAACTTTTGCTGGATTTTGAAATTAATTTCAATTATTCCCAAATTTATTTTCCAGTAATAATTGTTATAATACCAAAATATTTGTTGCAAAAAAGCTTGTAAAATATTTCCAAAACTTATCACAGTAATGAAAAAGTAGGAATCCAAGATTTCCGGATTGTTGGTCTGGATTAATTTGCTCAGAGGTTTGGTCTCACTCCAAAATTGTATGATAAAGTTGAAAAAAAATGTGACACACTGACATTTGCATTTATTATTAAAGATATGTCTTCTCTCTATTTAGGATTATTTATGATAATATTCTTTTTTCTTTTAAGTGTGTTTTACACAGGAGGATGATAAAAAATAATCCTAATAGGAGAGTTGTATCATTAGAGATAATAGGGGATTTTCAAAAGAGAGCAATATTATTATTAATAAGGC
>CM042160.1:15727481-15732481 GCA_023376005.1 Doryteuthis pealeii | reverse complement strand
TAAAGTGTTGGACACTTGCCTGCTACTAAGCACAGAGAGAGAGAGAGAGAGAAAGAGAGAAAGAGAGAGAGAGAGAGAGAGAAGAGAAAGAAGAAAAAATAAGAGAGAAAGAGAGAGAGAAAGAGAGAGAGAGAGAAAGAAAAGAGAGAGAAGCTAGGATAATAGCGTGGGGGGTGCAGGATAAACTAGTTCAAATACTAGAGAGAGAAGAACGGGGGTGCAGCATAGACTAGTTGAGAGAGAGAGAGAGAGAGAGAGAAATGAGGGGTGTGCAGTTTATACTAGTTCAACTATGAGAGAGATAGAGAAGAGAAAGGGGGTGATGCAGACTTAAAGAGAGAGAAGAGAGGGTGCAGTATAGATGAGTTGAGAGAGAAGAGGAGGTGCAGTATAAGCTAGTTCAGAGAGAGAGAGAGAGAGAGAGAGAGAGAGAGAAGAGACAGTTCAGTATAAACTAGTTCAAGTTCTAGAGAGAGAGAGAGACAGAGAAGATAAATGAGGGGGGTGAAACAGTATAGACTAGTTCAAATATGAGAGAGAAAAGAAGAGAATGGGGGGGGGTATAGACTAATTCAAATACTAGCTTGCTCGCTACAGACAGAAACCAACAGTAAAAACACATTCTAGAGTTAGTTTCTTTATTGTGGGCTAGTAAGGTGACCCTGCATTGTCCTGGAACTGAATAATTTTCTTGATCAGCAAATCTATATTTCTGGCAGTGGATATTATTGTTAGAAACTAAACAACAACAACAACAAAAAAACAACCTAACAACCCCCCCCCAAATAATAATAATAATCATATTGTGTGCAAGATCAATTTTATAAAAATAAAAAAAAGAAAGCAAAAAAGATTATCTCCCAATGAACATGTGTAGTCAATCTAGTGAGTTGCGAAATGAGCTATTGTCCAAAAACTTTGTAAATGAAAGAAAGTCTACCTAATTTGAGAAATAAAAAAGAACCATATTAGGTTTTGTACATTTATTTGTTCAAATCTGGGTGATTCATGGAGTGCAATGGTTAGTGGGCTAAGCTAGTACACCATTACGCCATGTGTCCAATTGGACACATAGCTTAGTGGATATAGGCGTTGAGTTAATACAGTTCTAAGTAACAGTTATCTCTAGACTGCAAGTTCAACCCTGGTCAACGGTGACAGTAACATAGAATAATCAACAAAGCTTAACTCTTATACCCAGTCCTGGTTAATTGTAAGTTCCAGGAAGGCTCCCAAATTCAAAGAGATAGTTCCCAAATTTGAAGAGAGGGTTCCCAAGTTTGACAAGAAAGACCTGAAGAAGGCCAGAGGGCACATCAACCAAGACGTTGTGTAGATAACAATAAAGATGAGGACAATAGTCCAAATAATACAAATAATACAAATTATCAAGCCTCATCCAATTGGACACATAGCATAGTGGATATAGGCATTGAGTTAATACAGTTCTAAGTAACAGTTATCTCTAGACTGCAAGTTCAATCCTGGTCAACGTGACAGTAACATAGAATAATCAACAAAGCTTAACTCTTATACCAGTCCTGGTTAATAGAGAACAGTCTGCCCCCATGGATTGAAAAAAGGGTTAGATTGGAAGTTCCAGGAAGGCTCCCAAATTCAAAGAGATAGTTCCCAAATTTGAGTGTTCCCAAGTTTGACAAGAAAGACCTGAAGAAGGCCAGAGGGCACATCAACCAAGACGTTGTGTAGATAAAATAAAGATGAGGACAATAGTCCAATAATCCAAATTATCAAGCCTCATTCAAAAAGTATCAAGACTAGCTTCTTTGTTTTGGGCTTCTTTTTTAGATTGGTATTAAATTGCTGTAAAAGAAATTTTGACATTTTTTAACCTAAGATTCTCAACTGTATACACATCTTCATATAGATTTTAAAATCTAAATCTGCAGTCTCAATACGTTTTGATATATTTTATTTAAGTAAATATAATAAATGCTTAAATGGTGGAACATTATCATTTTTATAAGACTAAACAATCTGTAAACCTATTGTTTTTACATTGTAAGAGCAATCCCTGATGATATTGATGCTTCTATTTAGGAAGAAATAAAACATTCTAATTAGTTATTTCTGTTATATTAAGAACTTGGATGATTAAAGAATGTTTTTTATGAACACAAAACTCACACCAATTATTATTTAATCGTAAATTGGCTTGGCAATTGTTTTATTCTGTAAGAATATTTTAAGTGTATTGCTCAAATAAAAATCTTGCTAGGATGAACTATTTTGGCTGGGTTATGGTTATTTTCATAAATAACAACACATATATATATGTCTTATTATAATAGAGATTTGGTGTCTGTCTGTAACCGAAACTATGTCACTGCTTACATAAGTTTATCAATGAGTATTTAATCAATTATAAAAATCATTAATAAATAGAATAAATCTTATTTATCATTTTACATAGAATAAATGTTATTGATTAAGGATGTCTCTATGAAAACCTGAGTTAGATGTGCCTCAAAACTGCCCATGTTAGTAGTGCGTTTAAAATCCTGCAATGTGCTTTATATATTACTAAGAAATGAACATTTAAATAATATATGGTGTGGTTAATTTGCATACTGGCTTTAACAGAACATAGTTTAATAGATAATTGCTTGGTGTTATTGATCTCTAATATCTTTTATTCTCCAATGTATTACAATCAATCCTATGAATGATTTTATATAGAAGCCAATTGAAATATAATTAAAATAAGTGTAATCTTTTTATACGTGTTCTTTTTGAATTTCGTTAGTCTTTCTAATTTAATATATTTTATTATATTAAAATTTAAATACTTAAGTTAACTTACTAAACTGTTGATTTGGTGTCTATGCTATCTTATAAATATATATATATATGTGTATATAAGAATCTTGGTAATATTTCTTTTGTTGAGTATTTTTTGTGAAAGACACTTATACATTTAAAACTAAAGGTGTTTTTGTTTTTTAATTTCAAAAATTAATGTAATCTCTTCAAAACTTGGAATTTTATGTCAACAGTTGCAAAGATTGAGTAAAAATAGCTGAAGTAATTTCTTAGTCTAAATTAAAATGAAAAGACATGTTAAAAATAACAATCTAAAGAGATAACTTAATTTTTTTAATTAAAAAATATATAGAAATGATTTAAAGATTAAAATAAAAATTAGATACTTAAACTTTTCAGCTGATGACAAAAAGAAAAAAATGATTAAAAAAAAAATGAAAGCATAAAAAGAGAAAAAAAATTGCAAGAAATGGAAGAGATTTTTACAACATTTACTGAAGAGAACAATTTAGCAAGATATAAAAAAAGCAAGTGAAAATTAAATAAAAGAAAAAATAATAAAAAGAAAGATTTCAAATCTTTAAACATTTGCAATGGTGAAAAAAAACAACACACAAAAGAAAAGCTGAGGCTAAAACAAAATTTAAAAAAACAAAAAAAAAAAACAATCGTTATCATGAATAGAATTCAATGAAATCAAACACAAAAAAATGCAATCACCCACACCATACTATTCTTTCCCTCAACAACACCAGCAGAAGAAAAAAATGAGGGGGGGGACCTGCAAAAAGAAAAAAAGAATAAAAAAAGACTGTTTAATCACAACGGGCAATTAAAGTCCATTAAGATCATTAATTAGACTGATGCCATTGCTAAACAGTTTCAATATCATTAGAAAACAATAAGCAAATCGAAACGAGAGTCGACTGCTACTGACAACCACCAGCACATATGATTACCCACTTTTTTTGGTTATAAAAAAAAAAACAGTGTCCAAAAAAAAAAGAAAGAAAGAAAGAAAGACACACAATTCTTTCATGATTTTTCATTCGTGTTCCTCTTTAAACTGTTCTAAACAATTTATTGATTTCAATCCAAATTGTAGATAAATTCCTAAGTGCAAAGGGAAGCATTAATGTTAAAGCCATTCTCATTGTTTAGGTATTTCAATAGAAAGGATTTTATATAATCATACTACCTCTGTCCCAAAAATAGTTGTTATATTTACATATGCATTCTATCCACTAAATGTAACAATCATTATGGGACAGATGTAGTATAAAATATCAGCTAAATTGAAAGTAATCAACAAAAACAAAAAATTAATAAAATATTTAAAAAAATTAAATTTCTTAATTTCTATTTGAATAATTCATTAAGACATTGTCTCATAATAGATGTTATGTTAGCAATATACATTTTATGAATTAAATGTAACAATTTTTATGGGGAAGATGTAGTATAAATATGAGCTAAAAAGAAGTAATCAAACTGAAAAAAAAAAAAAAATTTCCTAATTTCCATTTGAATACTTTATTAAATTCTACTCCATCCCATAATAGTTTGGCACTTTGTTTTTGTTCTTAATAGGTAATTTACCTATTACATGTTTTCTTGAATATATTTACCAACCCCTCCACATGAACAGAATACAACACAAGGTCAAGAGTTTTCCTTCTCCTAGACCGATTACATAACCATGGTTAAAGAGCCCAGTCTGCTCTGCTATTTACCCATAGCTAGAGGGAGAATTGGATTCATACCTTTCCCAAGAGTATTAGCATCATGTGAAATGCAAACAGCTTTGTCCAGGAATTGAACTCGGGTCCACAAGTCCATTTCTCAAGACTCTAATCATTACACCATGGGTGCGTCCATGGTTTCTTATAAACCTAACACACCACTTCTGGTCTCATAGAAGATTTTATTCATGGCAAGTTGTTTCATTTTCATGAAAATTCCTTCCAGGTTTAACAATCTTTTGCTACAACTTGTCTTATTGAGAATGACAGTTTTGTCAATCAGAATTTTATAGAAAGAGGGAGTATGTATTTACCCAACCCCTCTGCACGAACAGGATGTGACACAAGGTCAAGTTTTAAGTGGAGTTTGATAGATTTGAATTCAGAGTTTTCTTTTGCCTAGACCAGTATCAATACCAAGATTAAAGACCCCACTCTGCCTTACTATCACCCATAGCTGGAAGGAGAATTGTT
>CM042160.1:15702481-15722481 GCA_023376005.1 Doryteuthis pealeii | reverse complement strand
TATATATATATGGATTTATAGATGAGAGAAAATTATCTTTTTATATATATACACATGTATATATATATATATATATATATACACTAAATACTATAGATTCTCTCTCCCTCTCTTTCTCTCTCTCTATATATATATATGGGAGTGTATGTACATAGAAAAAAAATCACCCATGCTCTTCAATTAACATATATATTTACTCGCACAAAAGTATATATTCATATAGGCACAATTGTCAGCTTAATAAATAGTTAAGTAATTTATGGTCTCTGTATTTGAATGTCAGACTATCTAAATATAGCGGCCAACTTTTCTTGCAAAATTTTTCTTGCTGACTTTTTAAGTTATTCTATTAACCTGTGCTTCCATAAATGCCAATAATAAGCAGAAAAGTTACACAGTCAAGACCCCAATGCACCTTACCCATCATACTTCATTCCATAGAACATTATATATATATATATATATATATATATATATATAAATATATGAGATTGTGTGTTTTTCTGTCTGTAACCGAAACTGTGTGATGAATAATAAAAGTGTTTTACATTATTAAGACTGTTGAGCAATTGTATTTTATATACATTTACAGTGTGAATCATATTGATCTTAAAAAATTGATTTCTTAGTATTATTGATTTCTAATTCTTATTGAATATGAGCAAAAATCTCTGGGATAAATCTTAAAAGAAATTCATTTTCTGAAATAGTTCCAAATCTTGTTAATTCTTACTTTGTGTTATTAGCGTTTCTATTTAACATGATATTTGCAATAAATTTGCTAGTTGATTTTCATTCTCTATCATAAAATTGCTTATTTAGTACTTAATTACAAAAAGTATTTGCTTATATTTTCATATTATAAACTGACAAATACTAAACTAAAGCAGAGTATGGCACAAGGCCTTATTGGGAAAAACAGAACTGTGTAGAAATACTGCATTATACCAATCTCCTGAGTAGGGAGAACATGTTTGTTAAGAAAACCAGAATTTGAAATGCTGACTTTATATTATATTATACCAGTGTGGAGGTAAGTAGTATAATGGTTATCATCATTGGAAATTGACATGACAAGACAATTTCAAATGCTGTACAAAACTAATTGCATTTTACATAGTGCTAATACCCTTGGGAAAGGTATGAATCTAACTATTCTCCCTCCAGCCATAAGTAAATAGTAGGGCAGACTGGGCTCTTTAAACTTGGTTGGGTAACCAGTCTAGGAAAAGGAAAACTCTGAATTCAAACCTGTTAAACTTTGCTTAAGAAATTGGCCTTGTGTCACATCCTGCTTGTATGGAGAGGTTGGTAAATATGTATACCACTGTAATTCTTCTAAGCTATTGCTGTGTCAGTACTACTGTATAGTTGCACCACATGAGTCAACAAAACACCTAGATGGGAACTATACAAAAAAGTTGCATGCTGTTTTGAAGAAATCCTGAAGTAGCACGCTAAAAACAGCTGTTGCATGGCCTCTTACCTCCTATCTAACAAACCATTCAAGAAAATGAGTAAGACACTCTGGGGACTGCTGGAAAATTAAACTTCTATACATGGTTAACGAGCAAAAAACTTACATTCATCAGCTCTATGCATAAAATATATGCTGCCAGGAGTGGTGACCAATAAAGACAGATGGCAAGAGAAAGTCAAGGAAAAGCATGCAGTTGGTATCCATTGATGATGATGATGATGATGATGTTTTGTTTTATGGCATATCAAACTCATTGGGTCATTTAATTCTGACAAAGTTTTGAAATGAATTCATTCTTAACAGGTACTCAATTTTTATAAACACATTTTTTTCTATTTAAAATATTTGGAATCTACCAGGTATTTATACTCCAGGTGAGAGTGGACCTGAGTGCAATGGTGGTGAAGGGGGTGCTCCACATTCCCCAGAGCTCCAGAACTGGAACCTCACCATCAGAAAGAGTTTAATGTCATACCTAGGACATGAAGACCATCAGCTTGTCTGTTGGTTATGAGAGTTCAAAAAGGTGGAAATGATGGGGAGTGAATGAATACAAAGATGGCATATAAAGATATCAAGTTAGTATTTATAACTGGTTAAAGAAGATAGTGTAAGCTAAGCAAGGAATTCATTAAATATATTATATACAATCACAAGCAAGAAGAATCCAAACCAAATAGCTGCAAACTCTCTAACAGTGATATTGAATAGATTTTTGGTTTAGTTTGGTTTGGTTTGTTTTACGGCATATCAACCTCAGTGGGTCATTTAATGCTGACAAAGTTTTGAAATAAATTCATTCTTAATGGATAATCAATTTTGTTTATGAACTCATATTTTTCTATTTAACCCATAGATGGGACCCTAACAGGTACTACCACTCCGGGTCAGTGGATCAGGGAGCAATGGTGATCAAGGGGAGCTCCACATTCCCCAAACCTCCAAAACTGGAACCTCACCATCAGATAGAGTTTAACGTCATTCCCAGGACATGTAGACCCTCAGCACCACCTTCTAGCACCCATATGATAAAAAGGGTTGGGGCTTGCCATAAGGGCAATAGGGTTGGTGCAAACATATAGTTGCTAGGGCTTGACGTGACCAGCTGATTGATCAGAGGGGGCCTCTCCGACCGCCAGTCTAGCCTAAGTAAGGGTTAAGTGGAGTGTTGCTGGTCATGGACTGCTCATCCACCAAGACTCCGTCCTTAAGTATCATGGGTCGCCACTCACAACCAACAGGTGTGCCCATTTGGGGGAGTCTTACTCCTCTGCAGAGGTGCAGTCGGTGCATTCTAATGCCCCAGCCAACAGGGTGGCCAAAGATTTTTGTTGCAGATTATCTTTCTTTTTTTTTTAATGGCATATCAACTTATATGGGTTATTCAAAGCCATCTTTGAAGAACTATAGTGATACTATTTAACCCATAACTGGTGGTGGATGAAGGGAGTCATACCTTTCCTAAGGGTATTGTATGAAAGGAATGTAATAGTGCAACTGGAATTTGATGTCACAGTCCAACACGTTTACCCCTACACCACAGGGACCCCCTGTTAGGAGATTAGTTTGCTGCAACAGCACATAAACAGTATATTACTTTAAAGATTAAATTAGTAAACCCTTATTCCCCCTCTCTTCTACTTAGTAACAAAAAATCTGAAAAAAAATTAAAAAGGAAAGTTTTATCAATTAATGATAAACTTGAAATATTTAAGAAAATGGAATGAGATATAAGCAAAAGTGCATTTTGTCTTCAACTCTCTATGATCTACAACCCACATATAAGGCAATAGACTGTCTAAGGGGAATAAAAAGTCACTTTTGTTTATAGATTTTTATTTCTCATCATTGATATACTTCCTATAAAATCTATCCATTATCTAGCATAAATCTACGTTATGTATATCTCTGTGTCCGTACCTTCTATCGTCTATTATAATTTTCCATTATATAAATCTGTGTGCATCCATCTCCAATCATCTAGTCTATTATACATTTACATCATGTATATCTGTGTCCTTCTATCATCTAGTCTTTTAAAAATTTGTGTCATACAAATAAATATGTGTATCCCACCTTTTATCATCTAATCTAATATAAATTTATTTTATATGAATATCTTCATGTGTCCTTACCTGTTATCATCTGGTTTATTATAAATTTATATTATATAAAAATCTGCATGTATCCTTAACTTCTATCATTTAGCCTATTATAAATGTGTGTAATATAGATATGCATATGTGTGTGTGCCTTCCTGCTATTATTTAGTTTATCATACATTTGTGTCATGTAAATCCCAGCGTGTGCTGTCATTCAATCATTCAGAACAAAACAGGCTTCATTTTTAATATGTAATTGTACTTCAATAATATTGTTATTCATCTAGCTCTCCATGAGGCCAGAATGTAGGACAAGGTCGGTTTAATGTGGGGTACCCTACAGGAAACAAGTCTCCTGGATGGAGTGGTTTTAAAAATTTCTCAGTCCCTCCAGCATTCTCGTTCAAGAGCACCTCAGGCACTGAATAAGCAACTCAAACCTAACCCCTTTTAGGCTAGCAAACAGGTGCTGGCTGGGAGGAAAACCCTCCAGAACTGAGCTGGTCATTTTGGCACAAACCACCCTGCTTAACTCTGAACTTGACCATAAGTTTGTTGTTGATAATGTTGGGTTTACCTAAACTAGCAGGACCTGTGAATATACCACAGTATAATATTTTAACTATTACAATGTTTGATTTAACACACACACACACACACAAACTCTTCTATCCATCTTTCCATTCCATTGAAACAGATTAGTGTTATCACTTCCACTCAACTCTCACTTCCCTGACACTTGTACCTTCATGTGTCCCATTTTAACACCCACATCCCTAAATTCCTCCCCATAACAACATCCCAACTGTGAAGCTTAGGTAGGTACTAGCATATTAATATATATATTTACCAACCCCTCCGCATGAGCAGGATGTGACACATGGTCAATTTCTTAAGTGGAGTTTAACAGGTTTGAATTCAGAGTTTTGATATTTACCCATAGCTGGAGGGAGAATTGGATTAATACCTTTCTCAAGGGTATTAGCACCATGTGAAATGCAAACAGCTTTGTCCATTTTTGGTATTTATCTAGCTTGAAACAAGGTCAGTTTAAAATGGGGTGCTCTGCAGGAAGCACCCTTACTCGGGGGGGTGAAAATTGCTCAAATGCTTTTGTTATTCCATTTGAGGAGCTCTTCAGGTATCAGGCAATCAACTCAACTTTTAAACCTTTTAGATGGCACTGATTGAGAGGAAGAACCCCTAAAACTGAGCAGGTAATTTTGGCTCAAACAACCTAGTACAAATGCCAGTGAATTTAATATGTATGATATTTATTTTTTTCCAGCTCAAATAGATATACGGTCATTTTATTGTGAGGAACCTCAGACAAGTTGAGACATGTGCGGCAGGTACAAAATGTTTAACTCCATTGGTATTCTCCTTCAGGGGTGCTTCAGGTGCCATGCAATGAACTCAGCCCTAACCCCTTTAGACAAGGAGGCAGGTGTTGCTTGGAGGGAAGATCCCTGGAACCAAGAAAATAATCTTACTCAGCCACTGGACACAAACACTAGATGGAGTGTTAAGATGCATGTACAGTGTAATAACAATGTGTATTAACATTTACTAAAAAACAGCATTTATCAGAGTAATAGATCTATATAACTTGCATAAAGATTTTTAAAAGCAGGTTTTAATAAGTAATTGTGCTGTATAATACATTTTTAATTTGATTCTTTTTTCGCTTTTCGTATACATGGAATATTTTTTTGTGAATAACTTTCATAATGAAGTCATTGGGGTGTAATGTTAAAAGAAATAATCGTAACTTCTTAAATTTGCCTTTTCATTGGTTCATTTAGCTGTAACTTAACAACAAGACAAGTTTATATTTATCATAACATTATTGAAACAGAAGGGAAAATTCAATTTTTGCACATTCACTGTATATATATTTCTCTAGATTAATTTTTGTTTTCATTTAAAAATATCCAGATATGTCCTGAGAAGGAAATTCAATAAAAAGAATTACACCAAATAAATGTATTGCAGAAAATATTGTGTATACAGAAATCTCACAGAGGTGAATGAACCTTTATTGCAACTTAATTTTCTCTATCAGACGGGTATTCAGCTTGTAACAGTAAATTTGATATAATGCAATCACTCCCTTCCCCAAGTATAATTAGTATTTGCTTTGCCATTATAATAGGATTATGAATTGAAATGTTGAATACTTTCATTAATCAAGAAAAAAATATATATATAATTTTGAAAAGAGTTAGTAAAATTTCATTACTTTGTTTCAGGCAATTGAACTCCTTTGTGTTAAGGTTTTAGCATATTCCTTCTGCAGAAGGCATGTCAAACTGAGTAGCACCTAGGGCTGCATGTATTACATATGTCTGTCATGAGAGCCGCATGTATTACATATGTCTGTCATGAGAGCCGTATGTATTACATGTTTGTCGTGAGGGCCGCACATGACAACTAAGTCTTTAAACTCTTCATCTTCATCAACAGAACAAAGTGATGATTGCTATCATTAATTTCTTTATTATCAACTAAAAGCCAATGAATACAAAACTAAAAAAACAATTGTTAAAAAGAAAGGGAAAAAGACTATTACTGAATGAGTTCAAATAATAAAACATACAGCCTGTTTCATTGACTGAGTTAGCCACCAATTTCCACAACTCAAAGGAAAGAGTCAGATATAATACATTTATAACAGTCCTAATGAAAATAGACAACCGTTTTTGTCCAAGAATTTTTGGAAAATTTTAATTTTAAAAACCTAGAGTATTGTAAAAGCTCTGTATGAGAGGCCAGTCTGCATGTGGGCCGTACCTGTGCTTGCTGAGGGCTGCATGGTTTTCAGCCTTTGAATGAGGAAAATCCCAAATGTAAGGTCTCCAAAAGCACTGGGGATGCAGGAAAATTGTTTGTGTGGCTATTGGCAACATTGCTGTGTTTGTTGTGCAGTGCATGCAGCTCTACATGCCTCTCTACCACACTCAATCTAGGCTTGGCAGCCACTTCTGATAGAACACCTGATTGATGCTACCACCAAGTGTAATGTTTGTGCAGTTATCCTGTTTTTGAACACAAATGGCATTAAACCAATTGAAATTTATCAACATCAGGTGTACAATGAGTCGTGCATGGATGTCAAAAATGTTTACAAGATCTCAAGAAAATTTAGATCTCAAGAAAAGTTTTGTCTTAAATGTTTTTTGGTTCTGGATAAGATTTAATATATTTATAGTTGATCAGAAAATGAACAAAAAAAAGGTATATTTAAAAAAGAAAATTTCTTCACAAATTTATGAGATATAATTTTTTTATCAAAACTAAAAGAGATTATTATAGCAGTCCATGTTTTAATACTTACCTTGCAATCAATATTTACTTACCTGATCAAACTACAGGTTTCTGGCAATATATAACTGTAAACTAACAACTAGTACATCAATGGAGTTGGGGTACTGTCCATCAAAACCAGCATAAATCAAGACAATTTTTCCAATTCAATATAATTTCATTCATCAAAAGAAAACTAAGATAATTCATAATAGAATAATTGCTTCAAAAATGTTGATCTAACTAAAAAATTATGAAAGGCATACTGTAAGTCAAGGGACCACTATATCTGCATAGTTTTTAGGAACACATGTCCCCAAGAAGTACCTTCCTATTGCAGTAATCAGACGTGTATCATGTTTGCCCACACAGAGAGGGTAAAAATAACCTTTGAAATCACAAAATAACATTGCAAAAGTTAACTATTCTGTCACAATACACACTATCTATCTATATATATATATATATATATACATATATAGTAACAATAGAAAAATTGAAATGATAAAACTGTTTAAAGTGGGGTTGATACTATTATTACAGAGCATGTATAAAACCTACAAGATATTAAAATTATGAACATTATAAGTTTCATATCACCATATAAGTAATAGACTTATAGTGTCCATATATATATATATATATAATATATATGAAGAGAGAGAGGAGAGAGAGAGAGAGTGAGTGTATTTAGTGACATCAGAGATGTATGGGCAATAAAATGCTTAATGACATGAAAAATGAAATCATCAAGTAGAATTCAAATTTTAAGCAAAGCTATTTTTATTCATATGAACACCTTTGAGAAAGGTTTAAATTCATTTCTTCTTTCTTCGGCTACGTATAAAATAGTAAGGCCAATTAGATTCTCTAGCCTAGATGGGTGACCAGTCTAGGAGAAGAACAATGATTATAAAATCATGGGTTGGAGTACTAAGTGAACTGATATTGCCTTTCAAGAATATTTTGGCAACTCCTGTGACAAATACCAAACTGTATTAACCTTTAGACAACATCAGTGGCAAAAAGAAAACAAACCTTTTATACATTGTTATATACTGTTATTTCATACAATATTGTCCAGATCCATTGTCCCCTGAGACTAATAGATGCCAGCACCACAATGTTTGGTAATAGTCACATTGCTACAGGTCCCTCACCAAAGCAAAATAACAGTGGTGATTGTCTTGTGGAGGGGAGGGAACAGAAGATAGAGGCCCTATTAAAAGTTTATCTTTTATTTTTTCTAATGTAATATATTTTTGGAGTAAAATTGCCTAATCAGATCAACAACAGAAATAGTGTAAAAAAAAATGAGGATTAATTTGGATTATTTCAGAAAAAAATGGTAAAAAGAATTTATAAAGGCATTTTTTAAAACTATCAGATGAATTACTTTACAAAATTTGACATGTAAATAAATAATAATATTATATATTTTCTGAGCAAAGATTCTTTTCTTTTCTTTTTTGTTAGTTAAAGGTTGATGTGAGAAGATAGAGAAAATGAGAGATGCCTAATGAGATATAAAAAACAAATAGCAATACAATATATGTATTAATCCAACCCCTCCACCATGGATATGATGTGGCACAAGGCCAATTTATAAGTTAATTTTTTTCTGTAACCCAGTAACTATGACTAAAAAGGTATATTTACAGGTCCCATTCCTTCTTTTGAATACAAATATATGAATAATTTTTAAACAGATCTATTTGACCCATAGATGGGTCCCGAACAAAGGTACTACCATTCCAGGTCAGAGTGGACCTGGGAGTAATGGCAATGAAGGGGTACTCCACACTCCCCAGAATTGGAGGGTGGTGGTGGTTGGGGGGAATAGTGATTCTAAAGTCTTCAAAACAATTGTAGAAACTGACTTGATTATTGTCAAAGACCAGTTGCCAGAAACAGATCACCACATGTCTTCAGGCCAGTTGCTAGGGGCAAAGAGGAAATTTCAGTTATCAGTTAATTCTAACCCCTGGTGGTTATATCATTTAATCTTTTCCAGGGAGGAAGGCATGCTTTTGACCATCTTCTCTGTTGGTATGTGACTGCATATCAGCTCCAGCGTGTGGGTGTCTATATTTTTGCCAGCTCAGTTTCTGCTAAGGGACATACTGTTTATATTCCAACTTCTTTCAGGTGTCTTTGATAAAAGCTAAACTTCCTCAGTTTGCATCTGACAACACTGGAGTCATTCGTAGGTCATCAGATTCCACAGTTGTGTCTTCAATGATATTTCTATAGTGCAATATTGAGATCACTTTGAGGTTATCATATTACAATATATTATTGTGGAGGATAACACCTTTGAATTATCTCCTGTGGCTATTACCTGGACAGGTTAAGATAGTAGTGTCTATACATGGATAGTGGTTTTCATTACTATTTTTCTTCTCTCAAGAATCATGACATGCCAGTGATGAGACATTTTACCAACTCTATTTGTCTGGATGAATATCAGCTTACTTAGCTAAATTTTTCTCTGGTTCAATGATTCCATTTTTCATGTTGGTTTTATATATTATATATATATATATATATATATATATATATATATACATTATCCCTCTCACACACATACACACATAAATATATATATTAGAAGTGATAATATAGTTTGCTATATTTACATGTGAAGAGTGCTCAATATCATTGATAGAGCATGTATATCTAAGTTATGGTAGTACAGACAAAGTCAATGGTGTTTGGTAATTGTTAGTTTCTTGCGTATGCAATTTTCAAACCAAATTTGATTTGAAAATCACTTAGGGGAGAAACTAACAGTTACCAAGAACTGGTGAATTTATGTCTTCAATACCATAACTTAGATATTGTATATAAAATTCAGACACATTATATATGAATAAAAGCATATCCTTGCAAGTGAAAAGTACAGGGAGAAGTGGGTTTATGCCTTTACCAATTGTATTTGTCTGAATTGAATATTAGCAGCCTTAGCTAAATTTTACATTTGCTTCAGTGATTTAATTTTTCATGTTGGTAATCAGTACAACAATATGCAAGTATGCATCTCCATACACATCATATGTGTATATATATATATATATATATATATATATATATATACACAATAAATATTCATACACACTAGATATATACATATATTTTATACACACACTATAAATATTCATACACACTAGAATATATACATTATATTTATACACACACTATATATATATTCATCCACACACTATATATTATAATATATAATATATATATATATACACACTATAAATATTCATACACACTAGATATATACATATATTTATACACACACTATATATATATATATATATATATATATATATATATATATATACACTCTATAAATATTCATACACACTAGATATATACATATATTTATACACACACACTATATATATATATATATATATATATATATATATATATAAGAATACACATGCAAACATATATAAAATATATAAACATACATGTATATAGATTGTATATAAAAGCCAGACACATTAGATATAAACACAAGCATATTCTATAGCATGTGTGTATGCTGTTTATATGTCTGTGAAAAATCAGCAATAACCCAATTTCATAAATACTAAATTGTATGCCAGTCACTTATCTTCTTTCTCCATTTGGTCATTCTTCAAGCATCAGAAGGTCCTCAGTTTCATTTTTGCAATTTGCTCATACGGAAAAAAAATTTCCATCCAGCGAAGCAGAAAAATTGTAGATTTTTACTCACCTGTAAAGAGATAGAAAAACAGTTTCTCAGTAAAAGGAATTCTTGTGACATATTGGCTTAAATTTCAACGTCTCTTACCTTATTCCTGAAAGACATCATTGCCTTTATTTCACAAACAGTTCATACATTTAACCACATTCACAAGTCTCAAGCCAATGTCTACTTCAAAGTTCCCAACCTTTAGCCACAAAGGCCAATCAACATTGCTGGCAGCCGGTGGGTATTAGCAAAAAGAAAATACTGGGGGAACCACAGACATATTTTAAACACTTTCACTTACAGTGGGACAACAAAATCCCAATCAATTTTATTTTTAACCCTTCAAACATCATTTTCAAAAAATATTAAGCATATTCAAAAGACAAAAAAAAATTGGTAGTGAAAGTGTCAAAGATGAGGCTCATCAATAAAAGGCTAGCAGAACAAAGATTAAATTTTTAAATAAATTTTGCTAAACTATACTTCTTATATAGTTTAAATCTCGTTATAAAGTTTCAATGCTGTAGAGTTTGGTGATAAATAATACCTAATAATATCCATTTTGATTGTATAATGTTCCATTAGGAATTATAAAATCCTGGTATCTTTGTTTTAGAAGAAATTTATGTTAGTAGTATATTTATTCATGGGTAATACTATATATATTTACCACCACCACCACCAAGAGTAGGATGTGACCCAAGGTCAATTTTTATGTGGAGTAAAGATAGTTTGAATTCAGTTTTCCTCCTATGCTGGTTGCCTAATCAAAGCTAAAGAACCAAATATGCCCTACTATTTACCCATAGCTGAGGAGTAAACAAATGGATTCATATCTTTTTCATCAAGGATTTGATCTCAGGTCAGCAATTCAATTTCCTATGATGATACTGTAACTATATTTTTATTATTTTGAAATAAAAAAAGGTTATATAAAGGATAAGTTTAAATGTTATAAGTTATTTACTAAGCTTAGTTTAGGTGTGGCACAAGGCCGGAAGTATGGAGGATCAAATTCACAATGGTCTGCTAACCATTACAACATAAGTTATGGAGTTCAATTGTCTCAACAAAGTAAGAATGAGATAAATAATCCAAACATATACACTAGTTTTATCATCAGTGTCTCCCATAGCCAATCAAATAATCTCACCACTCAGTGATATATGTAGGGATTTGATCCTTACTATTGTAGTAAGGGGATAGAATAAGCTTTACTTAATATCTACTAGAGTTTAATCATTATTTATTTATGACCAAATCAATATTAGTATAAAACTATTCTAAGACTGAAAGGACTAAGCAATAACACACAATAACTTCTATCTCCTCAGTCCAAACAAATTGTTATTCACATGGACTATATAAACTTCCATTTGGTTGATAATCACCACGGATCACTAAAAACATTTAACTTTATGCCAGAAGCTATAAAAGGAGATTTTACGTAATACCACACACTGGTCTCCGCTCTTTTGTTTACATTTTTACCGTTCTCTTTTTGTATATTTCTGGAAAAACAAAAGGGCAGATACAAAGTCGTCTAGAAAGCATTCATCCATTTGCTATAAATGAAAATATAGCCACTGAGAATAATATACGGCCTTAGTCCTCTTTAAAGTACTCCTCTGGGAATTTTCATACTTTTTTAATGCAATAGTTGATAAAAGTGTTGGGTAAGTATTGCAGTCTACAAGGTTTTGATCTTAAACACAATGTGGATGACATGAGGATGATTTGAACATATATGTGTAATATCCTGGAATATAATTCTGGATATATATTCCGCACAAAGACACTATAGGATTGGCCCCTATATTTTATGGCATGTGGAATATGACCAATTAAAATATATTAAGTTTTCCTTTAAAGTANTGCAGCTGAGACACACTTTGCTAGGCATTTGACAATGTTGCTTAACCCACATTATCATATAAAAGTGCAACAAAATATTTACACTTGAATTATTGATTGTAGAAAATCATTGCACACAGAATTTTAGTCTATTTCTTCAGCATTTCCATTGGGTTGCACAGTTATCTCCCTTGTAATATTTGAGTACACTCTTTTTTGTTGTTTCTCCTTCAAAAAAGATGAAGGGGTGCTTCTTGCAAGGGTGTTGGTCTGACAAGTAATGCCTCTTATTTATTTCCATGGAAACAAGGAGATGTAGAGAGCACAATAACACTGCTGGCAGAGGAGTTCTTCAGTGGAATATTTTTTTTACCCATAAGCACTTTCGTCAAGTGATCAAAAATACCGCATGCTTGGGGGAGGGGGAGAAGCGGGCGAGGGGATTGTAAAAATTGGTACCGCAGAAGATCCAATGTTTTCGCAACACGGATGATGGCATTTTTTATTGAAGGGAAAATCCCCTTTTAGCATGGCCAACGATGTTGGACTATGAAATCATAGTAAGAGGTCCAATTATCCTGTTGGCGTATTTTCAGACTGATATCCTTTGGAAAGGTATTGAATCCTCATTGCACAGCTATGGGTCAAATAGTATCACTACTGTTGTACATGGATGGATTTGGAAGTTAAATAACCACACAGATTATATGCCATTAAACAACAAAACCAAACCACTATTCATTTCATTGGTTGGAAGTTGTATTATTGAATTCCACTGTTGAAATCTGTACCACACATTTTAGTTGTGTTCAAATGAACATTTCAGCAAGCTCTGATGAATCTAAATGTGTACAAGATTCTTTTCCCAAATTTCTCAAGAATTACCATTGTTTTTGCATAGTTATCTCTCTTTGAAACATTTGGTGACGCTGTTTTGGGGGTTATTCCCTCAGAGGTCATAAATTTGAACTATCAACAAGGCGGTTTGCTGTTTAAAAACAAGAATTATCCAATTGTTTTGCATATTATTCTCTCTTGAAACAGTTTGGTGACACTGTTTATGGGGTATTTCCCCTTCAGAGTCATAAATTTGAACTACAACAAGGCGGTGCTTCTAAAAGTAAGCCTAGGAGTGTCGAGTACCCCTTTTATGCCATTTACTTCCCAGATCTACTCATACCCAGAGGAGTGTAACTAGTTAGATCCCTATCTTTTGTCAGATTTGTTTAAAAATTGTTTTCATATTTGCATTGAGACCATGTGCAAAAAAAAAAGCTCTTAAGAAACAATTACACAAAACAATGTACCCAAAAAACATAGAATAAATTCCTATTCCTAACCCTTGTGGCATAAATAACCCTAGATAGTTTGACATACCATCAAAATAATCACTCATGTACCCAAATGGTTTTGTTAGTGTAATTTAGAGGTATATGAATAAAAAGACCAGTCATAGAATGTTAACCTTTATCAGAAAACAATGAATTATTCAATTGACCAGAGATCCAATTGGTTTCCATTGGTACAGCTAGTCCATTATTATGTTGATCCTTCTATCTAGGAAAGAGATTCGGAATTAGCATTTCATAGTTATCACCATTATATCAAAGATTTGGATTATATAAATGATGTTAAGCATGTATGCAGAATGCACAAAATTGATCATTTCAATTTTAATATTGAGTAGAAAATGACAATTTTCAGAGTATTGCCTAATAATAGATCTTGCAATGTTTGTGACATTTTTTCTGCGTTTATGGTTACTATTATATGTTTATATAAGACATAATTAAGATTTTTTTGCTTGTGATAGACGAAAAAAGATGTTCAGCACTTATCAGGCCCCATGCAGTTACCGTTTACTTGTTGGACAGGAAATTAACTTATTCCCTAAGAATAATTTACAGGTATTGCTCTATTAAAAATCATATATGCTGTTTATGTTTGGTTACATATATATAGATATAAAGAGAATTTTAGTGATATATACAAAAATATGGGTTATATGGCTCTAGTACAGTCATGGGTGAATTGTGGCCTGTGGAACTTTCTGAATAGCCTATGACTTGAATTTTTTATTAAAAAATTTTTTACTAAAGAAAAAAAACAAACTTTTCTTTACTTCTAAGGCAGATTCCTAAACATATGCTCTTCTTTTTGATGATTTTTATTTTTTCGTTTAGTTTTTCCTATTCATGGAGTTACCACTATCTATACATCATGGAATCAATCTATCCTCATTCTACACTTCATCTTCCTTCCCACTTATCCATCCTTTTTTTTATAGAATCACAGTCTCTCATTCATCCCAATATTAAATAGAAATCCTCAGAGTGTAAGTATATTGCCAATTCATTTGTTAAAATCCCACGAAATGACATTATATTATCAATAATCCTCTAGAAAACTTTCATGAAAATACCCACTTGAATAGATGCTTATTCCCACATGGTATTGCACATCACACACACACACACACACACACACATATATATATGGCTGAGGTATCTTCTACTATAAAGAAATTAGACACAAATGACAGTACTCCAAGGTTTGAAGTATGGAGTTAACCACGAGTGTAGCAGACAGGTTGAGAGTTAAAGAAATAACCAAACAACTAGAAATAGTAATAAAAGACGTGTATTACATGTAACAATAAGGTTGCAAACTTTAGTTCGTCTGCACAAATATAATTTGTAATAAACTTATCTGAGTCCTGAGATAGGGTATTATCGGAGCCCTTGCTACGGCCTTCTGATAGTTCGGATATGATAGACGTTCTGTTTGATGTCTGACTCTGATTCTGGTTGTTGAGGAAGAGATGGAGCGACTCTGTTTTAGGTCTGTCCCCAGTGAGAGCTGGATCAGAAGAGGCACGAGTTTGCTTATTCGGCTTTGCCGCCAAAGTATGCTGGCTCATGATTGGTTGGTTTGAAACAGAGGCTCGCAAACAAAGGACGATAACCCCCATACCCCAGAATTCTCAATACTACATAAAATTACCTTGATTTTTTTTAGTTGTGTATTCCACTTGATGATGAGCCATGTCTCATGCAACCTTCTTCGAGAAAAAGGTTGTCAATGTCTGTTTTAGTAAAATTGGCTAATATTTTAGGAATTTAACCCACAAAAATTAGTTCCCATCCCGTTTAAAGAGGTGGGCAAGATTTTTAGGGTGGGGAATATTCCCCACACTCTCTACCCCCTTGGTGACAGTCCTGAATATCATTATGCTAAGTCTGCTGTAATGTTAATGCTCAAAACGTTTTAGTTCATATTAACATCACATAACTCAATGACAGTTAATCATTTGACCAACACATTTTCTGGGGTTACTAATTTGACTCAAGAGTATGTATTTAGCATATTAAATTATACATGAATATATCTAAAGCTGGATTTAAAAATATTTAAATAGTATTTACTTTGTATATAAGTAATAAACTATAGTAAAGTCTGCAGAGTGGCTAATTGTTGGTATAAGCCAAATAGCAAGTGTGTCTATCCCCTTTTTACTTGTCCTAGACCAGGGAGATTGTCTTTGCTGAGGTGGAGTACCACATCTACTGACAACTACCAGATACTTTACAGAACAGATTACCCATGCTCTACTTCTTCTGTGTTGGCGAGAACCGATATCAAACCTGGAATTTTGTAATTCCTAGGTGAATGCTCTACCGACTGAGCTATAGCAAAATAAATGAAATATTTAGGGAAAAAACAAACCATCTAGTAAGAATGGTAAAAAATATGCTAATTATTAAATGACAAATAATGAGTAAAGCCACAAATAAATATAGATATGTTTCTAAATTGAAAGATGAAATTGCTTCTTTGTCCTTTTATTTAATCTTGGTTCAATTGAAAACAATACCACATACAACAGAGAATAGATATCTGTTGTTTTTCTGTATTTCAAAAGATTACTATGAAAGTAAGGAAATCAAAAGGTGTGCTATTTTTAGTATAAACAAAAACAAATGTTTCTTGTTTTTAGACAAACATTTCCTAATAAATAGTTATATAAATAAACATTAGATATTTAAATAATACTTTATAAGTCTAGAAGATTAACTTAACAACCCCCTCATTATTTAGGGAGTGTTATATAATTCATTGTAAAATAATATCCAATTATAGCATGTAGTAATGTCCCTCATCTTCCTCTCTAATATATAATCATATAGAAGGTGGCATAAAATAACATTTATTCTCATATAAAATGAACTCGGTGACCTGAGTTCAAACCCTGGACCAGGATATTTGCATTTCACTTTACACTAATGCCCTTCTTCCCATAGCCATGAGTAAATAGAAGGGTATACCGGGCTCTTTAGTCTTGGTATGACAATCAGTTTAAGAGAAGGAAAAATCTAAATTGATATCAGCTTTACACCACTTTAAAAGTTTTACCATGTATTTCTTGCTACTTGTGACTAAGGAGCTAGATCAATACACACATTAGTATTGTCCGTGAATAAGTAATTTTTTTTAAACCAAAGATACCAGGATTTTATTATTACAACTGTAAAATCATCCACTCAAGCACTGAAACTCTATATTCAAAGATAGGAATATGTAGCCATCCAAAAATAGTTAGACTCATATATATATATATATATATATATATATATATATATATATAAAGATAAACCTAATGAGTCAGATAAACCTACTAAAAGTTTCGCTTAATGTTCTTCAGGGCTAAGATCCGAGTCGGATCTTAGCCCTGAAGAGCACTAAGCAAAACTTTTAGTAGGTTTATCTGACTCATTAGGTTTATCTTTATTATTTGCTCTACTTAGGTATTGAGCACTTTTTACTTATTAGCTTTAGTTTCCTGGCAGTTTTGTATGAATATATATATCATATAAATACATATAAATTCTTTTTTCTTTTGGCCAAATATTGTACCAATAGATTATTTTTGGTTGGTACAATTATCTTGGTCTTTTCTTTTTTTCCAAAAATGTTTTTCTCCCCGGGTGATGTTTGGTAGTATATTTTTACAATCAAACTATTTGCGGGTTTTTTTCTCACCGCAAGGATTTACCAACAAGTTTGGTATATTAAATTATATATATATATATATATATATATATGATATAGTTTGCTATATTTATAAGTGCTCAATGTCATTGATAGAGGATGTATGTCTAAGTTTGGGTAGCAAAAACAATGATTTGGTTTGAAAATTGCATAGGCAAGAAACTGTCAGTTACCAAATGCCCTTAATGTCTTTCTTTACTGCCCTAAATCATATATATATATATATATATATATATACATACATACACACACACACACACACACACACATTTATTTTTGGTTAAATCGGTGTTATAATTTAATTTTTATTTTGTGATAGATTTTCAATGAGTTTGGTCCATAAATACTACCTAATGATATTTCATTTGACATAAAAAATTTAATGGTTTAATTTTATATAAAAAGAATTGTTTAAATTGTATTTAGCTATAAGTGGTACTGTATACTTTAAGTATCATTAAAGATGTGAAAATAAATGCATACCAGCAGCTGAGAGTTCACGTACTGGCATTGGTATATTGACCACACATTGAGTTTCACTCCTATCAATGAGAACTTAAGCACTATCAATATTCTTGACCATCTGCCATGCCATTTTTAGTGTATATCAATATTGAATGAATTTTTTCTATCCATTTTTATCTTGCTTGTTGTTTTTATTTGTCGGCATTGAGATGTATTCATTCTAAATTTTCTTACAGTTTACTGTCTAACAAGAACTGACAAATTGCCACCTTAAGATGGCCAGCAAATAAACCAATCAAGATTCATTAAGACAGTTGAATCTCATCCTTTCTGTTGTTTACATGATCTTTCGACTGGTACATTCTCTGGCCTTCTTCAGGTGTGCTAGGCTTTTGTCTATAGAAATTTATATATGTCTTTTATATTTTATTTTTCAAGCTTACAATTCTGATAGATATTTTTTATAGTGATTAATTCTTAGGATTCGGATTCATGTTGACCTGCCCAGGATCAGTGTAGTATCTGTGTACTTTGCCTAATTTAGTATTTCCAAGTTAACTTTACATTGCTGTTCAACACTACTATTTATTATAACAATCATACAATAGGTGGTGTTCACTTCCACCAGTGTTGTAGGGACCCTGTTGTTTGGTCAGTGTTTAGTTGAGGATTGAAGAATACCTGAGTTATGGGTCCCCACAAAAAGAGAAAATAAAAAACGAAAAAATAGACATGTTGAGTCGTATTTTATGTTTTCAGACAGCGTATTCTCCCCATTTGTCGAGTTCGGAGCATCAGCTCCAACTCTGTCGAGTCGGGAAGAGCATAAGCTCCCACTGTCTCTCTGGTCTTTCAGCTAAAAGGGTCTTTTTATAATTCTCTTTTATAATTGTCTACGTGATCATTAAGCTAAAATATTCCTCAAATATCAGGTGATTTGCAATGATGCAATATCGAATGATTTTGGTATCTGTGGAATTCTGGTGACATAAATTATCGGATGAATTTAAACCATTGTTTCTATTGTTGTTAAAATATTTCTAAACTAATATTTATTTGATTCTCTTTTGTTTACATAATTCTAAACTCATGACATACCATTGTAAAACTAGTTATTTAAGAAAACTTAATTATTTTAATTTGGTCAATTCTACATGCCATAAAAAATATAGGGGCCAATCCCTATAGTGTCTTTGTGGTAAATATCTATCCAGAATATAATTCCAGGATATTACACATATATGTTCAAATCATCCCTCATGTTATAAAACCTTGTAGACTGCAATACTTACCCAACACTTTTATCAACTATTGCATTAAAAGTATGAAAATTCCCAGAGGGAGTACTTTAAAGAGGACTAAGGCCGTATTATTCTCAGTTGGCTATATTTTCATTTATAGCAAATGGATGAATGCTTTCTAGACGGACTTTGTATCTGCCCTTTTGTTTTTTCAGAAACATACAAAAGAGAACGGTAAAAATGTAAACAAAAGAGCGGAGACCAGTGTGTGGTATTACGTAAAATCTCCCTTTATAGCTTCTGGCATAAAGTTAAATGTTTTAGTGATTCCGTGGTGATTATCAACCAATGGAAGTTTATATAGTCCATGTGAATAACAATTTGTTTGGACTGAGGAGATAGAAGTTATTGTGTGTTATTGCTTAGTCCTTTTCAGTCTTAGAATAGTTTTATACTAAATGTGATTTGGTCATAAATAAATAATGATTAAACTCTAGTAGATATTAAGTAAAGCTTATTCTATCCCTTTACCACAATAGTAAGGATCAAACTCCCTACATATTATCACTGAGTGGTGAGATTGTTGATTGGCTATGGGAGACACTGATGATAAAACTAGTGTATATGTTTGGATTATTTATCTCATTCTTACTTTGTTGAGACAATTGAACTCCATAACTTATTGATCACATGTTGTAATGGTTAGCAGATCATTGTGAATTTGATCCTCCATACTTCCGGCCTTGTGCCACACCTAAATTAAGCTTAGTAAA
>CM042160.1:15689981-15697481 GCA_023376005.1 Doryteuthis pealeii | reverse complement strand
CTGCTATAATAATCTCTTTTAGTTTTGATAAAAAAATTATATCTCATAAATTTATGAAGATATTTTCTTTTTTAAATATACCTTTTTTTTTGTTCATTCTCTCCTGATCAACTATAAAAATGTTAAATCTTATCCAGAACCAAAAAACATTTAAGACAAAACTTTTCTTGAGATCTAAATAGAATCTTTAAATTGATATTCCTAATTTTCTTTAGACAACTGAATTCCACTGGTGTGATGATGAAGCATTGAACCTCGTCATCATCACAAACTCCATACATTACTTGTAAACATTTTTGACATCCATGCACGACTCCTTCTACACCTGATGGTGATAAATTTCAATTGATTTAATGCCATTTGGGTTCAAAAACAGGATAACTGCACAAACATCACACTTGGTGGTAGCATCAATCAGGTGCTCCATCAGAAATGGCTGCCAAGCCAAGATTGAGTGTGGCAGAGAGGCATGTAGAGCTGCATGCACTGCACAACAAACACAGCAATGTTGCCAATAGCCACACAAACAATTTTCCTGCATCCCCAGTGCTTTTGGAGACCTTACATTTGGGATTTTCCTCATTCAAAGGCTGACAAACATGCAGCCCTCAGCAAGCACAGGTACGGCCCACATGCAGACTGGCCTCTCATACAGAGCTTTTACAGTACTCTAGGTTTTTAAAATTAAAATTTTCCAAAAATTCTTGGACAAAAACGGTTGTCTATTTTCATTAGCATTATATCTTTGAGTTGTGGAACTTGGTGGCTAACTCAGTCAATGAAACAGGCTGTATGTTTTATTATTTGAACTTATTCAGTAATAGTCTTTTTCCCTTTCTTTTTTAACAAAAACTTTTTTTTTTGTTTTGTATTCATTGGCTTTTAGTTGATAATAAAGAAATTAATGATAGCAATCATCACCTTGTTCTGTTGATGAAGATGAAAAGTTTAAAGACTTAGTTGTCATGTGCGGCCCTCATAACAAACATATGTAATACATGCGGCTCTCATGACAGACATATGTAATACATGCGGCCCTAGGAGCTACTCAGTTTGACATGCCTGCCACAGAAGGAATATGCTAAAACCTTAACACAAAGGAGTTCAATTGCCTGAAACAAAGTATTGAATTTTACTAACTCTTTTCAAAATTATATATATATTTTTGTTGATTAATGAAAGTATTCAAAATTTCAATTCATAATCCCATTATAATGGCAAAGCAAATACTAATTATACTTGGGGTAGGGAGTGATTGCATTATATCAAATTTACTGTTACAAGCTGAATACCTGTCTGATAGAGAAAATTAAGTTGCAATAAAGGTTCATTCACCTCTGTGAGATTTCTGTATACACAATATTTTCTGCAATACATTTATTTGGTGTAATTCATTTTGCTATACTGCTAAGTTCTATTGAATTTCCTTCTCAGGACATATCTGGATATTTTTAAATGAAAACAAAAATTAATCTAGAGAAATCTATATACAATGAATGTGCAAAAATTGAATTGTCCCTTCTGTTCCAATAATGTTATGATAAATATAAACTCAGAGAGACTTTTGTCTTGTTGTTAAGTTACAGCTAAATGAACCAATGAAAAGGCAAATTTAAGAAGTTACGATTATTTCTTTTAACATTACACCCCAATGACTTTATTAAAATTTATTAAAACCTGCTTTTAAAAATCTTTATGCAAGTTATATAGATCTATTACTCTGATAAATGCTATTTTTTAGTAAATGTTAATACACATTGTTATTACACTGTACATGCATCTTAACACTCCATCTAGTGTTTGTGTCCAGTGGCTGAGTAAGATTATTTGCTTGGTTCCAGGGATCTTCCTGCCTCCTTGTCTAAAGGGGTTAGGGCTAAGTTCATTGCATGGCACCTGAAGCACCCCTGAAGGAGAATACCAATGGAGTTAAACATTTTTGTACCTGCCACACATGTCTCAACTTGTCTGTGGTTCCTCACAATAAAATGACCGTATATCTATTTCAGCTGGAAAAATATAAATATCATACATATTAAATTCACTGGCATTTGTACTCGGTTGTTTGAGCCAAAATGACCTGCTCAGTTTTAGGGGTTCTTTCTCTCAAGCAGTACCATCTAAAAGGTTTAAGAGTTGAGTTGATTGCCTGGTACCTGAAGAGCCCCTCAAATGGAATAACAAAAGCATTTGAGCAATTTTCACCCCCAGGTAAGGGTGCTTCCTGCAGAGTACCCCATTTTAAACTGACCTTGTTTCAAGCTAGATAAGTACCAAAAATGGACAAAGCTGTTTGCATTTCGCATGGTGCTAATACCCTTGCTATGGGTAAATATCAAAACTCTGAATTCAAACCTGTTAAACTCCGCTTAAGAAATTGACCATGTGTCACATCCTGCTCATGCGGAGGGGTTGGTAAATATATATATTAATATGCTAGTACCTACCTAAGCTTCACAGTTGGGATGTTGGTATGGGGAGGAATTTAGGGATGTGGGTGTTAAAGTAGGACACATGAAGGTACAAGAGTCAGGGAAGTGAGAGTTGAGTGGAAGTGATAACACTAATCTGTTTCAATGGAATGGAAAGATGGATAGAAGAGTTTGTGTGTGTGTGTGTGTTAAATCAAACATTGTAATAGTTAAAATATTATACTGTGGTATATTCACAGGTCCTGCTAGTTTAGGTAAACCCAACATTATCAACAACAAACTTATGGTCAAGTTCAGAGTTAAGCATGGCGGTTTGTGCCAAAATTACCAGCTCAGTTCTGGAGGGTTTTCCTCCCAGCCAGCACCTGTTTGCTAGCCTCAAAGGGGTTAGGTTTGAGTTTGATTATTCAGTGCCTGAGGTACTCTTGAACGAGAATGCTGGAGGGACTGAGAAATTTTTAAAACCACTCCATCCAGGAGACTTGTTTCCTGTAGGGTACCCCACATTAAACCGACCTTGTCCTACATTCTGGCCTCATGGAGAGCTAGATGATTAACAACGTTATTGAAGTACAATTACATATTAAAAATGAAGCCTGTTTTGTTCTGAATGATTGAATGACAGCACACGCTGGGATTTACATGACACAAATGTATGATAAACTAAATAATAACAGGAAGGCACACACACACACACACATATGCATGCACATATCTATATTACACAAATTTATAATAGGCTAAATGATAGAAGTTAAGGATACATGCAGATTTTTATATAATATAAATTTATAATAAACCAGATGATAACAGGTAAGGACACATGAAGATATTCATATAAAATAAATTTATATTAGATTAGATGATAGAAGATGGGATACACATATTTATTTGTATGACACAAATTTTTAAAAGACTAGATGATAGAAGGACACAGATATACATGATGTAAATGTATAATAGACTAGATGATTGGAGATGGATGCACACAGATTTATATAATGGAAAATTATAATAGACGATAGAAGGTACGGACACAGAGATATACATAACGTAGATTTATGCTAGATAATGGATAGATTTTATAGGAAGTATATCAATGATGAGAAATAAAAATCTATAAACAAAAGTGACTTTTTATTCCCCTTAGACAGTCTATTGCCTTATATGTGGGTTGTAGATCATAGAGAGTTGAAGATCAAAATGCACTTTTGCTTATATCTCATTCCATTTTCTTAGATATTTCAAGTTTATCATTAATGATAAAACTTTCCTTTTAGTAACAAAGAAATCTGGAAAAAAAATTAAAAAGGAAAGTTTTAATCAATTAAGATAAAACTTGAAATATCAAAAAAATGGGAATGAGATATTAAGCAAAAGTGCATTTTTGATCTTCAACTCTCTATGATCTTACAACCCACATATAAGGCAATAGACTGTCTAAGGGGAATAAAAGTCACTTTTGTTTATAGATTTTATTTCTCATCATTGATATACTTCCTATAAAATCTATCCATTATCTAGCATAAATCTACGTTTATGTTATATCTCTGTGTCCGTACCTTCTATCGTCTATTATAATTTTCCATTATATAAATCTGTGTGCATCCATCTCCAATCATCTAGTCTATTATACATTTACATCATGTATTATCTGTTGTCCTTCTATCATCTAGTCTTTTAAAAAATTTGTGTCATACAAATAAATATGTATCCCATCTTCTATTCATCTAATCTAATATAAATTTATTTTATTATGAATTCTTCATGTGTCCTTACCTGTTATCATTACTGTTTATTATAAATTTATATTATAAAAATCTGCATGTATCCTTACTTCTATCATTTTAGCCTATTATAAATTTGTGTAATAATATGTGCATGCATATGTGTGTGTGTGTGTGTGCCTTCCTGTTATTATTTAGTTTATCATACATTATTTGTCATGTAAATCCCAGCGTGTGCTGTCATTCAACATTCAGAACAAAACAGGCTTCATTTTTTAATATGTAATTGTACTTCAATAACGTTGTTTAATCATCTAGCTCTCCAATGAGGCCAGAATGTAGGACAAGGTCGGTTTAATGTGGGGTACCCTACAGGAAACAAGTCTCCTGGATGGAGTGGTTTTAAAATTTTCTCAGTCCCTCCAGCATTTCTGTTCAAGAGTACCTCAGCACTGAATAATAAACTCAAACCTAACCCCTTTGAGGCTAGCAACAGGTGCTGGCTGGAGGAAAACCCTCCAGAACTGAGCTGGTAATTTTGGCACAAACCGCCATGCTTAACTCTGAACTTGACCATAAGTTTGTTGTTGATAATGTTGGTTTACCTAAACTAGCAGGACCTGTGAAATATACCACAGTATAATATTTAACTATTACAATGTTTGATTTAACACACACACACACACAAACTCTTCTATCCATCTTTCCATTCATTGAAACAGATAGTGTTCACTTCCACTCAACTCTCACTTCCCTGACTCTTGTACCTTCATGTGTCTACTTTCACCCACATCCCTAAAATTCCTCCCCATAACCAACATCCCAACTGTGAAGCTTAGGTAGGTACTAGCATATTAATTATATATATTTACCAACCCCTCCGCCTGAGCAGATGTGACACATGGTCAATTTCTTAAGGGAGTTTAACAGGTTGGAATTCAGAGTTTTTTGATATTTACCATAGCAAGGGTTTAGCCACCATGCGAAAATGCAAACAGCTTTGTCCATTTTGGTACTTATCTAGCTTGAAAACAAGTTCAGTTTAAAATGGGGTATCTGCAGAAGCACCCTTACCTGGGGTTGAAATTTGCTCAAATGCTTTTGTTTTCCATTTTGAGGGGCTTCTTCAGGTACCGGGCAATCAACTCAACTCTTAAACCTTTTTAGATGGTTACTGCTTGAGAGAAAGGAACCCCCTAAAAACTGAGCAGGTCATTTTGGCTCAAACAACGAGACAAATGCAGTGAATTTAAATGTAGATATTTATATTTTTCCAGCTGAAATAATATACGGTCATTTTATGTGAGGAACCACAGACAAGTTGAGGACATTGTGTGGCAGGTACAAAATGTTTAACTCCATTGGTATTCTCCTTCAGGGGCTTCAGTGCCTTTGCAATGAACTTAGCCCTAACCCCCTTTAGACAGGAGGCAGGAAGATCCCTGGAACCAAGCAAATAATCTTACTCAGCCACTGGTCACAAAACACTAGATGGGTGTTAAGATGCATGTTTACAGTGTAATAAACAATGTGTTATTAAAACATTTACTAAAAAATACATTTATAGAGTAAATAGATTCTATATAACTTGCATAAAGATTTTTTTAAAAGCAGGTTTTTAATAAATTTTAAATAAAGTCATCTGGGTGTATGTTAAAAGAAATAATCGTAACTTTCTTAAATTTGCCTTTTATTGGTTCATTTAGCTGTAAACTTAACAACAAGACAATAAAGTCTCTCTGAGTTTATATTTATCATTAACATTATTGAACAGAAGGACAATTCAATTTTGCACATTCATTGTATATAGATTTCTCTAGATTAATTTTTGTTTCATTTAAAAATTTATCAGATATGTCCTGAAGGAAATTCAATAGAACTTAGCAGTTTTATAGCAAAATGAATTACACCAAATAAAATGTATTGCAGAAAATATTGTGTATACAGATCTCACAGAGGTGAATGAACCTTTATTGCAACTTAATTTTCTCTATCAGACAGGTATTCAGCTTGTAACAGTAAATTTGATTATAATGCAATCACTCCCTCTATTATTAATTTAGTATTTGCTTTGCCATTATAATGGGATTATGAATTGAAATTTGTAATTACTTTATTAATCAACAAAAATATATATATATTTTGAAAAAGATAGTAAAATTCAATACTTTGTTTTCAGGCCAATTGAACTCCTTTTGTTAAGGTTTAGCATTAAATCCTCTTGTGGCAGGCATTGTCAAACTGAGTAGCTCCTAGGATGTATTACATATGTCTGTCATGAGAGCCGCGATGTAATTACATATGTTGTTATGAGGCCGCACATGACAACTAAGTCTTTTAAACTTTTCATCTTCATCAACAGAACAAGTGATGATTGCTATCATTATTTCTTTATTATCAACTAAAAGCCAATGAATACAAAACAAAAAAAAGTTTTTAAAAATAAAAGGGAAAGACTATTACTGAATAAGTTCAAATATAAAAACATCTGTTTCATTGACTGAGTTAGCCACCAATTCCACAACTCAAAGATATAATGCTAATGAAAATAGACAACTTTTTGTCAAGAATTTTAAAATTAATTTAAAACCTAGAGTACTGTAAAAGCTCTTGAGAGAGGCCAGTCTGCATGTGGGCCGTACCTGTGCTTGCTCTGAGGGCTGCATGTTTGTCAGCCTTTGAATGAGGAAAATCCAAATGTAAGGTCTCCAAAAAAGCACTGGGGATGCAGGGAAAATTGTTTGTGTGGCTATTTTGGCAACATTGCTGTGTTTGTTGTGCAGTGCATGCAGCCTCTTACATGCCTCTCTGCCACACTCAAATCTTGGCTTGGCAGCCATTTCTGATGGAGCACCCTGATTGATGCTACCACAAGTGTGATGTTTGTGCAGTATCCTGTTTTTGAACCCAAATGGCATTAAATCATTGAAATTTATCACCATCAGGTGTAGAAGAAGAGTCGTGCATGGATGTCAAAATGTTTACAAGTAATGTATGGGGAGTTTTGTGATAAATGACGAGGTCAATTGCTTCAATCATCACACCAGTGGGAAATTCAAGTTGTCAAAGAAAATCAATCTATTTGATTCTCAAAGAAAAGTTTGTCTTAAATGTTTTTTGGTTCTGGATAAGATTTTACATTTTTATAGTTGATCAGGGAAATGAACAAAAAAAAAGGTATATTTAAAAAGAAAAATATCTTCATAAATTTATGAGATATAATTTTTTTATCAAAACTAAAAGGAGATTATTATAGCACTTCAAAATGTTTTAATACTTACCTTGCAATCAATATTTACTTACCTGATCAAACTACAGGTTTCTGGCAATATATAACTGTA